>CM068385.1:48460730-48937145 GCA_034770075.1 Aralia elata
GTTATTTATTGATACATATAGAGTTATGTATGATAATTAAATAGAGATTGATTATGGACTGTTGAACCAATGTTGTGATTGGATTTATTTTAGTGGATGCTTGAATGTATGGGTTTTTATTAATGGGGTTTGCGTACCCTCGTCTTCTCTAATTTTTCTTAATGTATATTCTATCTACCTCCTATGTACTTCCCCTTGACTGCTGATCAAGGTTTTCTATTTGTTTGTTAAATAGTTTTTTGTACTAGGACTAGTTAGAATTAATGTTTTGAAGAATTGGAGACAAAGGATCAAGGAGCGCGAGAAGAACCCGTTTGTATTGGAGCCCGGGTTTTGGGTTTAAATAGTAATAGTTATATTTAAAATTTATTCTTTCACCCTAGGTTTGACCTTTTGGTTCACTTGGTGGCTCTAGTGAAACAAAAAACTAGAATAAAAGTCACCATAATCAATTCCGAGTAGAATATAGTATTCTATCTTGTGCATGCTTATTATATATATATATATATATTATATATATTATCAAACATGCTTCGCATGTAAAAAATATTATTGACGCGTTATTTTATATATATATGTGCATGCGCGCTAAACAAGATGAGACTAATAATATCAAACCCCTCAAAAGTAATATATTAAAGTCCTAAGCGTTCAAGAGATATTTGGAGAATATCGAACGTAGCCTTCTAGCATGGTAAATCAATAGGAGTATTTAATATTTAATATGAGTTTGTTGTGTCACACCAAGGCAAGTTATTAATTATTTAAAGATGTTGTTTTATCACATTTGATGCTTATAAATAGACTGAACGATGCTGTTTTTGTTGTGTCACCAACGAAGGACAGTGTTTTTCTTTCGAATATATGGAAGTGCTAGGTTGGACTTAACTTGGATAATTTTGATTCGGATGTGTCACCACTTGATCAAAAATAATCTAAGAGGAATAAAATACAAGGAGTTTCATAGTGATCGTAATTGACAATAGTTGTCTACCTATTTATTTATATATCGCTTGTTGTGTCACCACCAAGGCTATATACATTTGAAATGGGATTCCTAATTTCTCACTAGCAAATCTTTAATTAGAATTGTGCCCGAACTATATTATGAGGGTAATATAGTTTGATGAAAATAGTGGGAGATACCAATCTAAAATAAAGACCTAATGTATTTTGGTAATTAATTTAAATGAATCGTATGCTAATATGTTGTCTATTTCACATGCAGAATTTTAAAAATGTCAAAACTCTATATTCAATGCGTAGCATACTTGATGCTAACAAACTGACCGGACCGAATTATACGGACTGGTTAAGGGAATCTGAGTATTGTTCTCACTGCTGAAAAGATTTCTTATGTCCTAAATTCGCCAAGTCCCTGCAAGTGTTGCAGAAACAGCCTCTGAGGAAGTGATTGGCTACTTTTAGAAAGTGGCAAGATGATGCCAATCTTTTGGCTCAATACATCATGCTCGCATCCCATGAGTAACGAGCTTCTGCGTCAGCATGAAACTCTATGGATGCTCCTACTATATTGCTGCACCTCAAAGAGTTGGTATGGGTGAGCAAAGTAGGACTGCCTAGTTATCAGATATCTAAGGAGCATCTTACGATCTCGTTTTTATGTCGAGGGCAACTGCTGTTGAGACTTATGTCCTTTTAGATGGATCAATCTGCTTGAACAACTTGCCACAAACTTGGGTTTCGTGATTGATGGATGGGGAGTTAAGCCAAGATTTGATCTTGCAGTCACTCCCGGACACCTTCTCACAATTTGTTGTGAATTTTTCACATGAATAAGTTAGACGTCAGCTTGTGCCTGAGTTACTTAACATGCTGAAAAACTACTGAAGGTCACTTCTCATCCAACATGAACCAAGTCTTACTAGTGGATTGATTCTTCCAAGAAAAGGGAAGAAGAGGCCCAATGTATTCTTCTGAAAAGAAGAAAAAACAAGTTGTCGACGCCGTGGTTTCTCGGCACTTTCTCGTCTCCTTAGTCTTTTCCAAATTTTAGCCTTGTGATTTAGATGACGTTTGGAAAAGGTCGGCATTGATGTCGACGGGGTTTTGAAAGGATTGCGCGTTTTTATGATGAGCCAATTAACCAGAGTCGCCAGTATGGTTTATTTGAAGATGGATGTACCAACTCATCCGATAGTTTTCGTGTTTTTATAAATCGTTGGGATTCATGTATGATCTCCGAAATTTTAATTTGTCTGCGAAATCGAGATTCATGGATGTTCGGGGGCTTGTTTAAGTGAGGGGAAGGGGTTAGGCATCCCTCGGACTTTTCCGTGAAATACGGTTACCGCAATCTTAATTGCTTTCCTATCCTATTTAATTCATGAATATGTGTATGTAGGTTGCGCGCGTGTGTGTGTGTGTGACCTATGTGGTATGTTGTGGTGAGTTTGTATGAAAGAGTCATTTGGTTTATTTAGGGAAAAATTGGTTTTGTTTTAATTTGAGTATGCTTCGGAATGTCTTTTCGGTATACCCGAGAAGGCTTTATTCTTTATGAGAAAGGTTTGATTTTAATTATCAAAACTATGAGATTTTCGTTAAGTGTCGGTTTTATCAAAACAAGAGTTTTAAACCTTCCGTCAAAAATAGGAATCGAGATCTATACATTGCTTTCATAAAATGATGTGGCAATTTCTGAGGATCTCTTACACCCTATGCACAAAGATTTAATAAAATACGTCTATTATTTATAAAATCATTTCGGTTTGTGTTGTTTTGGAAAACGATTTTTCTTTAGCTTTCTCGTTAGATAAGAATATGACATTTCATTAAACATTTCTCATAAATTTAACCTACGTGATTCTAATATCCTAACTTTGATTGATTTTATGAAAATCTTTTTCATTTTAGCTTTGTAATCATAGTTTCGTGTCATAATTCTATTTCTCGAAAATAAACACGCGTCTGGCTATTCATGGGCATGTAAGCCATCAAAATATCCCCGAACGCAAACAATCACAAATGTTCCAATATTTCGGGGGCCTTAAGCACGATTCTCGCACCCTTAGCGTCGTTTTTAAGGCCCAACGATTAAATATTTACAATGAGAAACTACGTCATATCTACTTCTTACACCAAGATATGTCCATCATCGGATTGGGACCCCGGGGTCGCTTTCTCCTAGGCTCACAACCATGTATCCACAAACAATCGGATATTACAAGAAAAGAAACCAATACCGGATAATCTAACAATACCAAGGGCATCCCTAAAACAAACGATTTAAAGGAATTTGATACCATAAACTTAACTACTTAAAACAAAACAAAGAAATTCTGAACGAATATCATCCGGGTTATTAGGAAGAGTTTCATTCCGATGGAAACTTCACTCTACAATCCCTAATTCATTGTTCAATCAATAAATTACATGAAAAATTAAATCTAATTTGTATCAAATGATATGATAGAAATTGATACCACAAAAGAGATTTCACCTTGCAATTGATATCCAAATGGATGGAAACTTGATGTATTTGAATTGAATAAGGAGTTTGTGATTGATACCCAATCAAAATCAAAAGAATTGAAATCTCTCTTTTTTCTCTTTTTTACTTCCTATTTGCGATTGCAAAAATTTCCCTCTTTTTCCTCTCAATTTCCGATCTTTTGCTGGCTGTTTTTTCCGCTTGGAATTCTTCCTCTTTCCCAAAATTCGCTGAACCACTGTATGCTGCCCGTAGCGGCTTAAATAGGCTGGCCAGAAGCCAGCCGCAGATCTATCTTGCGGCTGGCCGCTGATAGATCATCTGCGGCTGGCCAGCTGGCCACGCCTCCCATCGCACTCAGCTGTTGGTAGTGCTGATTTCCCGGTTTTCGTGCTGGCGCACCCACTTGGCCGCAGGATCGATCCTGCGGCTGGCGGGCTTGACTTTCTCGATTTTCGTGACACGCCTCGATTTTCGTACCGCAACGTCGGTTTTCGCTGTCAGGCTCGTATTCCGCAGTCTGGGAATTTCCGGGAGACGTGCCACCTCATTAGGAAGTGCCTGCCTTGGACTGGTCATGCTGTCACGTCGACTTGGGGATGCCCAAATCATTGCGGCGCGTTGCCGGGCACGCTCGCCCTTATCGTTGATGCCAGGCTCCATTTGCTTCGACAAGCCGGTTCAATTGTCGATTTCGCCCTCCTGTCATTGGTTAGTAGAAGGAAACGCAAAATTTGGGTGTCTACAGCTTTGCCCCCTCTTTTTCATGTTTATGATATTGATAAATGAAATGAGCAGGTTAAAGAAATTAGACACTCGATGCATGGATGACAGTGCATAAGAATGACTAGTACATACATGATGCCACTCATATAGCTTATGATGCCACATAAGGTTTGTAATGCATGTCAAGAACATTCGTTAAGAGTGTCATTGTATCAACCCCTCTTGTCCGTGTTTTGTTAGTCTTTGGGTTCACTGTTTCAATCTATCGTCTCGTTCGGTGGCGGCCGGGTATCGTCGCCGGTCACCAATGCGTAACCCCCGGTTATCAGTCGACGGTCGGTTATCTTGTCGGAGACGGTTATCGTAGCCGGACATACAATCTCGTGATCGACGAGTTATCGTCGGGCCGGTCAATAGTCTCGTCGGGGCCCGGTGGTATTCGGTCGCCGGTCACCCATCTCGTAATCCCCGGTTATCGTCGCCGGTTGGTGATCTGTTGGAGCCGGTTATCGTCGGCCGGTCATCCATCTCGTGATCGCCGGTTATCGTCGCCGGTCAATCGTCATGTCTTGGGGCCGGGTATCGTAGACGGTCACCCATCTCGTAACCTCCGGTTATCGTCGCCGGTCGGTGATCTTGTCGGAGCCGCGGTTATCGTCGACCGGTCATCCATCTCGTGATCCGCCGGTTATCGTCCGTCGGAGTCGATCGTCTCGTCGGGGCCGTGGTTTCGTCGCCGGTCACCCATCGCGTAACCTTTCACGGTTCAATCGTCAAATGGCCGGTAGGGAGTTAGGTGGGACTTATAGGCCAGCCGCAGTTGGATCGTCGGCCGGCCGTCATACATCTGCGGCCATGATCGCCGGCTTATCGTCGCCGGTATCCAGATGTTGTGGGGGCCGGGGTTGATCGTCCGACGGTTCACACATCTCGTAACCTCGCGGTTATCTTGTTCGCAAGGGCTTTTTGTCGATTTTTTCAACTTTCCTGCAAAAACTGTTCCGGTCGGATTGATCTTGTCGGTGCCGGTTATAGTCGACCGGTCACTTTTCCATCTCGTGAATGTTTCGCTATACGGTCTATCGTCGCCGGGTCGTTTCGTCTCTTCGGGGACGGGTATCGTCATGAGGCGGTCACCCATCTCGAATTACTTTTCTGCACTAAAATCATGCATTACATGCTGTAATTACATATATGGTTGCAATTTAAATCTGGGAGGCTTTGAAGGTTGGGAAGCCCACTTGGCAATGCCTGGGATGTTCCATTTACAAACGGAACTCTGCCGAATTTTTTTTTTTTTTTTTTTTTTTTTTTTTTTTTTTTTTTTTTTTTTTTTTTTTTATTGCATCATGTGGCATTAATCATATGATGTTGCTATAAATTTAGTATGTTCATTACATAATTTTTAAAAGGAAAACTTACCCTTCTTTTCTCGCCCGTTCTATTCCAGCGTATGGATCGTGATGCGACCAGTAGCTCCTCCGCCTCTCGGACTTGGGCGTTGTTCGCCGTCGTAGGGCGTGCACCCAATCCTGTTCACTCCTCGGACCCGTCAGGCTCGTCGTTTGACGGAGGCTGTTATTCGGTCCTGGTCTTCCGGACGTTGAGGAGGCTGTTCCTCCGGATCGGTCGCGGGGCAGATGGGGCCATCCTCATGCACTCCGGCTCCATCAACTCATCAGGCTCCTTCTGGCGCCGCTGTGCAGTTACCCGATCTTTTGGGTCGGGATCTCAGTCGTCACCCCTCGGCATCTCTCGTGGATAACGAGGGTATATTTCAGCTTTATTCTGATTTAATTCTACAATTTCTTCCATTCTCCTTTTACACGGATTGACCCCTTGGTGGGATTTTTGGCCCACCAGGATACCCGAGTTTACCCAGACGAGGGGTAACTGGTTTTCAACATCTATTCCCTTTTCGCGGCCCTGCACTGTGATTATAGGGCGATGGTGGAACTCTTGGGGCTTCCGACATTTCTTCACTATCATCCCCCGCCAGTGCCCCTGCGGGTTTCATGAGGGGCTTTATTTTCCGAGCGATGGTTTCCACCAGACGCAGTCTCTTCATCTCCTAGACTGCGAGGTGTTGTTGAACCCATGGGACTGGAGGTACATTACTGGCATTAGAGTTTCACCGGGTCCAGCCGCGTTCCCCTTTGGATCTTGATATCACTCCCTGTGGAGGTTCGAAGCTTTGCTGGGACTTCCGATGTTGATGGACCGGGTCTTTTAAGGCCCGCAGTATCCGGATTCTGGTGCCTTGGCAGTCAGATGCAGTCGGGTACGGTCTCTATGCGCCTGCCTATTCCAGCAGTTCAGGGCACACAGGGACATTCTGATACGACGCCTGGTTCCTGTCCATCAAGGGGGGTTGTTAGTTGGTTTTATGGGAAACAACTCCTCCACCATTCATTTCAACAGCGTCGTAGTGATGCGGTCAGAGATGTGGACCGCATCGGTGATTATGAATGCGGGGTCCATTCACCTTTGCATATTTCCTCCACTGGCATGCGTCTACGCTCAGAGGGGACAGACTGATGCCTGGCTCGTCGGCTTCCTACAATTTTCTTGTTGGTGAGTCCCCTCCTACTCTCTCTTACTGTAATTCCTTTTCCTTTCATCTCTTTTCTGTATTTGATAGTGACATCAATGCCCTGTCTTGTTTCTATTCACAGTTCTGGGCCTTTCGAGCGGCTGCCATGTCTGAGGCCTATCACATTCTCTGGGCCCGGACACTTATTCCTCCCGGGTGGTCGGCGATGACATCACAGGAGTACTATGGAGGATGGGTCCCCGTGTCGGGCAGCTTTGCACATTGTCGTATTCAGCTGGAGTTGGTTGATCACTAGGCTGCTGACGGACGTCGTCTGGATTCCCTACACTCTTCCGTGCATACTGACTGTGGGGTTTGTGCCTGAACGGGCATCCCCTTCCGGCCCGGAGTTCGAAGCTTTCCACCCGTCGACCTCACTATTGCAGAGTGTTGGGTTTGAGGCTGTGGGTGAAGGTATCTGGGAGAGCGCGCATTCAGAATGGCGTCTCTGGAGAGATCCGCCATCCCGCACATCCCTTTCTTTTCACTAACTTGCATGGCCGCTGTGATGCTCATGCCCTCGGAGAATCATGCTGCGCCGGGGGAGGATGGTCGGTATGGCTTTCACGGGTCCCACTACGAGTCGATGCATTCCGTACATGGGTGGGTGCCTCAGTACCATCGGTCCTCAGTATAGGGCCACTTTCTTCCTTGGAGACCATGGTGTCCAGGCCTGGGTTTGGACGATGACCGACTACTGGGCTGCCTTGTGTTCGGGACCCCTACCCACGATGAGCGGATTCGCCTCATTGAACCCCGTCAGGTAGATCAGTTTTGTCGCTGTTTATTCCGAGGATTGGGCCGGGGTACCGGAGGAGGCTTTACACACCTACGAATCCTGACGGTGCAGGTTATGGATGCAGGCCCAGAGTATCATCTGATTGCCACAGCGCATCCCTAGCATCCCTGATGATGAACTTTGGGTCGCTCCGATGCTCGAAAACGGACTCCCAGGGATCAGTTCGAAGGATCCTGCTTTTCATAGATGATACTGAATTTTTATTTAGACCTGGATAGCGATAGGGCCTTTTTTGTATCGGCACTACTCCTGCTTAGATATTCTTTTTCATTTATGCAAATATGTACTGAACTACCATTTATTTATTTTACGCACAGTTCTCTTTTATCTTCTCTATGGAATTCACCCTGCTTTTATTATTAACTGTTTGATGCATTGCTTTTATTTATGGATTAGAGGAATGAAACCCCCTGTAGCAGTCTTTTTGGGGAGGAGTTTTGATACTATTTTATTTCAGTGCTGGATCGTCGTACTGCCGGGGTGGGGGTGATGTAGTTGACGTGTCGTTTGGTTTCGGTACTAGGGGAGATGGTGACCCTATACCATATTACGCTATTCCGCATCTAACAGGAAAAGAGCTAGGAGACGTGCATGGCAGTGTACGTGGGAGATGGGGTCTTTCCGAGCCAGTCAAAAGCTGGGTTGGTCTCCTTAACGCAGCCTCTTCCGCTGAGTTGGACTGGATTTTAGCCTAGCCGAGAACGAGACTGGATTATCGCAGCTGGTCTTTGGGGGACATTCTTGGTCCTTATTAAACTTTCCATGGATGCCAGCGGGCTTTGTGGGATTGGTCCTTCTGAGCCATTTAGGCACGCCTGCTCTGTCAGGTGGTTTAGGTTTGGACAGTCTGGCGTGACCCACCCCATTGGAGGAGTATGCTCGCTTCAAACGGCCTTTTGCCCCTTGGATGGTCCCTGTGCTTAGGGGTTACTGTTGGTTGTCCATGCGCCGTCAATTCTTGACTTTTAACCGGTTTTGCGGAGGGCTGTCTTATTACCGGTAACCATCATCAGAACCATTTGGTTCCTCTTCAATTCTTGATTGACGCATTCGGCTCACCTGTCTAGTTTCCGTCTTTTACT
The DNA here is from genome assembly GCA_034770075.1 of Aralia elata. NCBI lineage: Eukaryota > Viridiplantae > Streptophyta > Magnoliopsida > Apiales > Araliaceae > Aralia > Aralia elata. The sequence continues at coordinate 48,469,385 of CM068385.1, forward strand.
CGGTGATTTTTCCGTAGTCCGAGGAGACGCTGGGAAGGATGGCCTTGAGAGTGGGCGTTCTTGATGGCCTGTGTTTCATCTCAGTTTTGTATTTTGCCTGCAGGATGCTCGATCATTATGGGACATGCGGATTGTTGCGGGCACGTTTCGGGCCCTTCAGGTAGGATCACACCATTCTCCCCGATGATATTGGACGGGATACCTATAATGTCGGCCACATACTGCCAGTCCTTCCGAGGGTAGGATTCTTCAGAGGGAGTTCGACCTTATTGTACATGTGGTTCATGAGTCATCTTAGTTCCCATCGGCCATTTCCGTCGCCAACGCGGTTTTGCTTTAAGCCATGACATAACCACGCAAGTTTTCGCTTCGTCTCTGAGCGTTGCAATGGTGTGGCCTCCTGGGAACATATTTTTGTCGATCATTGAGGGTCCTCCTTTCAATCTATGGTTTTACTCGGGCTATTGCTCCTTCATGAGCTTCTTGACTCATGTGCCTGGCATGGATTTTCATTCCCATTGCTGGGTTAAGGGGCGTTGACGACGGCCTATCATCCCCTGGAGGTTATGGGGGAGTTTTGATCAGACACAGGATTTTACACCCCTTCGAGGGTACAAGCCACGGCCATACATTAAAATTAAAAAAAAAAACGATTCCTTTATATCATTCTGTACATGAGAGGGATCTATTGCAGGTATACGAGCTTTAGGAATCACAGGATCTTTGCCGAATATAGTCGCGAGATGTACACATCCAGGACATTTGCCTACGTTACAGTGGTTGCGTGGAGACCATGGATTCGGCTAGTTTGGAGTCGGGACTGGGGCCTTTGATGATTCTGGAGTGATTTTAACAGAAGATACCTCAGACCACGTTCCATTTCAGTCGATTCTGCCCAGACCTCGGGTCGCTGAGGACTCCCGACCTCCTCCTGGCCCTGATTACTACTGTAAGCCCGAGAGTGGATGCCGCCCTATGCCGAGAGAGATTGAGGCCATTCGGGCTAGAAGATGCTGCCATTGGATGATAGAGAGGACACCCCACCCATTGTATTTAAGACCAGAGGCAGTGGTAGATGCTTCATTTTGGGACTGTCAGCCGAGCTACTGCTTTACTGGATCGTATTGATTTTGATGGGGCAGCAGATTTTTACAGGAGATGCTGATGCTTCAGATCTATCAACCACCCTGTCCCATCCTGCTTCGGCTAGTTTCAGATTTGAAGATTATTTTATTGCCTGCATAGACTATGTTGGTTTCAATCAGTTATTGAAAGGATAAATCTTGTAATAAATACGAACTTATATTTATATATAGACATGCATTTAAATTTAGTTCATTTTCCCCTTTTGTCGTATCATTGCCCTCCTATCGGAGCATCATGTTTTTATCCAACTGACCATGAATTTTGGACATTTCGCCTTCTTTCATTCCTCAAAGACCTTATGGAGATTTTGACAGAAATTGCCGCAAACACCTTTTGATTTCGGTCGGATTAGAATCTCAGATTTTTGGGAACAAACTGTTTGGGTTTGGATCAGGTTATGTATTCTTGGGATGAAAACTGGTTAGGCAAGTTGGTTTCTTTTCGTGAAGGTTTTTGAGGGTGGTAAGAAGGTGTTTATCTGGCTATCGAAAATATGGTTTTAGGTTGGGGAATGGAAAGGATTATTTTTTAAAGGATCGGTACCGCGGCCATGATGTGCTGCCTACGTACCACACCCCACAAGTTGGGAGATCAGGTCCTACGTAGTCTCCGCACTCTCAAAGGAAAAAAGGAACTGATAATTTTAAGCGTAGAACCGCTTCACCCGAGTCAGCATTGAGGGGTTGTGGAAATACCTTCACCATCCATTTTCTTGCAATATGGAGGGCTCCTCCGGACAGCTATCTTTCTTAATCACGAATGGTCCCTTCCCAATTCGGGCCAAAACTTCCCCCTGGCTTCGTTCCTGACAAGAACTTGATTCCCCCTCCTTTAGCACCAGGTCATTCTCCCTTGAATTTTCCGAGGTCTGATTCCTTTTGTCATAATGATCGGGAGATCCTCTGGTTGATGATAGGCTGGCCGTGCCAAACAGCAGCCACCCTCCTTTCATCAATTAGGGCCAATTGGTTCGTATCGACTTTGCATCCAATTCCTCCTCGGCTTATCTGAGCAGTCGATCATTATATCTTGAGGAGGGACGCCATCTCAAAACTTCAACTTGGCAGAAACAGTCCTCCATTCCCATATACCAAGGCGTCAAGGTGTTGCCTACCCGTAGAAGTACGCGTAGGATTGTACGGTATGCCAGCAAGGGTTGCAGGGGTAACAGAACCGGCCATTCCCCCGATGATTAGCAGACATTTTTCCGCCATTGATCTTCTTGAGTGTTCTTATTGGCCGACCTCCACTCGCCCCATTTCATTTTGGGACGGGTAAAAATGACGGAATTGAGGTGCTTAATCTTGACACTGGTCACCACAAAAGTCCCTTCGATGAGGGCGGTTGTTTAATTTCTTGGTCATTGTTTCGGAGACCACAACCTCAAGGTTGCCCATATCGGCAAATGGACATTATTCCTGATGAAGCTGACGATGAACCCTCCTGAGTTAATTTAGGGAAAGAAAGCCTGCCTCTACCCATTTCGGTGAAATAAGTCGATCATGACGGAAAATGAACCGGTGCCCGTTGCTTGCTTTGGGCTCTATGGGGTCCGATTACATCCATTCCCCACATCGAAAATGGCCCTACGGGTGAGGTTTCATTACAGTGCAGTTCATGGGGAGGCGTAATGGATCACATTACCACCATGCGCCTGCGCCTGACATGTGATAAACACCGTTTGACATGATCTTCGTCAATCGGGCCCTCAGCGTCTCAACCAATAAATGGCCCTGACCTCAAAATCTTTTGGCAAGCATTCGGTCCCACTCATATGGGGCCCCACACACTCCACCATGTATTTCATTCATAATCTTTCGGGCCTGTGTTTTCAATCTGGTATGCCACTGCAACAGTCCCAACCCAATCCCGGCATCCCCTTTTGTAAAGTGAATCGCCACTCATCAGGTAAAAACTTGCATCGCCCATCTTTTGAATTCTCATTCAATCCTTTCAGTCCGATTTGCCCTGGATCGGGAAGGGATCTGTCTCTCAGATATTCCTTTATGGCTCGTTATATACCACAAGGGCTTGCACTCGTCAACGACCACACCACCTCGATTTGATAACACATAGCTCAACATTTTCCTCATATGCCGGGGCATTCTGTACGGTGATCTCAATCTGTCTGGACTGTCCCTACCTTTGATCAACGTGGATTAAGGAAGCCAAAAGTCGCCAATGCATCGGCAAAATCATTTCGTCCCCGAGGAGTATATGGCGGAAGGCGATATCTTCGAACTCTTGGCATAAGCTGGGTTGACACAACAATGGTATGGAAGTGTAACCGAATCCTCCTTAGTGTTTGTATACCCCGTATTGCATTGTTCTGATTACCCAATTCCTGATTCCCCGAACACCCGCTAGTCCTTTTTACTGCCCATGTCACGGGCCAATCGTGGAAGTCCCAAGATTTACACTCCCTTCGTATTCAGCGGTTTGTTTGTTTCCGAATTGCTGTGAAACGAAGTTTAGTGGGCCATCGGGGTATTGTTCTCACTCTCGGTGATAGAGCGACTAGGACCAGCTCCGGCTCCTAGCCACCCTCGGCATTCATTATGCACCATCATAATATCAGCTTCCAAAATTGGTCCCCTCGTCAATCACATTTTTCGTGCGATAACCCAAATATATATCCTCGACCCGGAAGAGGAGTTTTCTAAAGGCTCCGTCCCTCCTGAACGGTTTCTTTCTGCAAACTGATCTGCAATTCCCTGCCACTTTCATGGCCTTTCTGGGTCACTACCCGACACCATTTCCCAAACTGTTTGTAAAGAATTAACTGCCATCCGTGGATAATCGACCAATTTCAGGCATGGGCCTTTTCAAAAATATATTTTAGGGGATCCATTCTTGATATCAGGTACGTTGTATGCCCCATGGAGGTAGTGCTGTTAATCTCCCTGCAAGCCCAGCCAGAGGCGACAACAAGTCTTCTCGATGGGAGTGTTAATTCTGCTCACATTGGCTAAAATCTTTTGCTGGAGGTAATAGATGGCCTTGGCTCTTTTAACCCGCCTCATTTTTCTGTCCCAATCATACATCCCATCGCGATAGGATGTTGACGGATATATACCATCAATAAAAGGGATCCCATCCTTCGGGGGGGTACCAGGCACTGGAGGGGGGGGGGGGGGGGGGCCTCCGTCAGTTGTTTCTTAATGATCTTGAAAAGCCCTCTGACACTACCCTGCTCAATTCCATTCTTGGGAAGCACCCTTTCTTAAAACAATTTAAAAAAATCACGGCTCACCCATGTAGTCGTCAAGTGAGATATAAAACGGCTGATGAAGTTTATTCTCCCCAGGAAATCCTCTTATTCTCCTCTCTCCTGTGCGAGGTGCTGGCATATCCACTAATGGCACTTAATCTTTGCTGGTGATCCAACTCAAATGCCCCGATCACTTAACCAGGAATCCCAAGAGCTTAACCTGACTGCACTCCGAAAGCACATTTGGCTGGATTGAGGTTTCAGATTATACTTTCTGAGCCGATCCGATAATAGCTTTTTGAGATTGAGTTATATGATTCGGTCACCTCTTACCTTTGATTTCACAATAATGTCATTCCACGTAGACCTCTATCTTCCTTGTGCATCATATCGTGGGAAACAAGGCCATCATGGCCCTCTTGATAAAGTTAGCCCCTGCATTTGTGAGACCGACAAGCCAGTCGGTCTATAGCAGAAAGTGCCCCCCCAGGGGGTGGGTGATGAATGCGGTTTTTTTTCCCCGATCCTTCCTCCGCCACCATTATCTGATGATATCCCGGCGAAGCAATCCACAAAAGAAATACATTTCGTACTGGGACTTGTGTTGATACTACCAGGATGTGTATGAATAGGACACCGGGAAGTTATCCTTGAGACTGGCCTTGCACTTTAAGATCCCTGTAGTCTAGGCATACCCTCACCTTTTCCTCCAGGTTTAGGCCACTGGGACCACATTGGATAGCCATTCCGGGTAAGTGGACACCGATTATGATTCCCCGCCCTGATACTGTTTGATGATCTCTTCCTTCACTTTTAAGCTCCACTCAGGTTTCAACTTCCTTAGTTTTCTTGTTTCTGCTTGACAGGCCTGATAACCCTCCATGATGGGTAACCGGTGCACCACAATGTCGGTGGACAATCCGATCATATCCCTCGTGCGACCCACGCAAAGACATCCTCATATTGGCTTAGTAACTCAATGATATATTTCGGCTTTTTGGCTGGGGTGATAAAGGTTCTGTCCCTTATCTTGAGTTCTTTTGGATTGTCAGGGGGTTCCGAATATCAACGGTGATGGTTTGGGTTCCCAAGTTGGGTTTGGGTTTATCCTCGACCCATACTCCTTGATCTCGTCAGGTGCTGTCGTTCGTAATCTGTCTCCATCTTGTTCAAATGCCCATTAAATCGAAATCCAGGCTCAATGTCAAAAATCATAAAATCATCATTCAAATTTGAAAGACCGTTTGTTAGGACAAGGATTACTCAAATTGGTACACCTGACATTGAAAACAAAATACTTGTCATATATAAATCATTTTTTCACGATGATCGCATTTTTCAAATAACAAGAAGAAAACGACATAATGATGCAGAAGAATAAAACAACAAACCAAAAATATAAACTTCTTCATTCCCCCCATCCATCGGGGGTCAAATCACCCTGACGTCCGAGCTTTACCCCTGTTTGGATATCACTGGTTTCTGGGTCCAATTGATTCGATGGTCAGGGTCAGCTGAAATGCGCTGGAATGAAAAGGAGGTCCTCACATCGGACACCTCCCAGATGATTACGGATACGTTCCGCCTGAAAGTTCTCACTCCATACCCTCTCCAGGAATAATCAGTCCTGCCCAATCGATGACAGGCACAACTTGTTGGGCTCCCCCGGTGGTCATGATAATATTCGTCCCCTCCTTTACTGCTTGTTGATTGTCCGGGGATGGTAGCATTTGGTTTTCAAACTCTTTTGGCGACCATCCTGCAGGAAATACTTTCACCCCTCCGGGCTGACTCCATTACGTTATTGTGGGGGTTAACTCTTCATTCCCTGCCCCAATTCATAGGTCTCGCTGATCCCCTGCTTATCGTCGGACTTTGGTCGCATGGCCTGGATGCCAGCACAACTAGATCGAATCGGAGAGTCGCACCCTGACGGTGTCCCCGTACTCTGCGCCCATATGGTATCCCAATACCTGCTTTGCCTATTCTGCTGTGGTAGCGTGGATGGGTTTGGTGATTCCCTGACTGCTTTTCCCTAGTCCCTGTCCCAGGTTGGATAGTTCATTTTAATCATTTTCCTTTGGCCACAAAAGGTGAGTTCCGGAGAGGTGAGAACCCTCAGGTTTCACAGGCTGGAGCCCCCAGGCATCTATAATGGTGGGGAGTGCTAATCTCTAGTGCTTGAAAGCTGGCAGGGCGCCGCTGACTCATCCACATTGATAAATTTTTTTACTGGTAGGCCACCCCTGGGAGGAGAAGGGTCATCACATTCGGAATCCGAGATTGTTACCAGATTCCCATCGATGATCAACTTGATTTGTTGGTGGAGCGTGGATGGGGGAAACTGCCCCGGCCCATGTGTATCCACGGCCTCCCTAACAGAAGGTTGTAGCTTGCCGTAACTATTCCAGGACCTTGGAAGGAGATATCAAAAGTACAGGGTCCTATCTCCACTGGCAATTCTATCTCCCCGATGGTGTCCTCCGGGATCCGTCAAAAGCCCGAACCTACCACATGACTGGGCCCGTAGCGATTGGGACTGATGTTCATTTTCCTTCAGCGTTGCTGAAGAGGACATATATTCAATGCCGATTCCCCCTGATCGATCAGTACCACCCATTCATGACATATCCTCCTGAGGAGAATTACTAGCAATGTGTAGCGGTTCTTCTACGTTTTGCCCCCTTCCCTCTTTGGGAATGTCCTCATCCGTAAAGGGATATTTGCATCGGTTTCCAATAAGTGGCCTACCAGCCGGCCGAGAACCCTCCTCACTAATTTCTTTGGACACAAAATGCCTCCTCCAGAACCTTCATCATGGTTTTGCAGTGCTCATTGGATGACAACACCAAGTCCATGACTGATGTTAGGGTTGATTCCTCATTTAAAATCTGGATCCCCCTCATTTCCGGGTGATCCATCCTTTTCAAAAACTCTATGGCCCTTTCCTCGGAAACCTCTTCATTTTTTCTCTTTTGGCTCTCAAGGACTCGCCCCGGGAAGATATAGGGGGTTCCCCTTGGTCGTCACGGAAGCACAACTGGCCGCTTCCTCGGGTATTTCCCCCGTAATTCCAGGGTACAGTCTTCAGACTACTGATAGGGAGTTGTGGCCTTTGCAGCAAAAATGATGGGCCTCGGAGCTATCAAACTTGATAGGTCCCTCTATGTTATTCGTACTTACCCCTATCAACTTGATGGGCGTTACCCTCGCACTCCCATGGTCATGTATCACATTTATCATCCCCTCAACTTTCTGCACATAGTTCAACCTTTGGCGCTCCCCCGCCTCACTTGCCTCCGTCGCATTGACTCCCCCTTCCATCATGTCTTGGCAGGGGATTTGCCTTAACATTCGGGGAAGTCCGGCTGTTCCACCACCACAATCTCTCCACTGTCAATCAGGGTTTTGGATTCGATGCTTTAACGTCCAGCAATCCTGTGTATCAATGGCCAGGGGAACTGGAGTGGTATGCACACCGCTTGCTCGGGTCAAACCTTCTACCCTTTGGGTCACTCGGGGGTGCCAAACCAACAATCTTCTTTTGGGCTACTAATACCGCTAATACTCGTTCAAGCGGCTCCCCCGAGCGGGGTGAATACTCGGTTTTGCGATGCCTCATATCTTCTTCGCCCCTCTACTCTTTGATCTGAGAAATTGGGCTGTCGGGGTGGCCCTCCCCTCTGTGCCTGTACCGGAAGATGGTTTTTCTGCTTTACTGGACGACCCTTGTAGGATGAGGGAGACATCCTCTTCCTTCCTCTTTTGGACCCTCCGGGAAGTGCTGCCATAGTTTCCATACTGTATATGCTCGTCAGAAGTTTCTAAAGCAGTAAGATCCCGGATTTTAACCGATTTCAACCCCAAGTCAACCAACTCTCCAATTTTAATCATTGCCGCACAAGGTCTTCAAATCCCTGAGATGACCCTCTCATTAATACGGTGCCATCCTGAATGTCTACAAAGGTCATTACCATCTCTGATTCGCTCATCGGGGGGAGTTTACCTGGGCAGCCATGCCCCTCCATCTTTGCGCATTATTCCCTAAAGGATTCCCTAGGCTGTTTTTTAACCTTTGTCATTTGGTAACCTGTCAAGAGCCATCTGGGCCTGAAAGCTGTATTGGGTTAAGAAAGTATGGGCCAATTCCTCCCAGTTATGGATTCGGGCGTTTGTCGAGGCGGGCATACCATATTCTTGCCTCCCCTGTTAAGCTTTTCTGAAATAGCTGCATTCTTAACCCCTCGTCTTCGGCATAAGCCTCCGAGTTCTCCAATGTAATATTTTCAAGTGTGTATAGGGGTCTCCCTTTCCATTGTACTTTTCAAACTCGGGAACTTTGAACTTTTCTGGATATCTGGCTCCGGGGAAAACACATAAATCCGAGTAATTAACCCTGCCCAGGGAGCCTATGCCCTTTAGAGATTGGATGTTTCCTCCATGTATTTCATTTTTCTCCGAAGGTCGTCATGGTCCCCTTCCTCTGGGATAGTAATCACTGTCCTGCCAGGTATGGGAACGGCCTTTGGGATGACTGGCTCGTCCTTGAGTCGGGGTTGGTCCTCTTTTAAGCAAGTTTGTACCATTTTTAGGAGGATTCTGATCATCCCCTGGTGGTGGAGTATTATGCGATCCCTGGTTTACCGGATCCTGTCTGATTAAGAACTGTTCCTTTAACATTGTGGCCATTTCCATCATCTGTCTTTTAAAATCATCAAACTCCTCCCGAGATATGGAATTATGGTTAGGAAGATCAGCCATTTCAGATGTAGAGACCTGGGCTTTCTTAGACTGCGAACGAGTTTGAGGAGCAATCCTACAGAGACAAATGGTTCGAAGTTTAGTCCTGGGGAAATGAAAACATGGATGCATGCTAAAGCTATAAATTTTTTGTGTTTTGGGGTTCTTTAATCTTTCCCTGCAAAAGAGAAAGTTAGTAGTCCTTTAGTGCCATAACCAATGCTAAACATGCTTTATTATGCTCCCCCAACTATTCCCTGCAATTCACAGCGGTTAGTAATCTCTTTCGACACAGAAAAGGGATGTATGAATATTGAATGAGATCATGACATTTAGACATATAAACGTAAAAAGGCATGAAGAGACTTTTTCTGCGTTGGGTTATTCTGAGGATGACCTATCCTAGGGTTACTCTCACGGGCTTTTCGGCATGAAGGTTCCCAAATCTTCGCAATCTACTCGTTTGAGCCCTTTCGATTGGAGCGGATTTGAGTGGTGCGTTTCCTGAGCCATCTCCGGGGAGCAGCCCCATCGAGTCCAGTAATAAGCAACCGACAGGTTCGCCTCAGGAGGAGGTACTCTCTCAACATACATTCACATTCATCGTCCTCACCGTATGCAAATGATTTCTTTAAAGTAAAGCCATTCCATTCAATCATTCATTCATTGGACAAAACACGCATTCACACAACAAAAACACAAAAGATCAAAATATCGCATGCACACACATATTCATGAATTTTTTAAAGGATAGAATAGCATCAAGATTTTAATGCGGCTTAAGCCCTCTAATGTCCCCAGCAGAGTCGCCAGCTGTCGACGCCGGGTTCTCGCTTTCTCGTCTCCTTAGTCTTTTCCAATTTTAGCCTTTTGATTTAGATGACGTTTGGAAAAGGTCGGCATTGATGTCGACGGGGTTTTGAAAGATTGCGTTTTATGATGAGCCAATTAACCAGAGTCGCCAGTTGGTATATTTGAAATGGATGTACCAACTCATCCGAGTTTTCGTTTTTTTATAAATCGCTGGCTCATGTATGACTCCGAATTAATTGGTCTGCGAATCGAGATTCATGGAGTTCGGGGGCTTGTTTAAGTGAGGGGAAGGTGTTAGGCATCCCTCGACTTCCGTGAAATACGGTTACCAGCAATCTTAAATGCTTTCCTATCCTTTAATTCATGAATATGTGTATGTAGGTGCGCGCGTGTGGTGTGTGTGTGCCTATGTGAATGTTGTGGTGAGTTTGTATGAAAGAGTCATTTGGATTTTAGGGAAAATCGTGTTTTTAATTTGAGTATGCTTCGGAATGTCTTTTCGGTATACCCGAGAAGGCTTTATTCTTTATGAGAAAGGTTTGATTTTAATTATCAAAACTATGAGATTTTTCGTTAAGTGTCGTTTTAACAAAACAAGAGTTTTAAACCTTCGTCAAAATAGGAATCGAGATCTATACCATTGCTTTCATAAAATGATGGGCAATTTCTAGGATCTCTTTTCACCCTATGCACAAAGATTTAATAAAACGTCAATTATTTATAAAATCATTTCGTGTGTTTGTTTTGGAAAACGATTTTTCTTTAGCTTTCTCGTTAGATATGAATCGACATTTCATTAACATTTCTCAAATTTTAACCTCGTGATTCTAATATCCTACTTTGATTGATTTTATGAAAATCTTATCATTTAGCTTTGAAATCAATTTCGTGTCATAATTCAAATCGAACATAAACACGCGTCGGGCTATTCATGGGCATGTAAGCCATCAAAATATCCCCGAACGCCAACAATCACAAATTTCACTATTTCGGGGCCTTAAGCACGATTCTCGCCTTAGCGTCGTTTTAAGGCCCAACGATTACATATTTACAATGAGAACTACGTCATCTCTACTTCTTACACCAAGATATGTCCATCATCGGATTGGGACCCCGGGGTCGCTTTCCTAGGCTCACAACCAAGTATCCACAAACAATCGGATATTACAAGAAAAATAAACCAACCCGGATAATCTAACAATACCAAGGCATCCTAAAACAACGATTTAAAGGAATTGATACCAAACATAACACCTTAAAACAAACAAAGAAATTAATGAACGAATATCATCGGGTTTATTAGGAAGAGTTTCATTCCGATGGAAACTTCACTCACAATCCCTAATTCATTGTTCAATCAATAAATTACATGAAAAATTACATCTAATTTGATCAAATGATATGATAGAAATTGATACCACAAAAGAGATTTCACCTTGCAATTGATATCCAAATGGATGTAAACTTGATGTATTTGAATTGAATAAGGAGTGTATTGATACAATCAAAATCAAAAAGAAATTGAACTCTCTCCTTTTTTCTCTCTTTTCTTCCTATTTGATTGCAAAAATTTCCCTCTTTTTCCTCTCAATTTCCGATCTTTTGCTGCTGTTTTCCCCGCTGGAATTCTTCCTCTTTTCCCAAAATTCGCTGAACCCCCTGTATGCTGCCCGAAGCGGCTTAAATAGGTGGCCAGAGCCAGCCGCAGATCTATCTGCGGCTGGCCGCAGATAGATCTGCGGCTGGCCAGCTGGCACGCCTCCCATCGCACTCAGCTGGTTAGTGCTGATTTCTTCCCGGTTTTCGTGCTGGCGCACCCACTTGGCCGCAGATCTGATCCGCGGCTGGCGGGCTTGACTTTCTCGATTTTCGTGCCACGCCTCGATTTTCGTACCGCAACGTCGGTTTTCGCTGACAGGCTCGTATTCCGCAGTCCGGGAATTTCCGGGAGACGTGCCACCTCATTCGGAAGTGCCTGCCTTGGACGGTCATGCTGTCACGTCGACTTGGGCTGCCCAAATCATTGCGGCGGTGCCGGGCGCTCGCCCTTGTGCCCGCTCCTTTGCTTCCGCAAGCCGGTTCAATTGTCGATTTCGCCCTCCTGTCATGGTTAGTAGAAGGAAACGCAAAATTTGGGTGTCTACAACAAGAAGGCTAAGGGTAAGGCGAAGAAAAAGGATAATAAGAAACCTGATCCAGATAGCAAAGGAATTTGCTACCATTGCAATAAGCCGGGACATTGGAAGAGGAACTGCAAGGAGTATCTTACGGGCCAAAAGAAGCTTGGAGAAGCTTCGACTTCCGATCTAGGTTTGTTCATGATTGAAATTAATTTTTCTGAAAGTCAAAATTCTACTTGGGTATTGGATACCGGCTGTAGTTCTCACATATGTAATAATATGCAGGGACTAAGTAGAAGTAGGAAGCTGAACAAGGATGAAGTCGTCCTACGAGTGGGAAATGGAGCAAAGGTTGCTGCATTGGCTGTAGGGACTTATTGTTTAGCACTGCCTTCGGGCAAGTTCATTAGTTTAAATAATTGTTATTATGTTCCAACACTCATTAGAAACATTATTTCAATTTCTGTATTGGATATGGATGGTTTTGATATTATAATAAAGAACAACAGTTGTTCTATTTATAATAAAAATGTTTTATATGGTGTTGGCAATTTTTTGAATGGACTTTACATACTTGACTTGCATGAAAATATACTTCAAAATTGAAACAAACTAAGAAAAGAAAAAGAGATGATGTTAATTATACCTTTATGTGGCACTGTAAGACTCGGTCATAATCAATGAAAACAAGATTATCCAAGTTGTATAAAGATGGGCTTTTAGAGCTATCTGATTAACGAATCATATCCAACTTGTGAATCTTGTCTCATGGGTAAGATGACTAAATCCCCTTTTAGTGGAAAAGGAGAAAGAATTACAGAGTTGTTAGCGTTGGTACACACAGACGTATGTGGACCTATGACAACGAAATGCACGAGGAGGGTATTCTTATTTTATTACTTTCACTGATGATCATTCTAGATTTGGATATGTGTATTTAATGAAATACAAATCTGAATCGTTTGAAAAGTTCAAAGAATTCAGAAGTGAAGTAGAGAAACAAACTGGTAAAAGTATTAAAATTCTTCGATCGGATCGAGGAGGGGAATACTTAACCAGTGAGTTTCTGAATTGTCTCAAAGAAAATGGTATAATCTCACAATGGACTCCACCAGGGACGCCACAGTTGAATGGTGTATCTGAAAGGAGAAATCGAACATTGTTGGACATGGTTCGTTCCATGATGAGTTTTACTGACCTTCCAATATCCTTCGGGGGTTATGCCCTAGAATCGGCTACATACCTACTTAACAAGGTACCTACCAAATCCGTCCCAAAGACTCCATATGAGATATGGACAGGGAGGAAACCAAATCTTAAGCATGTTAAGACTTAGGGTTGTCCAGCTTATGTCAAAAGGTTTGAGCATGATAAGTTGAAGACTAGATCCGATAAATGTAGATTCGTGGGATACCCTAAAGAAACATCAGGGTATTATTTCTATCATCCTACTGATCAAAAGGTGTTTGTTGCGAAACACGCTGCCTTCTTGGAAAAAGAGTTTATCCTTGAAGGGGTCAGTGGGAGTAAGATATATCTTGAAGAAGTTCAAGAACCACAAAATACTACGGATCAAAGTCAGGTACATGATCAAGTAGAAGAACCTACTGTACCACAACCTATTCGTAAATCTGGAAGAGTACCGAAGATACCTGAGAGGTATGGATTCATCATAGAAGATGATGATGAGGTACGCATCATAGATGATGATGATCCATTGACTTACGAAGAGGCTATGAGTAGTGAAGACTCAGAGAAATGGCTAGAAGCCATGAAATCCGAGATGGACTCCATGTATGAAAACCAAGTATGGACTTTGGTTTCACCACCTGAGGGCATTAAGCCTATTGGGTGTAAATGGGTCTTTAAGAGAAAGACTGGAGCAGATGGCAAGGTAGAGACCTATAAGGCCCGACTGGTTGCAAAAGGTTTCAAACAAAGACAAGGAGTTGACTATGATGAAACCTTCTCACCAGTAGCTATGCTCAAGTCCATTCGGATTTTGCTTGCAATTGCAGCTTATCATGACTACGAGATCTGGCAAATGGACGTGAAAACGGCCTTCCTCAATGGAGAGCTTGAGGAGAATGTATATATAATACAGCCAGAGGGTTTTGTTTCAACGGTTGGAACAAACCAAGTCTGTAAGCTACAACGATCCATTTATGGATTGAAGCAAGCTTCTCGAAGGTGGAACATCCGTTTTGATGAGATAATCAAAAGGTTTTATTTTATCAAGAACGAGGATGAACCATGTGTGTACAAGAAGGTTAGTGGGAGCGCTATATCATTCCTTGTATTATATGTTGATGATATATTACTGATAGGGAATGATGTTCCTATGCTACAGTCGATCAAAATTTAGTTATCTAAACACTTCTCCATGAAGGACTTGGGTGAGGCATCCTATATTTTGGGGATAAAGATCTATAGGGATAGATCTAAAAGGATGCTGGGCTTGACCCAAGGAAAGTACATTGACTCAATGCTAAAGAAGTTTAGCATGGAAGATTCCAAGAGAGGTCTCATGCCGATGAGCCATGGAATACATCTCTCCAAGAAACAGGCCCCAAAGACACCTGAGGAGAGAGACCATATGAGTAAGATTCCTTATGCTTCCGCAATAGGATCTATCATGTACGGTATGATATGTACTAGACCAGATGTCGCTCATGCACTTAGTGTAACCAGCAGATATCAGTCGAATCCAGGAGAAGAGCACTAGAAGGCAGTGAAAAACATCCTAAAGTACTTGAGAAGAACTAAGGATGTATTTCTTGTCTACGGTGGGTCTGAATTGAAACTAGAGGGCTATACAGACTCAAGTTTTCAAACGGACCAAGATGACAGTAAATCCGTTTCAGGGTACGTGTTTACCTTAAACGGTGGCGCAGTGAGTTGGAAGAGTTCCAAACAGCAAACAGTTGCTGATTCGGTGACAGAGGCAGAGTACATAGCTGCAAGTGAAGCTGCAAAGGAAGCTGTTTGGATGAAGAAGTTCATAACTGAACTTGGAGTGATTCCTAGCATTAGAGGAGCAGTACCTTTGCGGCGGTTTCATTTGATTAGAGAGATCATTGAAAGAGGAGATGTCACCCTGGAGCGTGTGGACTCTCAAGACAACATTGCAGATCCATTTACTAAAGCTTTAACACAACAGCAGTTTGATCGTCACTTAGAGAAGATGGGTATTAGATACCATGGCGATTGGCTTTAGTGCAAGTGGGAGATTGATAGTAGTATGCACACAAGCTAATCATATTTGATATGATGTAGCATATACTTTGTAATCTTATTCATTTATTAATAAAAGAATTGATTTTATTAAAAGGCATTTTATATTATCTACATAGTGCTGTTATATTAAATGTGATAAACCCATAGTTTTGAGCAATGCTTTTAGAATCATGATGGTGATCATGCTAATGAGATCTAAATTCTAGATAGCTCACAAACTAAAATTGTTCCTAATCGTTGGATTACTAAATTGGGGATTAGTGAATCCGGATAGATTAGTACATACGTTGCTTGCTCTTAGGAAGAGGATGATTGATCTCATAATCATTTGTGTGGAGACACTAAAGCAAGTATGTAGGTGCTTATTAGAGAATAAGTTCACTGAACGTGACTCGCTAAGGAATACCTAATGGAGTTTTACTCGGCCTGGTCAATAGGAAATTCCTCTAGTGATAGTAGTACAAGTGATCCTTGGACTTGAGATCATCATAGTATCTTGTGTATGATGAGTTATACTTTGACATGTCCCTTAAGACCTTGTGGGTATATCAAAGGGTATGATTGGGTATAATTGGTTGTACATGGAGATAGGTGAATGATCAACAAAGAATCTACCTCATCTAGTAAAAGATGTGAATGTCCTATGT
Source organism: Aralia elata (assembly GCA_034770075.1). Classification (NCBI taxonomy): domain Eukaryota; kingdom Viridiplantae; phylum Streptophyta; class Magnoliopsida; order Apiales; family Araliaceae; genus Aralia; species Aralia elata. The sequence goes on from CM068385.1 coordinate 48,485,299, forward strand.
GATTCGATAAATGATAACTCAGTAGTCCTTGGCCAAGGCAGAATGAAATTAGAAAGGAGTTTCTATTTTGCATTATTTAGAGTTATGCATTTGGGAATCGAAATACATATAATTAAATAAAATAAGACTTGACAGTAAATCCATGTCTTATATTTAATTGGGACATTGTATGGTAGAAGGATTGAATTGTACGGTAACTATCTACTCAAAGGTTCTTTTGTAATTAATGTTGAAATCTATATTATCTGGAAAGTCGTTGATCGCTAAGGAGGCTTACCCTTATTGTAGAATAAATATTATTGATTTAAATGAATTAAATAGTTTAATTTATTTATTTAAATAAGATTAGAATTGTTCTAATTGATTTATTCACAACCGGTTTAATATGGAGAACCTAAAGGGTCACACCGCAAAAGGAAAACATTTATTTAAGAAGTAAATGACATAATGGTAATAATAAGTTAGGTGTATTTAATTTAATCTATGGAGATAGAATAAATTAAATAGCTTAATATTTATTATTTAATATTTTAGAAATATTAAATATAAGTTAATAAGAGGAGTCTTATTATTATTATTACTATTACTATTATTTAATTCCTAATAGGGATTGGGAATTAATTAATAGAAGTACTCTCCCATGAATTCCTAATTGGATTAGGAGCATTAATTAAAGGAGTTTAATTATAATACAAACCCTAATCCTAAATAGTTTAGGGAAGGGTTATTCCTACATCTATAAATAAGAGGGGTCTTATCATAGATTAGGGTTACACACTCTTGCATTAGATTGTGGAGAGCAATTTCTATAGAGATAGAAACTAGGGTTTTGCCAAATACCCAACTTCTTGAATACTTGTTCTTCCTTGGTGGATCACCTCTAGAGGCCAAACACTTGGGTGGCTAACGTTGATCAAAGGAAGGAATCACACCATAGCATTCGAGGAGAACACGAAGGACTAGGAGTTGAACTTGTACCCGAGGAAGCTTTGTTCTACGAGGGTATAATTCTTATTCTCTTTATCTTTCGTTTATATCGTTAATTGAGCACATAGATTGATCTTGGTGATGGTTTGTATAAAAATTTTAAAAATCCAATTTTATCGCGCTTCCGCACTATTTATGTAATTTGATTGCATGTTCGCGTTATATACAAACCTAACAGGGCGCAGCTGCGCTGGGCAGTGTCTGAGCTCAGGGCATTGGCGCAGCTGCGCTGGCTCCCAAGCCAAGTTGGGCGCAGCTGCGCCCTCTGTCAGGTTACCGCTGCACTGCAGAAATCATGTTGTCTCCTTGGTTCTCGCGCAATGTGCTAGCAATAGTTATTCAATCAGGTCCCAAACATCATATGCAACATATATCGTGTCAAACTAACTTTAAACAATGCAAAAGCCATATAAAGTGAATTGTGAAACATTACCAAAATCAAAGAGAAAAATGCATGAAAACATACTTTGGAGCTAATGGTTAAGCAACAAATGAAGCAGAATAGTATCCAATAAGTAGGTATGAAACCTACTCATCAAATACCCCCAAACTTGAACTGTTGCTTGTCCTCAAGCAATTAAAATGAAATGAATGCAAACATGAATGAAATGCAATAATCTATAAATGCACCATGAATCCTCATCAATTAGTAAACAATCCTTGTGCCTTGCCTCAGAGTAATCACAATAGCAAACACATATGGCTTCAAACCAAAACTTAGTTCATGTACCATGACAGTCATGCAAATCAAACCTTGTAATGATTAATACAGTGTGTGTGTGTGTGTGAAGTAATCATCAAATTTATAGCAACCCAATCGATTCTCATAATATGTTTCTTAGGGGGAAATTTGTATACTCCAACTTGCAACACAACAAATGGGGTAAGTTACAGCTAAGATACTGCTATGTCTAGATTGGGGACCGACTTAGAGGTTATTAGGACTATGATACTTGGTTGTGCAATGCCTAGTTCCCTTAAGCTTTTCAATGATACCCATGTAGCGAGCTTTCGACCAACGACTCCCAAACCAAATGGTCTTAGGGCGCTAGGTGTAGAGACATCCCCTAGGGCGTACTTACTCGAGTATCAAAGGCCACAAAACTAGGCTAACCAAGCATTTATTCATATTTTGTTTTATTCTTATTCTTTTATATATATATATATATATATATATATATATATATATATATATATATATCAACGAGTGCGTTTTACGCTCAATCTCGTTGTTCAAATGCTCCACTAAGTTTTCCCCCAAACTTAAACGTTTGTGTTGTCTCAGCCTACACTACCCTCATTGCTTTTCTTTTATTAACACATCAATCTCGCTCCAGAACTCAATTATGCAAATCTTTAGGTTACTTAGTAAGACAATTACTGAATGAGTGCTAACTGGTTATATCAGACTCAAAACAAACCAAGATTTGCAATGTATCATGGCATTCAACCCAAGTCTTAGCATTTAGCATTTTTGAACAAAGATCTCATCACAGGAAAGTGAGGATGTTTACTGATCTAGATATCAGGATTATGCAATCTAAGCTACATGATATGATATGCATGAAAATAAAGCTTATTTTTTATTTCTGAATATTAATAACAATTAAAGAAAACAAACAAATAAACTAATAACAAAAACAAATAAATAAAAGCATCACAATTGAAACAAAATCAAATAGACAGACCCTAATACCCCCAAACTTTAAATATGCAATGTCCTCATTGGAGATAAAGGGTAAAGAAACTCCCCTAAGAGTCGTCCTCGGCGCCGCTAGGCGATGTGCCAGGTGGTGGATAAGGGATGCTGGTGCCATAGGTGGGAAACTGAACATGGACTCCCTACTGGCTGAAGGCCTCAAAAAGTGCATCCGCAAAGGTGATGCTATAGTCCCTGAAGCTCGTGTGCAAAGCATCCATGCGGCGCTGCAGGTGGCGCATCTCGCGCTCATGTCCACCTACCCCACTCGGCTGCACCGGCGGTGCAGGCTCCTCTTCCTCGCTGCCCTCCTCCTCATCAACAATAATGAAACCCAACCCACTAGGACGGGACTCTCCACCACGCCATACATTGAACTTTCTGATCGTGGCGCTGTCAATGTCCCGCATGGGTAATTGGAGAGTCTCCTTGCCCCATTCCACCTTCGCTGCAAGATAAAGGCATGTGACAACCAAAGCGTGTGGAATGGCACCTGAAGTGACTGCCCGCATAAATTGAAGCATAGATTGGTGAATGATGTAACCCACATCAATGCTCCCTCCTTTCAGAATGCGGTGTAAAATAACCGCTCGGTCCCGGGTCACGTCCTAGTAGTGGGTGGTCGGCAGTAGACTCGCGCAAATGAAGGCATACCACGCCTTGGCATATCTATTCAGCGCGGTCTGGGGGAAGTGGACTTTCTGGGTGGTGCCCACCTGTGTCTTCCATTGAGTGCCCGATTGGCACATCTCCCGAACCAAAGCATCGAGATCAGTCTCGAAGCGCTCATTTACCACCCAGTTGGTGGTCTTAGCAGACGTAGATGGCAATCTGAATAGCTCGTTGATTGCCTGCGCGGTGTAGGGGACTTGCTTGCCCCGTACAAAGGAGATGCCATTTTGAGTTTCCCGGGCATTAGCATAGAATTCCCTAACAATGGCCATCAGGGCGGACAATGGTGTCTCAATGAAAAGCAGCCATCCCAAACGCCGGATTTGGTCCAGAATCCTCCCATCCTGTGCCTTGGGTTTCAAACCCCTCTCCGGTATGAATGATTTGACGCTCAACACTTCCCAGTAGTAGTGTTGGGTGGAGAGGTTGACGAACTTGGTGGCATCTAGAGTGTTGATGCCACCACCCGCGGAGTCTACGTCGCTACTGCTCGAGGAAGATGGTTGGGGGGTTCGTGCTCTCTTCGGCATGATTGAAATTGGTTAGGGTTTGATGGAAGAAATCAAAGATGAGATGAGAGGGTTTTTGGCTTTTTCTTCTGTGCTAGGAAGAGAATAGGTTTAGGGTTTTGTGTTATGATGTGACATAAACTGATGGTACGGGCCCTTTATATAAAAAAAAGTTTCAGCCGACGGGCGCAGCTGCGCCCTTGTTGTACTGGTTCTTGGCGCAGCTGCGCTGGTGCTCAATTGCAGCTTGCTGGCAGACCCCGGTGCAGCTGCGCGCTAGATGACTTGAGGAACGGCGCAGCTGTGCCTGCCTTTCAACTCCTTGGATGAATTTTTTTTTTTTTTTGAAACGCACTTGACACACATTAGAACATCAGGTGAAAAACTCAATTCTTAAAACAGCTAACATACCTAAAAAGGAACGAAAATTTTAATTCAAACTTATAAACTTACAAACGATGCATACGCAATGCAGTGTACTTTACACCCCTCAAACTTAAAGTCTGTTTAAGTCTCACGGTTTAAGGTGTGATTGGATACCTGAAAAGCAAACAAACATGTTAAAATGAAATCATACAAACTAAATTATAATCACACAGGAATAAAAAGTAAAACAATAAATTCGGGTTGCCTCCCGAGAAGCGCTTGGTTTAAAGTCGGTTAGCTCGACTATCCACTATTGCTCAATCCATGGCTAGGATAACTGAGGATTCTTGGCGATCGACTTCGCCTGCCCAATAGTGTTTTAGCCGTTGGCCATTCACTTTGAACGGTTGTTCACTGTCCTTTCCAATTATTTCAATGGCTCCGTGTGGGAATACAGCTGTGATGGTAAATCGACCCGACCATCGGGATTTGAGCTTTCCCGGGAACAATTTGAGCCTGGAGTTGAATAACAAGACCGCTTGGCCAGGTTCAAATTTTCTCTCGATGATTTTTCGGTCGTGCCATCTCTTTACTTTTTCTTTGTAGAGTTTGGAATTCTCATAGGCTTGTAAACGAATCTCGTCAAGTTTATTTAGTTGTAGAAGTCTCCTCTCTCCCGTTACAGATGGGTCGAAATTTAACTTCTTGATCGCCCAATAAGCTTTGTGCTCTAGTTCAACCGGAAGATGACAAGCTTTGCCGTAGACCACATGGTATGGGGACATGCCGATGGGTGTCTTATAGGCGGTTCTGTATGCCCATAATGCTTCATCCAGCTTCAATGACCAGTCTTTTCTGGAAGGATTGACAATCTTCTCCAGAATTCTCTTGACCTCTCTATTTGGCACTTCGGCTTGCCCATTTATTTTTGGGTGGTATGTCGTGGCAATCCTGTGCCTCACTCCGTATTTGGCTAGGAGGGTTGTGAACTGTTTATTACAGAAATGACTGCCCTCATCACTGATGATAGCTCGTGGGGTGCCAAATCTAGTGAAAATGCTCTTTTGTAGGAACCTAAGAACCACCTTAGCATCATTGGTTGGTAAAGCAGAAGCTTCCACCCATTTGGACACATAATCAACCGCAAGAAGGATATAGAGATTGTTGCAGGATGACGGGAATGGTCCCATGAAGTCTATGTTAGGTTTGTACATAGCGCGAATATGCAATCAAATTACATAAATAGTGCGGAAGTGCGATAAAATCAGATTTTAAAATTTTATACAAACCATCACCATGATCTTTCTTTATGCACAATTATTAATTAAACGAAAGAGATGGAGAATAAGAATTATACCCTTGTAGAATTCTAGCTTCCTCAGGTACAAGTTCACCTCCAATTCCTTCGCGTTCTCCTTGAATTCCACCGATTAAATTCCTTCCTTTGATCAACGTTAGCCACCCAAGTGTTTGGCCTCTAGAGGTGATCCACCAAGGAATAATACTTGTTCAAGAAGATGGGTGTTGGCAAAACCCTAGTTTCTATCTCTATAGAAATTGTAAGTACTCTCTACAATTCTTATGCAAGAGTGTGTAACCCTAATCTATGATAAGACTTCTCTTATTTATAGATGTAGGAAAACCCTTCCCTAAACTATTTAGGATTAGGGTTTCTATTCTAATTAAACTTCTTTAATTAAATTAAACTCCTAATCCAATTAGGAATTCATGTGAGAGTACTTCTATTAATTAATTCTCAATCCCTATTAGGAATTAAATAATAGTAATAGTAATAATAATAATAAGACTCCTCTTATTAATTTATATTTAATATTTCTAAAATATTAAATAATAAATATTAAGCTATTTAATTTATTCTATCTCCATAGACTAAATTAAATACACTTAACTTATTATTACAATTATGCCATTTTACTTCTTAAATAAATATTTTTCTTTTGCGGTGTGACCCTTTAGGTTCTCCATATTAAACCGGTTTGTTGAATAAATCTAATTAGAACAATTCTAATCTTATTTAAATAAATAAATTAAACTATTTAATTTATTTAAATAAATAATATTTATTCTACAATAAGGGTAAGCCCCCTTAGCGATCAACGACTTTCCAGATAATATAGATTTCAACATTAATCATAAAGGAACCTTTCAGTGCATAGTTACCGTACAATTCAATCCTTCTACCATATAATGTCCTAATTAAATATAAGACATGGAATTACTGTCAAGTCTTATTTTATTTAATTATATGTATTTCGATTCTCAAATGCACAACTCTAATTAATGCAAATTAGAAACTCCTTTCTAATTTCATTCTGCTTTGGCCAAAGACTTCTGAGTCGTCATTTATCGAATCACATAGGACATTCTCTCCTTTTACTAGAAGTGGTAGATTCTTTATTGATCATTCACCTATCTCCATGTATAACTTATTATACCCAATCATACCCTTTGATATACCCTAAAGGTCTTAAGGGACATGTCAAAGTATAACTCATTATACACAAGATACTATGATGATCTCAAGTCCAAGGATCACTTGTACTACTATCACTAGAGGAATTCCTATTGACAGGCGAGTAAAACTCCATTAGGTATTCCTTAGCGAGCCACGTTCAGTGAACTTATTCTCTAATAAGCACCTACATACTTGCTTTAGTGTCTCCACACAAATGATTATGAGATCAATCATCCTCTTCATAAGAGCAAGCAACGTATGTACTAATCTATCCGGATTCACTAATCCCCTTTTTAGTAATCCAACGATTAGGAACAATTTTAGTTTGTGAGCTATCTAGAATTTAGATCTCATTAGCATGATCACCATCATGATTCTAAAAATATTGCTCAAAACTATGGGTTTATCACATTTAATATAACAGCACCATGTAGATAAAGTAAAATGCCTTTAACAAACGAATAAGATTACAAAGTATATGCTACATCATATCAAATATGATTGGCTTGTGTGCATACTACTTTCAGTCTATTCCCTATACGTCAAAGATTTCCACCTCCAAGATTACATTTAGTGGCATTTCATTGCGGTTGGAGATGTTGCCCACCGGTTGGCATCGATCACAATTCTTTATGAATTGGTGGGCATCTTTGAACAAAGTGGGCCAATAGAACCCGACTTGGAGTACTTTGGCTGCGGTCCTTTGCGTTCCATAATGGCCGCCATACAGAGAAGAATGACATGCATGCAATATACTGGCAGTCTCGGCTTCGGGAATGCACCTCCGGATCACAAGATCTGTACATTGTTTGAACAAGTAAGGCTCGTCCCACATGTATCTCTTTGCATCATGCAAAAATTTCTTCTTCTGTTGAGAAGTTAGATCCGGTGGTAGTACATAACCTACAAGATAGTTGACAATATCAGCGAACTGATGAGTGGGTTTTATACCTACGAATTAGATATCTTTTGAACCCAATTCTTTGCTATCTTTGGGTATTTCTGGTGCCTATTTACTTGTTTCATGCTTTTGTTGTGTTGGAAGCAGCCTTGGACAACCGTGGCAGAGATTAGCATTTCCAGGGGCAAAAGGGTAATTCCAGCAGGAAGGAGGACCTCGCCGTGGCGAGCCCCCCAGGCCAAATTTCTCGCCGGGGCGAGCCCCCCAGGCTTAATTTCTCGCCGGGGCGAGCTCCCCAGGCCATTTTTCTCGCCGGGGCGAGCCTGTCGTTTTGCAGGTGCGGCTGGCTTTGTCTTGTTCTGCAGAAGTGGCATACCAAAGGAGGATTTTCAAGAACGGTAACATGAGGAGAGAGAAGGAAATTATCAGGCATACAGGGAGTTATTGTGCTAGGTATTGGCGATCATTCTACATCATTGAACACACCATTGGACATCATTTTGGAAAACCCTAGTTCTCTTGGGACCTAAGCAAACGAGGAAGAAGAAGGATTCTATCTGCAATTCACCAACTCAAGGAGGATAGGAGTACGAAATAGGAAGACAAAAGCTGGAGAAGAGGAACTACACCACACCAATTCGGGAATCTCATCGCAAAAGGGGTGTATCTTCATATGTTTTAGTTCTTCATTCTTATTTTGTAATTCCAAACCATGTACTATAATCAGATTATGATGCTATTGAGATTGAATATGAGCTAAACTTTTTATTCTAAGATTGCAATGGAACCCAACTTGTAGTTTAAATTGAATGTCTCTCTTTGAATGGTAGTTGGTCATTACATGAATTGGAGTTCATAACCTTTGCTTAAGGATTAATTGTTTGGCCCGTAATTACATGGTAACTTATATGGAATTGAGAGAGGAAGTATAAGTTGAGACCTAGTTATGAATTCATGTGAAAGTTGGATATTCTTTATGGATAATGAATGAGATTATGTGACGTGAGTCTTATGTATTATTCTTGAGGGTTGATAATTTGATTGTATTTAGGATAGACATATACCTAAATACCACATGTAACCAATTGAGAATCCGTGTTTAATGATTTCTATTGCGAAAGTTGGTAATTGATGGAGTAGTTAATGAGGTTTTGTGACATACACCTTACTAATTGTTCTTGATATGAGAATCTTGCTAGTGTGTAGAATAGAGATATATCTATACACCGTAATGGAGAATACATATTTGACCATCGAGAGAGGCTTAGACATACTAGTGACTTCTCGGATAACAATTCTTATGTTCTAATTTACTAAACAAGAGAGAGTATGATGTTTAAATGAAAAGTTGGGGGAAATTGTAATCTTAGATCTTCTTACCTTGAATTTTATCCGTGTTTAACAAAACGTTGTTTCTAAATTGTCTTTATTTAGTTTTAATCAACAACAAAAACAAATCATATTATCATTGTTTAAATTAGATTAATTTTTTATGCGATTGATATTTGGTAATTATTTAACATAATTCCTCGTGGGTTCGACACTTTACTTATCTTATATTACTTGTAGACTGCGTATACTTGCATGTGTTTTATTGATTGCGAAATCAACCAACAAGTTTTTGGCACCGTTGCCGGGGAATTATTTTACAATAATTTTACCAATATTTATTATAGTCGAATTGATCTTAATTTAGACTTGTGTTTAATTTTTCACTTGATTGTGTAGGTACCCTTGATTTGTATGCGCCGATCACAAAGTCTTGAGTTATTTCCTTACGATCTCGAGATCGAGAGAAACACCCGAAGACTAAGAAGAGAAAGAATCAGGGATTCTAACAATCAAGAAAATATGGCGGCCGAGGAACAAAAAGCATTGAGAGACTATGTAACGCCGCAAATAAGTGATTTACAGTCTAGTATCACAAGGCCGGCAATAACTGCAACTGCCTTTGAAATTAAACCGGGAACAATACAAATGGTGCAAAACTCGTTACAGTTTGGGGGTTTGGCTAATGACAACCCTAATGAGCATTTGTTGAGCTTTATTGAGATATGTGATACGTTGAAATTTAATGGAGTGACGGATGATGCTTTGAGACTTAGACTTTTTCCGTTCACTTTGAGAGACAAAGCTAAGAGTTGGATTCACGCCTTGCCACCAGGATCCATCACTACATGGTCAGACTTAGCACAGAAATTTTTGGCAAAATTCTTCCCTCCTGCAAAGTCTGCTAGATTGAGAAATGAAATTGCAACCTTTGAGCAACATCATGGGGAGTCATTGTATGAGGCATGGGAAAGATTTAAAGATTTGCTTCGAAGATGCCCGCATCATGGATTCCTTCCATGGATGCAATTGAACACCTTTTACAATGGATTGGGATCTCACAATCGGTCTTGTATAGATGCAGCGGCTGGGGTATCTTTCATGGCTAAGAATTACCAAGAAGCACTTGATTTATTAGAGGTCATGGCTGCAAATAACTATCAATGGCCAACTTCTAGAATGAGTCAACCAAAAGTAGCCAGGGTATTAGAGGTGGATGCCATCACGTCCTTAGTAGCTCAGATGGCGGAAATGTCAAAGAAGCTTGATTCCTTAATAGATTCAAAAGTGCAGCAGGTAGCTTTTGTTTGTGAGTTATGTGCAGGGACCCATGCCACCGACCAATGCCCATTTGACCACGAGGCAGTTCAGTTTGTAAGTAGCTACCAGAGACAACCAAATCAGTACCAAAACACTTACAATGCTGGAAATAGGAACCATTCTAACTTTTCATGGAGCAACAATCAAAATTTTTAGCAAGCTCCAAAACCACACCATCCACCAAGGTTCCAAAATCAGCCACAACATCATGCAGCTCAGACTTCACAGCCAGAGAGAAAATCAGATTTTGAAGAGTTGATATTGAAACACATAGCTAACCAAGATGTGATGATAAAGAACCAAACAGCAACACTCAAAGCTTTGGAAAATCAAATTGGGCAAATGGCTAGCTCTATGTCAAATAGACCCCAGGGATCTCTTCCTAGTAACACAGAAACTAATCCAAGGAGAGATGGGAAAGAGGAATGTCAGGCAGTAACACTCAGAAATGGAAAACAAACCTTACAGGAGCCTGAATTGCAAAAGGGGGCAGCCCACTCATGCTCTCCTCCGGACTTGAATGATGCAGATTTTTCTAAGGAAATGGATTGCAGTGTACCACCTGAGTCAGAACAGAGAGATACCACAGATAAACCTAGTGTAATTCCTACACCGAAGATGATACCACCAGTGCCTTTCCCTCAAAGACTGCAAAAGCAAAAGTTAGATAAACAGTTTGCCAAATTTGTGGAGGTCTTTAAGAAACTACAAATTAACATCCCTTTTGTAGAGGCCTTAGAACAGATGCCAAGTTATGCCAAATTTATGAAGGGTATTCTGTCAAGGAAGAAGAGGTTAAATGACTTTGAAACAGTGGCTTTGACGAAGGAATGTAGTGCAGTGTTGCAAAGAAAGCTACCTCCCAAATTGAAAGATCCAGGCAACTTCACTATACCGTGTACTATTGGTAGCCTTTCATTCAACAAATGTTTGTGTGACTTAGGTGCCAGCACTAATTTCATGCCATTATCTGTGTATACTCAGTTGGGACTGCCTGCACCAAAGCCAACAAACATTTCCCTTCAACTTGCCGATAGGTCGGTTACGTACCCAAGGGGAATTGTTGAAAACATTCTTGTTAAGGTGGACAAATTCATCTTCCCGGCTGATTTTATCATCTTAGATTTTGAGGAAGATAAAAACATTCCCATTATTCTTGGGAGACCATTTTTAGCCACTGGGAGAACCTTAATCGATGTGCAAAAGGGAGAGCTCACTATAAGGGTTCAGGATCAAGAAGTCACCTTCAATGTATTTAAGGCCATGAAATTCCCTTCGGATGAGGAAGAATGTTTTCAGGTGGATGTGATCAAGCGAGTTGTAAATGATGAGTTTCTGAATGTGTTAAAACAATGATCCATTAGAGACTACACTTCTGGCAGAGTTTGAAATGGATGATCCTAATTTGGTTGAGTATCTACAGATTTTGGATACAGTGCAACGGGGAAGCAAGTCTCAAATCCCGTTTGAATCTCTAGAGCATGCTGAGAATGCTACAGATCAGTTGAGACCAGCTCTCAAGATGCCTCCGTCACTTGAGCTCAAACCTTTGCCTAATCATCTCAGGTATGCATTTTTGGGCAAATCAGCTACTTTACCTGTTATTATTGCATTTGTGCTTAACGAGTTTCAGGAAAGTAAGCTGTTGTGAGTTCTTAGAGAGTACAAATCTGCTATTGGATGGACCATCACCGACATCAAGGGATAAGCCCATCATACTGTATGCACAAAATATTGATGGAGGATGATAGTAAACCAACTGTGGAACATCAAAGGAGACTCAACCCAATCATGAAAGAGGTGGTAAAGAAAGAAATTTTGAAGTGGTTAGATGCTGGAATAATTTATCCCATTTCTAACAGTGCTTGGGTAAGTCCAGTTCAGTGTGTACCCAAGAAAGGGGGTATGACCGTTGTGGCCAATGAAAATAATGAGTTAATTCCGACAAGGACAGTGACCGGTTGGAGAGTGTGCATGGATTATAGGAGGCTTAACAAAGCAACCCGAAAGGATCACTTTCCATTACCCTTCATTGATCAAATGTTGGATAGACTGGCTGGGCATGAGTACTATTGCTTGTTGGATGGATATTCGGGATATAATCAGATTGCTATAGCTCCAGAGGACCAAGAAAAGACCACATTCACATGTCCATTGGCACTTTTGCTTTTAGAAGGGTCTCATTCGGATTGTGTAATGCACCGGCCACTTTTCAAAGGTGCATGATGGCTATTTTCTCGGATTTGGTAGAACGCAATGTAGAAGTTTTCATGGATGATTTCTCAGTGTTTGGTGACTCATTTGACAACTACTTGGAAAATCTAGTTCTAATACTGAAGAGATGTGTGGAAACTAATCTAGTGCTCAACTGGGAAAAATGTCACTTCATGGTGCAAGAGGAGATCATACTTGGGCATAAAGTGTCATCCAAAGGTCTTGAGTTGGATAGAGCAAAACTTGAAACAATTGAAAATTTACCACCACCAACCTCAGTGAAGGGTATTCGCAGTTTTCTGGGACATGCGGGGTTTTACCGAAGATTCATAAAGGACTTCTCTAAGATCTCAAAGCCTTTATGTAGTTTACTAGAGAAAGATGTGCCGTTCAACTTTGATGATGAGTGTTTGATCGCATTTGAGCTTTTAAAGAAGAAATTGACCACCGCACCAGTGATAGTTGCTCCGGATTGGTCAAAGCCTTTTGAATTGATGTGTGATGCCAGTGATTATGCGGTTGGGGCTGTTTTGGGACAGCGCAAGGAGAAGATTTTTCATGCTATTTACTACGCCAGCAAAACCTTAACTGATGCACAGCTCAACTACACCACTACTGAGAAGGAGTTGCTTGCGGTAGTTTATGCTTTTGACAAGTTTCGATCTTACTTGATCGGAACAAGGGTGGTTGTATTCACGGATCATTCAGCTATTCGGTATCTAATTGCAAAGAAGGATGCTAAACCGAGATTGATTAGATAGATCTTATTGCTGCAGGAGTTTGACTTAGAAATTCAGGACAAAAAGGGGACTGAAAACCAAGTAGCCGACCATCTATCTAGATTTGAAAATCCGGGTCATGATAAGGAAGACAAAGTTCTAATCAATGAGTCTTTCCCGGATGAACAGCTGTTTGTGGTTCAAGGCGAAATTTTATGGTATGCTGATTTTGCTAACTACTTGGTTAGTATCACACTCCCCAAGACTTGTCGTGGCAGCAAAAGAAAAAGTTTCTTCATGACGTGAAGAGGTATATGTGGGATGAGCCGTATTTGTTCAAACATTGCATGGACCAAATGATTCGAAGGTGTGTTCCACAAAGTGAGGTTGAAAGCATTCTTCATCACTGTCATGATTCGTTATATGGAGGTCATTACGGGGGTGAAAAGACGACTACTAGGGTGTTGCAAGCAGGGTTCTTCTGGCCAACTTTGTTTAAAGATGCTCATCAGTTTGTTCTAAGATGTGATAGATGTCAACGAGTGGGGAACATCTCTAAACGACGTGAAATGCTTTTGAACATGATCCTTGAGGTTGAAGTCTTTGATGTTTGGGGTATAGACTTCATGGGACCATTCCCGCCCTCTTTCAACAATCTATACATTCTCTTGGCAGTAGATTATGTATCTAAATGGGTGGAGGCAGCTGCATTGCCTACTAATGACTCCAAGGTAGTGCTGAAATTTCTTCAAATGAATATCTTCACAAGGTTCGGTACTCCAAGGGCCATGATCAGTGATGAAGGGAGTCATTTTTGCAATTAGCACTTTGCAGCCCTCTTGGGAAAATATGGTTTCAATCATAGAATTGCTACTGCATATCATCCCCAGACCAATGGACAAGCTGAGGTTTCTAACAGAGAAATGAAGAAAATTCTGGAAAAGATTGTCAATCCCACAAGAAAAGATTGGTCAACAAAGTTAGATAAACAGTTTGCCAAATTTGTGGAGGTCTTTAAGTAACTACAAATTAACATCCCTTTTGTAGAGGCCTTAGAACAGATGCCAAGTTATGCCAAATTTATGAAGGGTATTCTGTCAAGGAAGAAGAGGTTAAATGACTTTGAAACAGTGGCTTTGACGGAGGAATGTAGTGCAGTGTTGCAAAGAAAGCTACCTCCCAAATTGAAAGATCCCGGCAACTTCACTATACCGTGTACTATTGGTAGCCTTTCACTCAACAAATGTTTGTGTGACTTAGGTGCCAACACTAATTTCATGCCATTATCTGTGTATACTCAGTTGGGACTGCCTGCACCAAAGCCAACAAACATTTCCCTTTAACTTGCCGATAGGTCGGTTACGTACCCAAGGGGAATTGTTGAAGACATTCTTGTTAAGGTGGACATATTCATCTTCCCGGCTGATTTTATCATCTTAGATTTTGAGGAAGATAAAAACATTCCCATTATTCTTGGGAGACCATTTTTAGCCACTGGGAGAACCTTAATCGATGTGCAAAAGGGAGAACTCACTATGAGGGTTCAGGATCAAGAAGTCACCTTCAATGTATTTAAGGCCATGAAATTCCCTTCGGATGAGGAAGAATGTTTTCAGGTGGATGTGATCGAGAGAGTTGTAAATGATGAGTTTCTGAATGTGTTAAAACAATGATCCACTAGAGACTACACTTCTGGCAGAGTTTGAAATGGATGATCCTGATTTGGTTGAGTATCTACAGATTTTGGATACAGTGCCACAGGGAAGCAAGTTTCAAATCCCGTTTGAATCTCTAGAGCATGCTGAGAATGCTACAGATCGGTTGAGACCAGCTCTCGAGATGCCTCCGTCACTTGAGCTCAAACCTTTGCCTAATCATCTCAGGTATGCATTTTTGGGCAAATCAGCTACTTTACCTGTTATTATTGCATCTGTGCTTAACGAGTTTCAGGAAAGCAAGCTGTTGCGAGTTCTTAGAGAGTACAAATCTGCTATTGGATGGACCATCGCCGACATCAAGGGAATAAGCCCATCATACTGTATGCACAAAATATTGATGGAGAATGATAGTAAACCAACTGTGGAACATCAAAGGAGACTCAACCCAATCATGAAAGAGGTGGTAAAGAAAGAAATTTTGAAGTGGTTAGATGCTGGAATAATTTATCCCATTTCTAACAGTGCTTGGGTAAGTCCAGTTCAGTGTGTACCCAAGAAAGGGGGTATGACCGTTGAGGCCAATGAAAATAATGAGTTAATTCCGACAAGGACAGTGACCGGTTAGAGAGTGTGCATCGATTATAGGAGGCTTAACAAAGCAACCCGAAAGGATCACTTTCCATTACCCTTCATTGATCAAATGTTGGATAGACTGGCTGGGCATGAGTACTATTGCTTGTTGGATGGATATTCGGGATATAATCAGATTGCTATAGCTCTAGAGGACCAAGAAAAGACCACCTTCACATGTCCATTTGGCACTTTTGCTTTTAGAAGGGTCTCATTCGGATTGTGTAATGCACCGGCCACATTTCAAAGGTGCATGATGGCTATTTTCTCGGATTTGGTAGAACGCAATGTAGAAGTTTTCATGGATGACTTCTCAGTGTTTAATGACTCATTTGACAACTACTTGGAAAATCTAGTTCTAATACTGAAGAGATGTGTGGAAACTAATCTAGTGCTCAACTGGGAAAAATGTCACTTCATGGTGCAAGAGGGGATCATACTTGGGCATAAAGTGTCATCCAAAGGTCTTGAGGTGGATAGAGCAAAACTTGAAACAATTGAAAATTTACCACCACCAACCTTAGTGAAGGGTATTCGCAGTTTTCTGGGACATGCGGGGTTTTACCGAAGATTCATAAAGGACTTCTCTAAGATCTCAAAGCCTTTATGCAGTTTACTAGAGAAAGATGTGCCGTTCAACTTTGATGATGAGTGTTTGATCGTATTTGAGCTTTTAAAGAAGAAATTGACCACCGCACCAGTGATAGTTGCTCCCGATTGGTCAAAGCCTTTTGAATTGATGTGTGATGCCAGTGATTATGCGGTTGGGGCCGTTTTGGGACAGCGCAAGGAGAAGGTTTTTCATGCTATTTACTACGCCAGCAAAACCTTAACTGATGCACAGCTCAACTACACCACTATCGAGAAGGAGTTGCTTGCGGTAGTTTATGCTTTTGACAAGTTTCGATCTTACTTGATCGGAACAAGGGTGGTTGTATTCACGGATCATTCAGCTATTCGGTATCTAATTGCAAAGAAGGATGCTAAACCGAGATTGATTAGATGGATCTTATTGCTGCAGGAATTTGACTTAGAAATTCAGGACAAAAAGGGGACTGAAAACCAAGTAGTCGACCATCTATCTAGATTAGAAAATCCGGGTCATGATAAGGAAGACAAAGTTCTAATCAATGAGTCTTTCCCGGATGAACAACTGTTTGTGGTTCAAGGCGAAATTCTATGGTATGCTGATTTTGCTAACTACTTGGTTAGTAACACACTCCCCCCAGACTTGTCGTGGCAGCAAAAGAAAAAGTTTCTTCATGACGTGAAGAGGTATATGTGGGATGAGCCGTATTTTTTCAAACATTGCGTGGACCAAATGATTCGAAGGTGTGTTCCACAAAGTGAGGTTGAAAGCATTCTTCATCACTGTTATGATTCGTTATATGGAGGTCATTACGGGGGTGAAAAGACGGCTACTAGGGTGTTGCAAGCAGGGTTCTTCTGGCCAACTTTGTTTAAAGATGCTCATCAGTTTGTTCTAAGATGTGATAGATGTCAACGAGTGGGGAACATCTCTAAACGACGTGAGATGCTTTTGAACATGATCCTTGAGGTTGAAGTCTTTGACGTTTGGGGTATAAACTTCATGGGACCATTCCCGCCCTCTTTCAACAATCTATACATTCTCTTGGCAGTAGATTATGTATCTAAATGGGTGGAGGAAGTTGCATTGCCTACTAATGACTCCAAGGTAGTGCTGAAATTTCTTCAAATGAATATCTTCACAAGGTTCGGTACTCCAAGGGCTATGATCAGTGATGAAGGGAGTCATTTTTGCAATTAGCACTTTGCAGCCCTCTTGGGAAAATATGGTGTCAATCATAGAATTGCTACTGCATATCATCCCCAGACCAATGGACAAGCTGAGGTTTCTAACAGAGAAGTGAAGAAAATTCTGGAAAAGATTGTCAGTCCCACAAGAAAAGATTGGTCAACAAAGCTGGATGATGCACTTTGGGCGTACAGAACGGCTTACAAAACACCCATTGGTATGTCACCATACCAGTTAGTTTAGGGCAAGGCATGCCATCTCCCAGTTGAACTTGATCATAAGGCGTTCTGGGCCATAAGAAAGATGAATTTTGATCTCACAGCTGCAGGAGAGAAAAGGCTTCTTCAGCTCAATGAACATGATGAGTTCCGACTTCAAGCTTATGAGAATTCAAAATTGTACAAGGAGAAGGTAAAAAATGGCATGATAAGAAAATTGTTGACAGAAAATTCGAGCCTGGCCAAGCAGTATTGCTATACAACTCTAGATTGAGGCTTTTTCCCGGAAAGCTCAGGTCACGTTGGTCGGGGCCTTTCTTTGTCAAGCACGCATTTCCTCACGGGGCTGTGGAAGTTTATGGTAATAATCCGGAGGAATCATTCAAAGTCAGCGGCCATCGGCTTAAGCATTATTGGGGTGGAGGCTTCGATCGCCAGAAAACCTCAGTCACTCTAGCCGATCAAGCTTGATGCAATGAAAAGTCGGGCTGTGGACTCTAAACCAAGCGCTCGGTGGGAGGCAACCCACCATTTTCCGTATCCTTTAAGTTCAGTTTGTGTGTCTTATTTACTGCATTTTTAATAGTAGTTAGTTGTTAAGTTTTTCATATTTAGTGTGTTGTGTGTTAGTTGAGGATTTTCAGCGTCGAGTCGCTTTCGAGAGTCATTTCTGGCCCTATGTTCCTAATATGTGTTTTGTAGGTTGCAAGGATACAGGAGAGTGATATTAAACATGGTCCCTATCTTAAATTTCAAAAAATCAAATTTTGCTTCAGCAGGGGATCTCGCCGCGGCGAGGTTTTTTGCCTTGGAATCTCTCGCCCCGGCGAGAGCTCGCCCAGGCGAGAAAAACGTGAACAAATATCTCGCCCCGGCGAGAGACGCGGAATTGCTGAACTCAAAACTTCATCCCGTTCGAATTTTATTCCAACTTTTTCATCCCCACCTCCTGCAACCTAGCATCCAGCACCACCAAACCATCCCAAACCACTCGAAATCCAACCCTAGCCACAACCCACTCTCGATTTCAACTGAATTGAGGATTGAGCAACCCTTTTCCACACAAATCCACTTCCAATTATGGTTTCAATCAATTCCACCCGTGACAGTCACTACCATTGAAGCCACTCGATATTGGCCAATTATTTTGAGAAATTGGGGCTTGAATTCAGTCTTAATACACCTTAGTGGGGATTCAAGCTATAATTTGGTGAATTCAAGCAAGCTTCCATCTTCTTCATACAAACAACTGACAGAGGCAAGGTATTCCAATGTGGACTGGTTTCTCAATGCAATTAGCTGGGGTTATTGTTAATTTTGATTAATACTGCATCTGAGAATTCATTTGGGTTATAATTGAGTATATTAAGCACTGAATTGGGTATATCTGTGTTGATTAATTTGAACTGCCATGCATATGCTCTAGTGCACTGTTGATATTGGATTCCCAATTGAGTTTGTGTTGGCTCAATTGGAGGTTGGGTTTTACATATTTGGTACATATTGAGAACTTCTTGCAGGAAATTGGGGTTTGAGCAACATTTGAGTTTGGGGGAACTAGTGTTACACAGTTTCTGCTAAGTGCACAACAGGTGCTTGTTCTGTTTGAAAAGGAAATTCAGTCCAGTTGTTACCATGCCTCCAAAGAGATTCCGTAGTGAGAGCTCCGCCTCCGCACCACCCCGACAGTATGACCACAACAAATTCATTAGTGCTGAGGCAGCCGACAGATTTGACGAGTTCATCACAGGTAAAGCTCTAACTCCCGAGCGGGGCCTCAGGCCAGAAAAGGGTGTTGATGGGGAGATCTGGGAGCAGATTGATGAGAGGGTTTGGGATACCTTCACGCACCACCCCGACCCGGCAGTTGTTCCTGTGGTACAGGAATTCTACGCTAATGCTCAGGACAGACAGCCGTTTGAGGCCATAGTTAGGGGAGGAGGGTACCTTTCAGTGCACAGGCCATTAATACCTACTATAACCTGGTGCCACCTGACGTGTGCCAGTACACAGAGTTCATCCGCTCTCAGCCAGATTATGATAAGATTGTGACAGATTTGTGCAAGCCAAGCACCACATGGATCACTAAAAGAGATAGAGGTGCCTCTCTCTTCCACAACAAGGATCTCAGCTTATATGGAAAGATTTGGTACGCATTCCTGAGTTCCAAGCTCATGCCATCCCAGCACGTGAGCGATGTTTCGAAGGACAAGGCAGCGCTGCTATACGCTATTGTCATGGACTTCACGATTGATGTAGGAAACATCATCGAGGGTAGTATCCGCCGGCTCCTGAGGGGTAATGTTCAGGGCGGATTACCTCACCCCTCCTTTATTTACGGATTATGCAGGCAGGCGGGGGTACAGTGGCGAGATGATGAGGTAACACAGCAGCCATCACAGATCCTCGACCACAGATTGATTGCGAGGTACAAAGTTTGGGATGGAGCCGAGTCACATCCTTGAGGCCAAGCCTTTATCATTGTGGCGAGTTCCGAGGATGAGGAGGATGATGTTCAGTTGCCTGCCAGTTCATTGCGGCGTAAGGCAAAGTTCAGCTCTCAGATCCAAAGCCTCCAGTTACTTATAGACAGACGAGCTAAGAGGCTAGAGAGGTAGAATCAGCGCATAGCAGAGAGGCAGGAACACATGTGGAACTACACCACTAGCTTCAATGCGGCTCTAGTAGCACAGTACCCGAATGCCGCTCCACTTCCTTTCCCTATGCCTACACCACTACCTCCTTTTCCACCATCTGACTCTGACGTCGAGGAGGTGGAGGACCACCCCATCGATTGATATCTAAGGGAAGTCCTCAGTTCTTCACTTCTTGATCTTTTCTACAATGAGGACATTGTTTATTTCAAGTTTGGGGGTGTTTTGAGTTTTTAGTTATAGCATCTTAGCATACTGCATTTAGTTGTAGTTTTTGCATTTAGTTAGTGTGTTTCATTTAAAAAAAATAAAAAAAATAAATAAAAATGACTTTTCTTGCTATTAATGATTATTACTGTTATTGTCATTTGCTTGATGATCATTGTACATATTCATCATCTGCTTTTCTTTAGTGTTTATTTTTATATAGTATCTTATAGAACTGCATTTAGAAGCTTATGAGCAATGCATTTAAGGAAAGGCCAATGATGACATGGTGATCACTGTTTTAATGTATTCAGTACTTTGGATCTAAATTGCTAGATTAAAAATGTTAACTTGTGTCTGATTTCGTTAAATTGTTAACCCTTTGAGTTCCTAATGCACTTATCAATGTTGTTGAGTACGTGAGATTTTAAGTTCAACTCTCTGAAACTGTTGCTCATTAAAAGATAGGATAGCCATCTTATTCAAAAAAATAAAAATAAATAAATAAAATAAAATATAAAATAAATAAAAAATTATGCTTATATACTGCCTCGATGTCTGTCTTGAATACTGGTAATAATTGAAAATGTAGTATAGACAGATATGAGCAAATCTTGACTAGTTTATCTTTGTGGCCTTTGTCATTCGAACAAGTAAGCCCTTTGGAGCGTTTCTACGCTTGGTGCCCTAAAACCATCTGGTTTGGGAGTCATCGGTGGAAAGTTTGCTACATGGATGACATTGAAAAGCCTAATGAAGATAGACATTGCACAGATCTAGATGTAAATAAAACTATCATCGAGATGGAGCGTAAAACGCACTCGGTGATTGTTATAGAATATAGCTAAATAGAGTGTAAAAATAAAAGCTAATGAGCATGTGAGATGCTAGAAGTTGGTTATTGACTGTTTTATCTTCTTTTGAGCACTGTAGTTCTTAGATCGAATTGTGATCATTGCGTACTCTGACATTCTAACCACACACACAGAGAAGGGTTAAACATTTGGCGAAATTGGTGCGGGTATCATTTCTGATAATCATATTGTGGAGTTGTTGCTGTTTACTTGTTTCTGATTGTTGAGGCTTGATTTCCTTATCTTGGCTGCTCTAGGCTTATAGCGCATGCATTTGCATTCATTTAATTAGTTGTATTGTGTATTTTTCATTTCCTTTGTTTTTGCTTGAGGACAAGCAAAGTCTTAAGTTTGGGGGTATTTGATGAGTGAGTTTTATACCTACGAATTAGATATCTTTTGAACCCAATTCTTTGCTATCTTTTGGTATTTCTGGTGCCTATTTACTTGTTTCATGCTTTTGTTGTGTAGGAAGCAGCCTTGGACAACCGTGGCATAGATTAGCACTTCCAGGGGCAAAAGGGTAATTCCAGCAGGAAGGAGGACCTCGCCGCGGCGAGCCCCCCAGGCCAAATTTCTCGCCAGGGCGAGCTCTCGCCGAGGCGAGCCCCCCCGGCTTAATTTCTCGCCAGGGCGAGCTCCCGCCGGGGCGAGCTCCCCAGGCCATTTTTCTCGCCGGGGCGAGCCCGTCGTTTTGCAGGTGCGGCTGGCTTTGTCTTGTTCTGCAGAAGTGGCGCACCAAAGGAGGATTTTCAGGAACGATAACATGAGGAGAGAGAAGGAAATTATCAGGCATACAGGGAGTTATTGTGCTAGGTATTGGCGATCATTCTACATCATTGAACACACCATTGGACATCATTTTGGAAAACCCTAGTTCTCTTGGGACCTAAGCAAACGAGGAAGAAGAATGATTCTATCTCTAATTCACCAACTCAAGGAGGATAGGAGTACGAAATAGGAAGACAAAAGCTGGAGAAAAGGAACTACACCACACCAATTCGGGAATCTCATCACAAAAGGGGTGTAACTTCATATGTTTTAGTTCTTCATTCTTATTTTGTAATTCCAAACCATGTACTATAATCAGATTATGATGTTATTGAGATTGAATATGAGCTAAACTTTTTATTCTAAGATTGCAATGGAACCCAACTTGTAGTTTAAATTGAATGCTCTCTCTTTGAATGGTAGTTAGTCATTACATGAATTGGAGTTCATCACTGATGAGTGTGTTTTATACACACAAATTGAGTACTTTTAGTCTTGATAATTTGTAAGTCTTTAGCTATTTCGTTTGGTTTTATGTGTTTTCATCTTATTATTGTGTAATGTAGTTTTGTATTACCTTTATATGTTTTTGTATGCTTTTATGTGCTTTTAATTTGTTTTGTAGGAATTGAAATAAAGGCCCCTTGGATCGTTGTGTTTTTTACTCGAATTTGGCATTCTAGCTGCTTGGTTCTCAATTTGACCCATGATGCAATCCGAATCTCTCAAAACTCAAAGAACGAAAGTTGTAGATATTTGTCTTAGCTTTCCAGAATATGCAGAATCATCCAATTTGAAGTTCGTATGAGAGAGTTATGGTCATTTTACCATCGGATTTTGCATGAATTTTACACAGCAGCTGCTTCCAGGCCATTTTGAGCCTTTCTCCGGCCATTATCTCGACGAGCTCCAGTTATGGAAGTTGTAGAGCTACTTCTTAGCTTTCCTATAGCCTACTTAATCGCCTAAATCTGAGTTCGGACAAAGAAGTTATGGCCTTTTTACCTGAGCTCGCCGGGGCGGGAATTTCCTACACAAATTTCTCGCAGCGGCGAGTTCGCGCCGGGGCGAGAAAACGTAGGCCAAAATCCTCGCCGGGGCGAGCTCGCCTGTAGTAGAAAGCTAAAATGTACGGGATTTTGGTCTATTTTGGTGTGCTAAGCTAGGTTAGGAATCCAGGGACTTATATCAGCTCTTAGAGGCACGAAATAGGAGTAATAGACAATAGAAATCAGCAACTCTAGGGCGAGGAGGCTACACAATACATCAAATTAGAGGGCCAAAGTGCTAAAATCAAGCTAAATCAAGCAAGGCCAAAGAGCTAAAGCGTCAAGGATTGCAAAACCATGGAGGAGAAGCTAGGGTTCATCATCAATCCATCAAACATCATATGAAAATCTACAAAAGTGGTTTTATCTCTAGTTTTCCCTTCTATTTTGTAATCCAACATGATGTATAAATTGAATATGATGTTATTTGTAGTTACCATGACCTAGAACTTATTTTTTAAGATTTCAATAGAACCCAATACATAGTTTGAATTGAATGCTCTCTCTTTGATGTTGGTTTATTATTTGTGATTGGATATCATAATTTGTGCTTTATATATTAATTACCTAGCTAGTAATTATCGTGGGAACATATATGGAATTGAGAGAGGAAGTATAGGTTGAGACCTTGTTATGATATCATGTGAAAATTAGATATTCTTATGGGTAATTTATGAAATTAAGTGACGTGTGTTTTATTTATTACCCTCATGAATGGATAATTTGATTGTATTTAGGATAGACATATACCTAAATGCCACATGTATCCATTTGAGAATCCTTGCTTAATGATTTCTATTGCGAAAGTTGGTAATTGATGGAGTAGTTAATGAGGTTTTGTGACATACACCTTACTAATTGTTCTTGATATGAGAATCTTGCTAGTGTGTAGAATAGAGATATATATATACACCATAATGGGGAATACGTATTTGACCATCGAGAGAGGCTTAGACATACTTGTGATTTCTCGGATAACAATTCTTGTGATTTAACTAGTTGAAAAGAGAGAGTTAGGACATTCAAATGAAGTGTTGGGGGAAATTGCAATCTTAGACTTGTTATTATTTGATTTCATTATATTAAAGCTTTCCATAGTTCTTTGATTATTTGTTATCTTCATTAATGCAAAACAACAAAAACAATTATCGTTTGTTTAAGTAAGATTGAGATGATAAAAGGTTAATACTTGGAAAAGACTAGTAACAATTCCTCGTGGGATCGATACTCTACTTACTCTTTATTACTTGTTGACCGCGTATACTTGTGCGTAAATTGTCGTTATATTAATCGGACAACAGGTTTTTGGCGCCGTTGCCGGGGAATTAGTTTTCTAGTGTTTTTTCAATATTAGTCATAATCAAATTAGTCTTAATTTAAACTTGTATATAAATTTGCTTTTAGTTTATTTTATCATTTATTTTTTTGTTTTAATGCTTTCTTCTTTGCAAGGTACACCATGGATGACTTTGTTGATCAATGGCCATACACGAGTATGACTCAACCAAGGGAAACTGGGATTGATGGACTCAATGCACTCTCTGCATTGTCAGCACAATTTGAAACACTATCAAGGAAGTTGGATGCTTTAGTAGTAGAGAGCACTCAAGGTATAACAGTTACTTGTGATTATTGTGCTGACAATCATCCGAGTCATCAATGCACCGTCAGTTTTGGACCGGTACAATACGGTGGTGATTACCTCAACAACTATGATTATCCCGATTATCACCAAGATTGGGGGTATCACCCGGATACTACATGGAGCTACAATTATGATGATCAATGTTATGCTCCAAGCCCATCATACACTCTTGAATCTCAGAATCAAGCTCCTACTCAAGAAGAAGGAATGTCAAAATTTGAGGAACTTGTGTCCAAGATCATGGCTTCAAATGAGGAGATGTTGAAAAGTCAGGAGATGTCAATTCGAAATCTCAAGAACCAGGTGGGACAACTTGTCATTGCCTTCAATAATAACTATCAAGAAGCATGGCCCAATGACTCGGTTTCGGAAACTGATGGAGTGCCCGAGCTGATTTTCGAGGAATCTATAGGGGAGAAGACATGTGAGGTGTGACGCCCCCAAAATAGGTCCACACAACCCATTTTGAGTCGCCAATAACATCCCACAAAAAAATACAAATTGAATAACAACCTTTATGAGTATAATATCACTTACGAACATGAAAGCAAATGATATTATATATGAGTATGAAAGAAATGATATTCCCTACCTTCGTTAATAAAATACTGGATGTTGCTTTCTATGAAGTTTACTAACTTCGGATAATACTAGTATTCTCACAAATACTCACAATAGCCTAACACACTTATAGAACTTAAGAAATTTAGAGAGAGAGAGGAAGTATAGGCAATGAAGGTGTGAAAATTTCTTAAGCAAACTCTCCCTATTTATAGGAAAATCAAGGTGAGGGCATTTTAGTCTTTTCCCTAAATTTTCTTGGTTTATTACTCTTATACCCTTGACATATTCTTTTAATATCATCCATCCATTTTTTCTTCCATTAATATCATCCATCCATTTTTTCTTCCATTAATATCATCCATCCATTTTTTCTTCCATTAATATCATCCATCCATTTTTTCTTCCATTAATATCATCCATCCATTTATTCAAAAAGATTAATCCATTATCAAAAGATAATTCCATTATCAAAAGATAAAACCATAAAAAAATAACTCCATTATCAAAATAAATCCCTTTTTCTGTATTATTGTGTTAAATGTATTAATATCACAGATAGCATATACTCGCAATACTGGCAACCAGATTATTCCCAGGAAAGAGGGGGCCTTCCATAAAAATGGCGCGCAATTAAATAACCCCTTTCCTTGACAGAATTTCTAGACATTGTCAATAATGCTAAACTATCATATCAAATAATATGTGTTATAGTGTCGTGACAAATAATAAAAAATATTATGCAGATGCTACTGTAACAATTATTGAATCAAGATATTGTGCAATTGTTACTTTGTCAATTATTGAATCAATAATATAAAAACATTGTGCGACACCGTGTGCTACTGTGGAATACCGTGTACTACTGTGGAATAACGCGTTTTACTGTTCTTTTTATTATCGGGTATTTCAACAGTTATCGGTTAAAGTTTTGCCGCCAATTTCTATCACTTTCTATATCCGACAGTTAGCCCGTTGTGGGGCCCACTATCATTGACAATATTGCCATTTCGGCGCCGTCGTACGGTACCGAATATAATATTCCCCGACAGAAAGAATATTCCCCGACAAAAGGAATATTCCCCGACATACTATTTATCAGATAATTTGCATATAACACCCTTAACTATCATTTATAACAATTAAACACTTCACTATTTAGAAAAATAAGTATAAAGAAAATAATAACTTTTATTTCATAAAGTCGGGATCTTACAATCTCCCCTCCTTATGAAATTTCGTCCCCGAAATTTACGTATGTACCTGGCATATCGAAGAGATATATAAGGATACTTTACTTTCATTTCAGATTCTAGCTCCCATGCCATGTCCTCTGTATCATAATTTCTTCATTGTTCCTCTCATGTTTTTCAAATACCATTCTTAAATGCGACAACAAAATAAAAGGTTAGTTAAATAAATAGACATGCAACATCTTGTCCCTATAACCAAACCAATTACTTAAAAAAATAATATAGCTCAGGTAGGACACACTAGCGAAGGATTTTACTCGTCTCTCCCCTCCTAGTTCTAATCCCAGATCTCTGCCAGAGATCATATCCCTAAGCTCTGATACCAACTGTGACTCACATCCAACACCACGGATAGCACCTCACAGTGGTACCTATCAGCTTGCCACCGTTATTAATTGTCGGCGTCCCCTACGGAGAGTCTGGCTTCGGTGCATCCCACAAAGGAAGTCACCAGCGAGAGGCTCGGGGCTCTTCACACTTATGGCTCTGATACCAACTGTGACGCCCCCAAAATAGGTCCACACAACCCATTTTGAGTCGCCAATAACATCCCACAAAAAAATACAAAATGAATAACAACCTTTATGAGTATAATATCACTTACGAACATGAAAGCAAATGATATTATATATGAGTATGAAAGAAATGATATTCCCTACCTTCGTTAATAAAATACTGGATGTTGCTTTCTATGAAGTTTACTAACTTCGGATAATACTAGTATTCTCACAAATACTCACAATAGCCTAACACACTTATAGAACTTAAGAAATTTAGAGAGAGAGAGGAAGTATAGGCAATGAAGGTGTGAAAATTTCTTAAGCAAACTCTCCCTATTTATAGGAAAATCAAGGTGAGGGCATTTTAGTCTTTTCCCTAAATTTTCTTGGTTTATTACTCTTATACCCTTGACATATTCTTTTAATATCATCCATCCATTTTTTCTTCCATTAATATCATCCATCCATTTTTTCTTCCATTAATATCATCCATCCATTTTTTCTTCCATTAATATCATCCATCCATTTTTTCTTCCATTAATATCATCCATCCATTTATTCAAAAAGATTAATCCATTATCAAAAGATAATTCCATTATCAAAAGATAAAACCATAAAAAAAATAACTCCATTATCAAAATAAATCCCTTTTTCTGTATTATTGTGTTAAATGTATTAATATCACAGATAGCATATACTCGCAATACTGGCAACCAGATTATTCCCAGGAAAGAGGGGGCCTTCCATAAAAATGGCGCGCAATTAAATAACCCCTTTCCTTGACAGAATTTCTAGACATTGTCAATAATGCTAAACTATCATATCAAATAATATGTGTTATAGTGTCGTGACAAATAATAAAAAATATTATGCAGATGCTACTGTAACAATTATTGAATCAAGATATTGTGCAATTGTTACTTTGTCAATTATTGAATCAATAATATAAAACATTGTGCGACACCGTGTGCTACTGTGGAATACCGTGTACTACTGTGGAATAACGCGTTTTACTGTTCTTTTTATTATCGGGTATTTCAACAGTTATCGGTTAAAGTTTTGCTGCCAATTTCTATCACTTTCTATATCCGACAGTTAACCCGTTGTGGGGCCCACTATCATTGACAATATTGCCATTTCGGCGCCGTCGTACGGTACCGAATATAATATTCCCCGACAGAAAGAATATTCCCCGACAAAAGGAATATTCCCCGACATACTATTTATCAGATAATTTGCATATAACACCCTTAACTATCATTTATAACAATTAAACACTTCACTATTTAGAAAAATAAGTATAAAGAAAATAATAACTTTTATTTCATAAAGTCGGGATCTTACATGAGGAGCAAGAAGTGGAGGCCGAGGAAGATCTAGCCTTGAGCTCCAATGATGATGAGCCAATTTTGATAGTGCCTCGTACACCTTCTCCACCAAAGCTCAAGGATTCGGGCAGTTTTGCAATACCGTGTCCACTTGGTAGTCATTTCTTAGGCGAGGCTCTATGTGACGATGGAGCTAGTATGAATGTAGAACCATGGTGGGCCGAGGAAATGAAGATAAAAGAAGAGCCCGTTGTGCTTGACAAGCCCCAATTCCCCAATCTTATCACAGACACAACGGATGAAGCACCTAGCTTTTTGGCATTTGAAATTGAGAATTTATCTACAAAAAGAAAGCTAGCTGACTTTAACTCAATGACTATCGCCAATGGGAACCTCCCAAAAGCTACATGGCTATTGATGGATGGTGCGTTCCTCAATTATCGAAGGGGAATTGGATAAAAATAGGAAGTTAGTCAAGTTGAGGACTATAAACCAAGCACTTGATGGGAGGCAACTCATTATCTCTATTCGTATCCTTTATGTTTAGTTGTTATATTTCAATTTCGCAAGTTTCAAATTTTCAAGTTTCTAAATTTCAATGCATAGGTTTTTGTTAGTTTAGCTTGTGACTTTGATTTGCTATTTAGGACCATTCTTCGCTCATATTGTCTAATGTATGCTTGGTATATTGCATTGTATCAGGTTGGGTGTGTTAAGGATGGCCATTGCTTTGAATTATGAAAAATCAAGTTTTGGGATACAGGGGGTTGGCGCCGCGGCGAGCTCCTGAAGAACAAAATTCCCGCCCCAGCGAGCTCTCGCCCCGGCGGCAAATTGCAGTACACTTTCTCGCCCCGGCGCGAGATCGCCCCAGCGAGCTCACAAAGCATGATTTTCTCGCCCCGACGAGCTAAAAAAAAATTTATTTCTTCCCAAACTAGATTGTATTGTCATTCACACTTCCAAACTATTCTTCCCCTCTCCCACATGGATTCATCTTAACCCACTGAGCATTTAAAAGGATTCATCTCCAAATTGAAGGTACTAAACAAACAACTTCTTTTGCCAACACAAAGCAAGGTACTCACTCCAATTTTTGCATACAAGTAAAATAAATTTGTCAATTGTGATAGGTATTTTTGGTTAGTTAAACTATTGTACTTGGATTTGCGTTGGGTAATCATATATTGTTAAATTTGGATAAATGTAAATTGGTTGCCCAATTGAGTTTGTGTTGGCTCAATTGGAGGATTTTGGGTTATTCATTACTATGATTTGATTGAATATTACAATAACTTAGCAATTTTTGTTGAAACTGAGTTTGGGGGAGGTTTTTAATGAAGAATTTTAGTCAGCGCACACCACGTAGTCAACGAATTGTCTAAAAGAATGTTAGCCTGATTAAGCATTGTTTGGTAAGGAATTGCTTGGTTATTATCCGAATGTCGTCCCAATGCATGTTCCTGAGCCACAACCGTTACCAGTTTATCCACCACCAGACTCAAATGTTTAGAAGGCTATAGTCGAGCATAACGCTTGGCCAATCAGGGAAGTTCTCAGTTTTCATTTCTTTATCTTATAAACAATGAGGACATTGTTCACTTTGAGTTTGGGGGTGGATCATATAGCATTGGCATCATAGTTACATAAATGTGTTAGTTATTTGTGCATTTTAATATTTGTTTGCTATTTTGAAAAAAAATTTAAAAATTAAATTTTAGGATGTGTCTCTTGAGCATTGTTTTAATTTGATTTGAACTACAATTCATGGTCTATGATAAGAACTTGATTGAATAGTTTCTAACTCATGGAAAATGGATAAATGTTGCTTAGTATTTGTGCTTAATCTTTATTGTGGTTATTGTTTTGCTTATGCGTCCTTTCTCTCTTTTGCACCTACCCATGAGTATTGAGCTAGTTGTATGCTTAGTGAAGGCTTTTATAACCGAATGCTTGTGGGAAATATCTATAAACTCTAGAACTCGTTTAAACATCACTCGAAGTAAGGTGTCCAAATTTGTTGTATTTGAATTATTGGTCATGTGGTGAGTTGAGATGGAGCGTAAAACGCACTCACTCATGGACACATGCGCAGGAGAGATAGAGCGTAAAACGCACTCTCTTATAATTTTGATAAAAGTAAGACATTTATGTTTATCAAATCTTGTGTTGGGTTGAGATGGAGCGTAAAGCGCACTCACCCACAAGAGTGGACTTAGGATAAGATGGAGCATAAAATGCACTTACCTAGAGTCCTTTGATTTCATATTTTTGGAAATTGTGATTTGTATACCTTTGTATCGAGTGATGTGTTAAGCATGTAGTTTTTATGGTTTATTTTGATTATTTCATAAGGTAATGTGGTTGCATAGCTTCATCCGAGCTTGATTGGTTTAGTGTTATTGGGTACACACATACACACGAAAGGGACCTAAAGCAAGCTATGACTAGCTCATTGTAAATCTAGACTTGCAACGTTTTGAAAGTTTCCTTGAGTTTTCATGTTGTTATACTTTGAGACCATTGGTTAGCTTTTTAATTCATTGCTCAAGATAGGTTTTATTAGAAGTATTTAATTTTTATAGTTTGTGTGTTTTGCTTGAGGACAAGCAAATATTTAAGTTTGGGGGTATTTGATGAGTGTGTTTTATACACACAAATTGAGTACTTTTAGCCTTGATAATTTGTAAGTCTTTAGCTATTTCGTTTGGTTTTATGTGTTTTCATCTTATTATTGTGTAATGTAGTTTTGTATTACCTTTATATGTTTTTGTATGCTTTTATGTGTTTTTACTTTGTTTTGTAGGAATTGAAATAAAGGCCCCTTGGATCGTTGTGTTTTTGACTCGAATTTGGCATTCTAGCTGTTTGGTTCTCAATTTGACCCATGATACATTCCGAATCTCTCAAAACTCAAAAAACAAAAGTTGTAGATATTTGTCTTAGCTTTTCAGAATATCCAGAATCATCCAATTTGAAGTTCGTATGAGAAAGTCATGGTCATTTTACCATCGAATTTTGCATGAATTTTACACAGCAGCTGCTTCCAGGCCATTTTGAGCCTTTCTCTGGCCATTATCTCGACCAGCTCCAGTTATGGAAGTTGTAGAGCTACTTCTTAGCTTTCCATAGCCTACTTAATCGCCTAAATCCGAGTTCGGACGCAAAAGTTATGGCCTTTTTACCTGAGCTCGCCGGGGCGGAAATTTCCTACACAAATTTCTCGCCGCGGTGAGTTCGCGCCGGGGCGACAAAACGTAGGCCAAAATCCTCGCCGGGGCGAGCTCGCCTGTAGCAGAAAGCTAAAATGTGCGGGATTTTGGTCTATTTTGGTGTGCTAAGCTAGGTTAGGTATCCAGGGACTTATATCAGCTCTTAGAGGCACGAAATAGGAGTAATAGAAGATAGAAATCAGCAACTCTAGGGCGAGAAGGCTACACAATACATCAAATTAGAGGGCCAAAGTGCTAAAATCAAGCTAAATCAAGCAAGGCCAAAGAGCTAAAGCGTCAAGGATTGCAAAACCATGGAGGAGAAGCTAGGGTTCATCATCAATCCATCAAACATCATATGAAAATCTACAAAAGTGGTTTTATCTCTAGTTTTCCCTTCTATTTTGTAATCCAACATGATGGATAATTGAATATGATGTTATTTGTAGTTACCATGACCTAGAACTTATTTTCTAAGATTTCAATGGAACCCAATACATAGTTTGAATTGAATGCTCTCTCTTTGATGTTGGTTAATTATTTGTGATTGGATATCATAATTTGTGCTTTATATATTAATTACCTAGCTAGTAATTACCGTGGGAACTTATATGGAATTGAGAGAGGAAGTATAGGTTGAGACTTTGTTATGATATCATGTGAAAATTAGATATTCTTATGGGTAATTTATGAAATTAAGTGACGTGTGTTTTATTTATTACCCTCGTGAATGGATAATTTGATTGTATTTAGGATAGACATATACCTAAATGCCACATGTATCCATTTGAGAATCCTTGCTTAATGATTTCTATTGCGAAAGTTGGTAATTGATGGAGTAGTTAATGAGGTTTTGTGACATACACCTTTCTAATTGTTCTTGATATGAGAATCTTGCTAGTATGTAGAATAGAGATATATCTATATACCATAATGGGGAATACGTATTTGACCATCGAGAGAGGCTTAGACATACTTGTGATTTCTCGGATAACAATTCTTGTGATTTAACTAGTTGAAAAGAGAGAGTTAGGACATTCAAATGAAGTGTTGGGGGAAACTGCAATCTTAGACTTGTTATTATTTGATTTCATTATATTAAAGCTTTCCATAGTTCTTTAATTATTTGTTATCTTCATTAATGCAAAACAACAAAAACAATTATCGTTTGTTTAAGTAAGATTGAGATGATAAAAGGTTAATACTTGGAAAAGACTAGTAACAATTCCTCGTGGGATCGATACTCTACTTACTCTTTATTACTTGTTGACTGCGTATACTTGCGCGTAAATTGTCGTTATATTAATCGGACAACAATAACCTTTGCTTAAGGATTAATTGCTTGGCCCGTAATTACCATGGTAACTTATATAGAATTGAGAGAGGATGTATAAGTTGAGACCTAGTTATGAATTCATGTGAAAGTTGGATATTCTTTATGGATAATGAATGAGATTATGTGACGTGAGTCTTATGTATTATTCTTGAGGGTTCATAATTTGATTGTATTTAGGATAGACATATACCTAAATACCACATGTATCAAATTGAGAATCCGTGTTTAATGATTTCTATTGCGAAAGTTGGTAATTGATGGAGTAGTTAATGAGGTTTTGTGACATACACCTTACTAATTGTTCTTGATATGAGAATCTTGCTAGTGTGTAGAATAGAGATATATCTATACACCATAATGGGGAATACGTATTTGACCATCGAGAGAGGCTTAGACATACTAGTGACTTCTCGGATAACAATTCTTATGTTCTAATTTACTAAACAAGAGAGAGTATGATGTTTAAATGAAAAGTTGGGGGAAATTGTAATCTTAGATCTTCTTACCTTGAATTTTATCCGTGTTTAACAAAACGTTGTTTCTAAATTGTCTTTATTTAGTTTTAATCAACAACAAAAACAAATCATATTATCATTGTTTAAATTAGATTAATTATTCATGCGATTGATATTTGATAATTGTTTAACATAATTCCTCGTGGGTTCGACACTTTACTTATCTTATATTACTTGTGGACCACGTATACTTGCGTGTGTTTTATTGATTGCGAAATCAACCAACACGAACCATGGGATCTCAGAGGTCACTGAAAATAACTGTTCATCAGGGAAACAATCATTTATTTCAGCCTTATCCTTACCTTCCTGCTCCAGATTGTTTAATCTGGAAAGATGATCAGCTACTAGGTTCTCTGTGCCTTTCTTGTCCTTTATTTCCAAGTCAAATTCTTGGAGCAAAAGGATCCACCTGATTAATCTTGGCTTGACATCTTTCTTCGATATCAAGTACCGAATCGCTGCATGGTCTGTGTACACCACTACTTTTGTCCCAATGAGATAGGACCGAAACTTGTCGAATGCATAGATAACAGCAAGTAGTTCCTTCTCGGTGGTGGTGTAATTCATTTGGGCGTCTGAGAGTGTTTTGTTGGCGTAGTAGACTGCATGTAGAACCTTATCTCTGCGATGTCCCAATACCACGCCCACAGCGTAATCACTAGCATCGCACATAAGCTCAAATGGTAAAGACCAGTCTGGCGCCACTATCACAGGTGCTGTTATCAACTTCTTCCTTAACAACTCAAAGGCTGCCAAGCAATTTTCATCGAATATGAATGGGACATCCTTTTCCAATAAACTGCACAGGGGTTTAGTGATTTTGGAGAAGTCTTTGATAAATCTGCGGTAGAACCCAGCATGTCCCAAGAAACTCTGAACTCCCTTTACAGAAGTTAGTGGAGGCAATTTCTCGATGGTTTCTAATTTTGCTTTATCCATCTCCAAACCTTTTACTGAGACTTTGTGACCCAATATTATTCCTTCCTGAACCATGAAATGACATTTCTCCTAATTAAGCACAAGGTTTGTTTCCACGCATCTCTATAGTACCATGACCAAATTCTCTAGACAGTTGTCAAAGGAATTTTCGAACACTGAAAAATCATCCATAAAAACTTCCATGTTGATTTCTACCATATCAGAAAATATCGCCATCATACACCGCTGAAATGTGGTCGGAGCATTACATAGACCGAAGGACATCCGCCTGAATGCAAAAGTTCCATATGGACAAGTAAAAGTTGTCTTCTCTTGATCCTCTGGAGCAATGGTAATTTGATTATATCCAGAATATCCATCAAGTAGACAGTAGTAGTCATGACCTGCCAATCTGTCCAAAATTTGATCTATGAATGGAAGTGGGAAGTGATCTTTTCTCGTGGCTTTGTTGAGCTTTCGGTAGTCCATGCAGACTCTCCATCCCGTGACTGTTCGAGTTGGTATCAACTCGTTGTTCTCATTTCTTACCACAGTTATTCCCCCTTTCTTCGGCACACACTGCATAGGGCTCACCCACGGACTGTCAGAGATGGGGTAGATGATCCCGGCGTCTAGCCATTTTAGAATTTCTGCTTTCACCACCTCTTTCATGATGGGATTCAGCCTTATTTGATGCTCTATGGTAGGTTTACGGTCATCTTCCATCAGAATCTTGTGCATGCAAATCGAGGGGCTGATTCCCTTTATGTCAGCGATGGTCCATCCAATAGCTCCTTGGAATTCTCGAAGGATTCTTATCAGCTTGCCTTCCTGTAAAGAGGTTAGTGCAGAGGAAATAATGACAGGTAAAGTATGTGACGTGCCTAGATATGCATACCTAAGGTGATTAGGCAAGGGCTTAAGCTCAAGTCTAGGAGGTACCTCTCTAGATGGTTTCAAATGAAATGAGGATTCATTTGAGCTTTTCAAGGGCTCAATTGGTACTTTGAACTTTGCCATCCTTGGTAATGCATCTAGAGAATGGACATACTCACAGTTCTCAGGCTCGTCCAAGTCGATGTCTCCTGTCAGTGTCATCTCAAGCAGGTCACTACGTGTGACTTTCATGACTTCCTCGGTCACTGCACTTTCAATGATATCTACTCAGAAACAATCTTCCTCCTCGGCCGGGAATTTCATAGCTTTAAAGACATTAAAGGTGACTTCTTGATCTTGAACCCTCATTGTCAATTCTCCCTTTTGTACATCAATGAAAGTCCTCCCGGTAGCTAAAAATGGCCTCCCAAATATGATGGGAATATCCTTGTCTTCCTCGAAGTCTAGGATTATGAAGTCAGCTGGGAATATGAACTTATCAACCTTAACAAGAACATCTTCCACTATTCCTCTCGGGTAAGTGACTGAACGATCCGCTAGCTGAAGAGAGACATTTGTTGGCTTGGGTGCTGGTAATCCCAACTGAGTAAAGACGGACAATGGCATGAGATTAATGCTTGCACCAAGATCACATAAGCATTTTTTGAATGACAGGTCTCCAATGGTGCAAGGAATGGTGAAACTGCCCGGATCCTTCAACTTTGGAGGTAGCTTTCTTTGTAATACCGCACTGCATTCTTCTGTCAAAGCTACAATTTCAAAATCTTGCAATTTCTTCTTCCTTGACAGAATCCCCTTCATGAACTTGGCATAGCTTGGCATTTGTTCTAAGGCTTCTGCAAATGGTATGTTGATTTGTAGCTTTTTGAAGACTTCAAGAAACTTGGAGAATTGTTTGTCCAATTTCTGCTTTTGCTGCCTCTGAGGGTACGGAACTGGTGGATAATATCTGGTGGGACGGGGTTGAGTCTTTTCTGCGCTTTCTCTTGGTGTGGGCTCAGATTTCTCTATGCTATCTCCCTCTCCAAAAATTTCAGCAGAGTCAGTTTCTGGGGAAGGGCGCAGCTGCGCTGGCTCCCCTTGCAAAATGGGAGCAGCTGCGCCGGCAGGATCAACCTCTGGAGACGGGCGCAGCTGCGCTGGCTTCTTTTATGAAATGGGCGCAGCTACGCCTATTGGCAGAGTCTGCTTCCCACTTCTGAGGGTGACAGTTTGGCATTGCTCCTTTCCATTTCTCCTTAGATTGATTTCTGTGTCGCTAGGAAGAGCCCCCTGAGGTCTATTAGATAACAAGCTGAACAATTGACTCATCTAGTTTTCCAAATTCTTGAAACCCAATGCTTGGCCTTGCTCCAACTTATCAGTTTTGGCCATGTATCTATCCAACTTTTCATTAATATCAGCAACCCTCTTATCAGTAGTTGCGGCTTGTTGCTGATTGTGGAACCCCGGAGGATTGTTAGGTTTTGGAGCTTGTGGATAATCTTGTTGGTTGCTCCATGAGAAGTTAGGATGATTCCTGTTCCCCGGATGATAATTATTCTGATATTGATTTGCTAGCCGCTGATAGTTGCTCACGAAATGCACAGATTCAGAATTGATAGCACATTGGTCAGAAGAGTGTGAACCTGCACAAAGCTCACAAATCATGGGAACTTGCTGCCCCTTTCCTTCATATAGGTTGTCAAACTTTTTGGCGATAGCAGATATTTGAGCTTGAAGTGATGTGGCTGTGTCCACATCTAAAATCCCAGCTATTTTTGGTTGACTGGATCTAGCTGTTGGCCATTGATAGTTATTTGCAGCCATAGTCTCCAAAAAGTCATAAGCTTCATCATAATTCTTGGCTATGAATGCTCCTCCCGAAGCTGCATCAATGCCTGCCCGTGTGTGGATATTCAACCCATTGTAAAATGTGCTAAGTTGCATCCATTGGGGCAAACCGTGATGTGGACACTTTCTCAATAGTTCCTTGTACCGATCCAATGTTTCATACAAGGATTCTCCATGATGTTGCTCATATGAGGAGATGTCATTTCTCAACTTAGCAGTTTTGGCTAGTGGAAAGAATTTTGCTAAGAATTTCTGCGCCAAATCTTGCCAAGTCGTAATAGATCCCGGTGGTAGTGAGTGTAGCCAACTTTTTGCCTTATCCCTCAATGTGAATGGGAATAACCGCAATCTCACTGCATCTTCTGAAATTCCACTGAATTTGAATGTATCACAGATCTCTAGAAAGCTCATCAAGTGCTCATTTGGATCGTCAACCGTCGTTCCCCCAAATTGGACAGAATTTTAGATCATATGGATAGTTCCTGGTTTGATTTCAAAGGAATTGGCTGTTATGGCTGGCCTTGTGATACTTGATTGCAATTCATTGATCCTTGGCATAGCATAATCTCTCAATGCTTTTTGTGCTTCTCCCGCCATTGCTTGTGGTTGGTCTAGATTCTCTGGAGTAGTTTCAGCACACTTTCTTGACTGTTAAACCCTTTTCTCAATGTTATCCACGAAAGGCAGTAGGTCAGGATTCTTCGATCGAGTATGCACACACTACTCAAGAGTACCTATAATAATGTAAAAGAAAATAAAATAGAATTAAGACAAGAACAGATTTGTTTAACTAAAACCAATCTAATTTAAACTGATGGTGAAAGTTATAAACGCAATTACAATTCCCCGACAACGACGCCAAAAAACGTGTTGGGATATTTGTGTGTATAACAAATATGACTCATACACGCAAGTGCACGTGATCCACAAGTAATATAAAGTAAGTAAGTTATCGATCCCATGGAGAATAAAATTGCAATTACAACTATCAAACACCGATTTTATAATTATCTTGATTTCTTTAAACAGTTGAGTACAATGACGAAATTGTCTAAAGATTACTAAAGAAACAAATAGAGCAAATTATGATTGTATAAATACAGATTTTATGGGTTTGGGATTATAATTTCACTTATTGCAAACTTAGATTTCCATGCTTCCTATCGTCGCTAATTGATTACTATGGAATGTTGGTCGAGAACACGAATGTAAAATATGACCACCTTTCGATGCACCATATTCATATCACACTAAATCCACAATTGATAGAATGAATGTGAACACCCTAGATGACTAATGCACTATATTTCTATGTGAATTACAATTAAGAGGATTTAAGTATAAGTTCTCAATTGGCCATATATAGTGCTTCGGTATATCTCTA
Source organism: Aralia elata (assembly GCA_034770075.1). Lineage (NCBI taxonomy): Eukaryota > Viridiplantae > Streptophyta > Magnoliopsida > Apiales > Araliaceae > Aralia > Aralia elata. Next base: position 48,523,694 of record CM068385.1, read on the forward strand.
TCCTAAGCACGAAACATAACTTCATGAGGAATGTAAAAATTATGAACATATGCTAGCATACTCAGATCTCAATTTATATTTCCTTTCTCAATTCCATATAAATTATCACGGTAATTGGTGATCAAGCAATTAAACGTTTAGTATAAATTATGCTAGACATTCATTTCATAACCAACTAGCAATAATAATGAAGCATTTCAATTTTCAGTAATGCAAAAGATTCATTATAATCCCAAAAATTAAATTTAGTTCATGCTAATAATAAGAGAATTCATCATACACAAATGGTTCATCATTGTTTTTACAGAATAAGAAAATAAATCAAAGACAGAAAATAATTAAAACTCCCTGCTTCAATTTTCCCGTCTCTGTAAATCCATTGATTTTCCAAGTTGTGATGATCCTCGAATTCTTGTTCCCAATCTTCAATTCAGCATCCATGTATCTCCATTCTTTAGTTCCCAAGTGATTTTGATGATCAACAACTATCTTTCATTTTTAGAAATAAAATGCAGTCTGTGATGAATTTTTATGGAGAGGAAGCGCTCTTCAAATTGATTCTCTGCATGATTATATTCAAGCTTCCCAATTGTCTTTTTTTGACTAAATTTGATTTCCAACTGATAAAATAGCATTCCACTAATTTCTTGAAAACCTGGCATTGATTCCACACGTTTTTTATAAGTCTGCATAGCTGTTTGGAACGTGTCTGCATGGCTGGCTGGCGACGGGCGCAGCTGCGCTGGGATCATGCTTGGAACTGGGCGCAGCTGCGAGCTGGGAGTGTCAGCAGTCGAGGTTGGGCGCAGCTGCGCCGGCCTTAAGGTCAGGCTGGGCGCAGCTGCGCTGGGCAGTGGCTGGGCTCAGGGCATTGGCGCAGCTGCGCCCTCTGTCAGGTTATCGATGCACTGTAGAAATCATGTTGTCTCCTTCGTTCTCGCGCAATGTGCTAGCAATAGTTATTCAATCAGGTCCCAAACATCATATGCAACATATATCGTGTCAAACTAACTTTAAACAATGCAAAAGCCATATAAAGTGAATTGTGAAACATTACCAAAATCAAAGAGGAAAATGCATGAAAACATACTTTGGAGCTAATGGTTAAGTAACAAATAAAGCAGAATAATATCCAATAAGTAGGTATGAAACCTACTTATCATCTACCTAAGTGTAAAGACACCCCAAGGGCTTACTAACTCGAGTAACAAAGGCCACAAAACTAGACTAGTTAAGTTGCTTTTATCCATTACACTTTTTAGCGTGAATATCGATGCGTCATGAGGCTTGGATAACCAATTATTTTGTTCAATGGATATTGAAACAGTTATTTTTATTTCTATATTTTGCAAAAAAAAAATTCAACTTTTTTTCTAGTTTTTTTCCTCCTTGAAATTGCTCGAATCATTGTTTTACATCCCACAACTAAGAGTTAGTGCAAATGCGTAGTGCAAAGATACTTATGAAAGTAATTTTATTCTAGATGGTATTTCAAATTAAGATTTTGTATCTAATCAAAGGTTTATGAGTCTTAATCTTTTAATCTTACTCATGAGTTTTTGCTCCACGTACACTTATTAGAATTAATCCAACTCATAAAAAGTCAAACAAAATCCTTTACATTTTTTTTGAAATTTTAAAATCTTTTTAAATCCTAAAAAGAAAGTGAAGAAAATCTAATACAATAATACAAACTTCCCCATACCTAAATCATGCATTGTTCTCAATGTATGCAATGAAAAAAAATAGAACAAAAATGTGAAAGAATTGTACCTTATATGTGGAGGTATTGTGCTGCAAAAAATGCGATGAGAAAGAAAACAAATGTATATACCTACAAATTTTATATATCCTAAAACACATGCAATGATAAAAGAGTAATACATATGGGCGGGTGAGTGTGAACTTTTCATAATTTTTCGGAGATCTGGAAAATTGAAAATAGTCAGAATTTGCATTAGAAGAATAATTGTGAGCATGACAAACTGATCCTTTTAAAATTGGGTCAAGGAATGACAAAGGAAAGCGATATTTTCTTTTGAAAATTTTTAACTTCATAAAATCTATCCAAACTTGCCAACCATATTTGTCATCAATAGACACTAAATCATTTTGACCCACCGTAATTTCAGAATTTTGAGGTACCTTTTGAATTGGACTGGCACATGCATTATTTGAAATGGATCCAATTTCATTATCTAAACATGGAAGATTCTTATTGTCCATCACATTTGGTTCATTTGTTAAGTCAGATTTAGTGATTAAGGAAAATGTTTCAGATGGACCCAAGGTAAACTTAAAATCTTCAAGAAAGTGCTTAAGTTCATGTTTAGATTGGCTCTCTTTAAAATGCTCAAAATATGGTTGACTTAATTCAACTATAGGTTCTAATCTACAGTAAGACTTTTGGGTTGTGAAGTCCAACATCTCATTGACCTCATTCAAGTATTCAGTTTCATCCCAATTTTGACCAAAGTGATCTAGACAAAAGTTAAAAGCTTTTTTATGAATTTATTTTCATACAATTCTTGGATCTTATTCACTTCTATGGGTTGGTCAAAATAATCACTAAGTTGTTTTCTAGAAATAAGTTTATAGACTTGTTTAGCAGACTCATCAAATGTGACGTGATCAATTATTGAATTAGGCTCTGTGACGCCCCCAAATCTGGATACCTTTAAACCGTGGATATAGTGCTACACGGTACTATTCATTCATCCACATCTATCTATATAATCTTAATGATACGAATGTAATTACTATATTATTACAATCATATCCATCCAATCCCAGGTTCTATTACCTTTACAAGTTCAAAACATCTTAATAATAATAGTCATTACATAATACTACTATACTACTATAAATGCCTTCTTAATCATGCATCTTTCCCTTTCCTTTGTCCTTACCAGACCCTTCAACCCGTTCGGGCTTAGCTGAAACATTTAATTTCAAAGCAAGAATGAGCATTTAATTGCTCAACAAGTATAATAGTTGAATAACAACAAAATCAAGAATCATATCATATATCTTCAGCAACTGAACAATAATGCTACACGATACTATTCATTTATCCACATCTATCTATATAATCTTAATGATACGAATGTAATTATTATATTATTACAATCATATTCGTCCAATCTCAAGTTTATTACCTTTACAAGTTCAAAACATCTTAATAATAATAGTCATTACATAATACTATTATACTATTACAAATTCCTTCTTAATCATGCATCTTTCCCTTTCCTTTCTCCTTACCAGACCTTTCAACCCTCTCAGGCTTAGTTGAAACATTTAATTTCAAAGCAAGAATGAGCATTTAATTGTTCAACAAGTATAATAGTTGAATAACAACAAAATCAAGAATCATATCATATATCTTTAGCAACTGAACAATAGTTGTGAAACATTCTGAATAAATAGGAATAATACTTTACTTTTGTTTAAAACAATTTTTAAGACAACATACTGAGCGGTCATAAGATCTTAAACTTTTATTTTCTGTTCAAAAAAGGTTTCACAGTAATTCAACTACAAACCGATATGCTTACGAGCCCTTCTAGGTGATCAACTTATTGTACTCTATGTTGATTAACACTCTACGGTAAACGACTATATGTGTTTGTTTAGGCGCCTCATGGCCTTGTCGGAATAACTGACTTAAACTACCCCTAATATTAAGGTTGTTCATCTCATACATGCCTCAGAATCCTAACCAAAACACAGAACAATTCAGTTAGATAGCTCTACTTAACATCAATAATATTTTAAAGATTTAATAGTCAATCGATAAAACATTTTAATATATGTCTAGCCGGAATCAAATGGCATCTACGTATTCCGTAAATAATTCATGAATGTCGAACTTTAAAGCTTGAACAATTTATGTCATAGTATAGCTTAAACACTTGTACAAATGCTAAAAGATTTGTATAAGTATGAAATTCACATAATCATATAAGTATTACACAAATTTGAATATCATAACGTTATAAAACATTCATAAGAACATGGTCGAATGAAGTTAGAAAACTTGTGAAAAAGTTTAAAAATACTTGCCTTAAGCGTCCGTTATAAATATACGCTAAGTCGCCCTTCAAATAACCTACACAATTAATTTCATATTCACATACCAATTAGCCACATAATTGACGCCAAATAATGGTTTACGTTACCTTAATTCATATCCTAATATGTTTTCTTTTATTTAGAATTGAAACATTAAACATGTTTACAAACTCTTGTTTTGACGTTATAACATTTGCACGTTCATACGCCCGACTAGCCTACACGAACGTCCAATTAATGTACGCATAGCAGCACAACATTGTGTCCCCTGACCTTTGGGCACTGCGGTGTCCAATTTAAGTCTACAGGAGGCGCTGCGGCGTCACCCATACAGGCCGCATTCTGCAAGTGATGTCATCATTCCTGTAGTTTTTATTTTCGTCGCACCTACTTCACAACGTCATATCTTGTTCATCCGATATTGGAATGAGTTCGTTCTTGAGCCATTTTCTAGCTCGTATCATTCTCTACAACTTTCCCCATATGGAATAATTTTTCTGATTCTCCAACAAGCCTAAAAATTAACTCAAAAAATTTTCGTGGGCTAGTTTTTCAATATGACGTTTCTAACGTCGATGTTTCAATTCATCGTAACTTACTCATACAAAGTCGGAATGAGCTCGTTCTTGAGCCTATGGCTTACTTTTACTACGTTCTACAAAGACCCTAGAAAATCGAAATTTTCCAGAAGCGTATTTACCCATAAACTTGGCCCAAAAATCATACCAAGCTAGGGTTTTTATCATTTAACGTCTTTTACTAAACATTTCGCCATAACTTTGTTATGGCGTATTTTTTCTCCGTTCCACTTGGAACATTATCGTAACTCATAAATGTATATTTTCTTCTTTTGGATTTTAATAATAGCTTACGGATTAACATGTTACGCTTGTCCATTGAAAGTCCTCTACACAATTATTGTCCATCCTTATGCTTGGGCTTACGTTTTTAGTTTTTTCGTTCTCTTGACATGCATATTACCGTGTAGTTTAACAACACATAAACCACAATCATCCGTATATCACCAAGATCCTTCATGATCTTCCATCACAACAACAACCAATAAAGCAATATAGATACATAACACCTAAATGGTTTTAGGGTTTTACCTTTGTAGTTCTTTCTTGTTCTTGATGAAGATGATTAACTTGCTAGCTCTTCTCCTTCCTTTACTCTATAATCCGAGTACTCTCTCTCCCTCTCTCTCTCTCACACACACAATTTTGCTATAGTTTCTTTTCTTGCTTTGTGAATTGGTGAGAGTTAATGAAGAAGATGACTTGAATTTATAGAAAAAACATGAGTTAGGGTATTTAGGTCATTAGGACATCTTTGCTAGGGTTTGTTAGTTGGCCTCTTAGCTTAGGTTTTACATGGTCAATCCCCCATAACTTCTCAATCCTTTTAACTACTCCTTCATCAACCAACACTAAGTTAGCCATGGTTGAGTTAAAATGATCATACAACAAAACCTTTTGGTTAAGAGCTTTAATGAGGGTGGTTGGGCATTAAGTGTGACGCCCCCAAATTCGGGTCTCAAATACCCGGATTTGGTCATCACAATCCAATGCAAATATTCACCTCCAAACAACATAAAATGACTAAATGCGGAATATAATAAACATATATTGTTCATTCAAAAGGTGTTACTAGTCCCAAGATTCGATAACCTCAAATACATAACATAAACCATACCTTAAATATTAATCAGAGTTCGAATTACATTGATAGTAAATTAAACTAGGCATAAACTAAAGTCAGCTACTCGAAGTCTAATACTTCAACTTTTCCTTGCCCTTGTCCTTGCCTGAAGTCTCGGGCTTAACTGCAATGGGGTTCATGATATAGCAAGGGTGAGCAACTAATTTGCCCAGTAAGTTTAAATACAGCAATAAAGGATATATCATGATGAACGGAATATAAATAGAGAAATTCAACAATATGAATATCAGAAGCAAGAATGATAATTGCTTTTAGAATGAATAATAGTCAAGTAGACTTTGAACAATAAACGTCCAAGGGAGTCAATAGCTAATTGACCATTTGGTTACTGGCTACAGAATAAGTACTTGAGGGGATCAGCCTCGCGTACGCTATGTATATGCATAACATTTAACTCTGCTATTTGTATCTTATATCCGATACGTGAGATACTCCCCTATATTTAAGGGGTGTTCATAAAGTCCAAGATTTCTGCACCATCAATCGGTTTGGATAGCTTTTAAAATCTATTACCACATATGTTTAGCCGGACAATGGCTAAGACTTAACTATGGCAGTTCATCCATGTTGGAACTTTAATAAAGTGCCAGACAATATCAGCACGAAAACAATTGCACAATGTGCGAGTGTCAATAACAATGATGTGGAATAATTGTTAAGTAATTAAACCACTTAGAGCATGCTTGAGGAATTAAAGGTTCAAGCTTAAATGAATAACTTGCAATAGGTAAGCAGTTTGAAATAGGAGCTTGCAACAATTAAGGTTTTGGGCTAGAGAACTTGCTTAACATATACCTATTTGCACGAAAATAACAGTTGTGCATAAGGTTTAGAAACTTGCCTGTTTGCTCAGCTACAATAATCTAGCTTTAACTTAAATTGCGTTGAGACGACCTAACATTAATAAGCTTGTCTCCCAATTAGTATCGTATACTAGCACAAGTTTACCCTCACAAGAGGTTACTCACCAAGTAATCCTAACACATAGTCACGTAGATGGAACCATTATTACCAAGTCCATATTCATTAATTCTCATCTTAGCTAAATGAGTTGCAAGTCTAGAACACCTCGATTCTAAGCATCAACGTAAGCTTGAACGCATAGCATACTAGTTAAATCATGCAATACAGCTTAAGACATACATACATACATACTGCAAGACTCTATTCACAAATTAAAACAACTGGGAAAAACTGGCGACCTGCGCGGTCGCGCTAGTATTTGCCTTAGGAGTGGCGCGGCCGCGCCACTCTCTGGACTGTCTAAGAATGAAATGTCATTCAGTAGGAACCTAGTTTATCCTTAGCATACAGGTTACTGATATAACTCAAATACACATGTTCATAATGTTATTAACTTGAGTGTGGACCTTAGTATGCTCATTCTAAATCCATTTCAAAGTCATAAGGTTTTATGTCGGAAATTCCTACACTTTAGGCCAAACAAGTCCATCTCACAAGTAATCCGCTATTATGGTCATAATACCACATAGTGAGACTAAACAATACTTGATATACATGCTCGTACGAAATCAACACATGTCCACATTAACACATGGCTTATACTTGGATTCTTATCATCATAGACTTGCTAGCAAACATCAAATTCATGTTTAGCTAATATATGATCATGGCAATCATGTCTAGAGGCATAATGAGCCCTAATATTTATGCTTGTATGGTCAGAACACAACTTCCCACAACGTTTGACGATACTCGCCTTTAAACTCTATATTTTCCCTTGCAAATCATTCTAAAACAACTCATGCCACATGGCTCATGCAAGACAACTTTGAAATCATGACTCTCATGTATTTGAACATATATATAAGCTATATACACATACTCAATGGTCAATTTATAAAGAGACGTCCATTTGCCAATTTTCATTTCGAAATTCTTAAGTTCCACTTAGAAGATGACACGTATAGAGTAACATATGCAACTCATGGTATTTACACGAATTCTAGATACATAGTAACCTATGTTTATGCATAAAGGAACTAAGCTAACATGCTCAAAGCATCAGAACAATAGTAACTAATACTGGCAGCCTGCGCGACCGCGCAGTTTTTAGCCTTGGGAATGGCGCGGTCGCGCCACTCCTGCACTGGTTTAAGTTCGGCTCTGCTTCTGCAGAACTCAAAAATGGCCATGGCCTTACCCATCTAAATGCAACCCAGAGTATCCACATTGGTCCCAAACATGCATACTAACCCATATAACATCTTTATACTAATTGACAACTAACTAGAAAAAATTATGGATTTCATAGAATTTAACAAACCAGAAATTTAGAACACAGTGTACCTTCTTGAATGCAAACTTGAAATCCTCAAATCCTTAATTTAGACTGCTCTCACTCCCAGCAATACTCACTCTCTCTATATGAACTAAGCAGAAATTCTAGCAACTGGAATTGTGAAGAATTAGTTCCAATTTATAGAAAATTCATTACACAGACAATGCTTTGGTCCAATTTGGTTAACTAACGGGGAGAAGAAGAAGCTATGGGATAATAGGGATTTGGTGAATTGCCCATCTTCTTCTTTATCATTGTTACCATCTGAACAAGTTAACATAGGCATCAAGCCTATTGCTGAGAAGAAGGAAAAAGAATGGATGGGACTTCCACTGTGCATATACTATTTGGTTTCTCTCTCTCTAATTGTAGAACACGGCTGATGAATAAATGGGATGTCCCATAATTTGTGTCTCATTCCTTTGCTATTAGTTAATTAAATAAACCCTACAATATAACCCAATTACCCTAGTATACATTTAATACCAAATCCGTGATTACATAAAGATGGAATTAATAACTTAATCTAGTCAACTTGGTATTAATTTACTAAATAGATTATTACATAATAATATCAATATTGCACGCATTAATTAATAATTATATTAATTAGTTAAGGCAATTTAAATTCCCCTACCATATTCAAATAAATTGAATATTTAAATAATAGGCAACTTTATCAATTCTTCTGATATTAAACCTTAGGGCTAGTCTACTAATTTAATTAACCCATTAGTGACTCCCTTCAATTAATTCTAGCAATTACGCGTAATCACATACTCACATAACCAATTAATCACACAATATTCTAAATGAGCACACAAAGCTAACTCATTAAAAATTAAAATTTATATTTAATTAGTAATGAAGTTTGAAAATTCTCGGATATTACATTAAGTGAGTCTTGCAACTTGCAAAAGTTTGGCCAAGCTTCCTAAGGAAGCTTGGTGTGGCCGGGTATCCCCCCTTGGGGTTCCCTACATGGCTTTGTTTTGCTTAAATAATCTAACACATTGGCCCCCTTTAACTTCTTTAAGTTTGGGCTAGGGTTTGGGCTTTGTGATATTCTAGACCTTGATAAGATTCGTATATGTAAATTATGTGTTTATTAAATGAAATTTCTTGTTCCAACTCTGTGTTATGTGATTGTATATTTTAATAAAAAATTCGGTCAAATAATTTTTTTTTCGAAGCTGCTTAGTCGTGCTTACATTGACAAAATGATTTGTCGTGTTTTCCACGATTTTACCAAGAAGCATCCCGACAAATTATTTTTGACAAGTTGCCGCGTCGTGCTTGGGAAGGACAAAGTGATTTGTCGTGCTTATGGTGACAAGTTGCATTGTCGAGCTTGGAAGATATTTTCATTGAAGAGCTTAGAAGATAGGTTCAATTGCAAGCTGCTTTGTCGAGTTTACGCCTAGCACACGCTAGCTTACGTCTGGCACACGCTAAGTACTAAAGTGTAATTAACCTAGGTATTAAAGTGTAATAAACCACTTTTTTTTAGCCTAAAGTGTATTTGTAACGATCGGGAATTTTGAAATTTCTTGTAACCCGAGTTTATGTGAATAAAATGAATTTTTATATTTATTTATAGTATTATGTGTTACGTGCTTAAAGGTTGTGTTATAACCTAGAATATGTGTATGTGTTGGATTTTACGTGTTGTAGTGTCGTTAGGGTGAATATGTTAACTTTGCAAAAAATCGTAATGTGACACCCCCAAATGCGGGTCTCCAAATACCCGGATTCGGTCATCACGATCCAACATAACATCCACCTATAACAACATATGGTATCTAAAATGCGGAATAAAATAAATATACGTTGTTCATTACAAGGTGTTACTAGTCCCAGAATACGATTAACCTTAAACATTTACACAATCCATACCCTAAATAGCTATCAGGGTTTAAATTACATTAACAGTAATTAACTAACACATGAATCTAAAGTCTGCTACGAGAAGTCTATCATTTCATCTTTTCTTTCCCTTTGTTCTTCCTGACGTCTTTGGTTTAGCTGCAATGAAGTCATGATATAGCAAGAATGGAGCAACGAGTTTGCCCAGCAAGTTTAAAGTGCAACAATAAAGATATATCATGATGAAGGGATATTAAAGGGATTTCAACAATAGAATAATCAGAAGCAAGAACATTAAATGCTTTTAGAACAATTGACAGTCAAATAGACTTTGAACGATAACTTCCAGAGGAGTCAATAGCTGGTTGACCCTCTGGTTACTGGCTACAGAATAACGTACTTGAGGGGATCAGCCTCGCGTACCCTATGTATATGCATAACACTTAATTCTGCTATTTGTACCTTATATACGGTACGTGGGGGTACTCCCCTAGAAATAAAGGGGTGTTCATACAGTCTAAGAATCCTTACCATTGATTGGTTCAGATAGCTTTTATAAACTCTCACATAATTGTCTGAACCGAACAAGGGTTCAGACTTAACCATGAATGGTTTATAAATTTCTGAATTTAAATATACGAATTCAAATGCACGAATGTCAAATAACTATACAGATGTGGAATAATTTTAAAAGTAATTAGACCACTTAAAGCGTGCTCGGAAATAAGATTCAAGCTTAAAGAATAACTTGCAACAATATATACCTTTTTGCACGAATTAAAACAATGCATAAGGTTTAAAAGCTTGCTCAATGCAAAAATTGAGTGAGAAGAACTTGCAAAAATGAAAGAAGTTTAGGGTTTAGGAACTTGCAATATTTAAAGTTTCGGAATAGAGAACTTGCCTGTCTGCTCAGCTACAAGTAATTCTAGCTTTAACTAATTGGCCTTGAAGAACCTAACATTGATAGCGTCGATCTACCAATTAGTACTGCGTAGTTGTATATCGATACGCTTACTTATGCTATTTATTTAACAATTAAGCAAATCACATAGCACACATAAGTTAATAAACTATCGTAAATCCTAATAAAACACTTAATATTATCAATCCTGATAATATTTAATTCACCTCTTGGTATTATTAGTCCACTAATAACACTTTTATTCGTTTACTAATGTTATTAACATCTTAATAATATTTTAATCATCCAATAATACTTTAATCTAATATTATTAATCTCTTAATAATATTTTAATTCTTATATCATTAATAATATTTTAATCTAATATTATTAGCCATTTTAATAACATCTTAATCATTTATTAATGCTTAAAACAAATATTATTACCCATTCAATAATATTTCCATGAAGTTTTAACCTTAATATTTCTTTGTTTACTAAAAAATATCGAATTCTTATATTACAAATATCATAGTAATATTTTAATAAGTTATTAGGCGAATAAACAATTTATCCTAATTGTTTTACCCTTTATTAAACAACTCCTTTACTACCCATAAAAGGTCATAAATATTATTTCTCATTAAATATTACCAAAATACCCCTCAATAGTTAGAATATATAATATTAGAGAGTATCCAAGCTTAAAAATCCACATTTTCCTTATTTATGACATCATTTAACCATTTTATTTTCTTTTTAACCATAACTATAACATTATTATGAAAAATAGCCAAATAGGCTCTGAAAATTATTATTCTCTGGATCTGGATAGTATATGATCCAACAATGATCCACCAATTTTCCTGGAATTTTAGAAAGTGATTTACTATATTTAAAGTACCCAAAACCTCCGAATCTTGTTACATTTTTCATAAATCGAGTTTTGCTCAGGAAAAATTCTAAAAATTTTCAGGGTACACTCTCATAATATACATAAATAATACTGTAAAAAATTTCATATGTTTTCAAGGTATACACAGTGATACATCCGGGTATAAATATTTAGGAGTCCTTCACGGTAAAAGCCATTACACAAAAAACTACACATCAAAACGTGTTCGTTCTTTTTCCTACTTGTAGATAACTTCTTAAGGTACCTCTATGATTTTTCCCAGATTTTTAAAAGATTTATAACTGGCCGAAACAACCTTTGGAAAAATGAGGACAGCAAGCTTTTAGGGTTTTAAAGCTTTAAGTTTTATAGCTGGACTGTTTTGGGAAAATAGCCCCCAAGGCTTCAAAAATTATTGGATTTGTATTCTACCACTTGGGTTTACTAGCTAACTCATGTATCTAGCACTCCCCTTTAACGGATCACAAATCCAAGTTGTAGATCTCAAGTTATGGGTGATCCAAGTGAAGAAAAGTTAAGGTTTTTACCCTTTAAGAACATAAGTTCCTTTTCTTCCTTTGAATCTCCATTCTAACACTCAAGAGGATTAGATCTATACATAAAGCATGAAGATCTAATGATTCTTGAGTCTTAGAATAAAATCTCTCAAAAACTATGAAAATAAAACAAAGTAAGAAAGAAGAAAATGATTTAGGGTTTCACCTTGATCTTGTAGCTACTCTCCTTGATCTACCAAAGTATGTGATGAACTTGGGATGCATGAACTATGCTAATCTCACTCTCTTTTTCTCTCTAAGCTCTCAACTTTGTGTTCTTGCTTGGGAGAAATGAAAGAAGGAGATGAAAAGAAGAAATGAACTTGAAATGAAATGAAAGGATAGAATACTTGCAAGTATAATGCTAAATTAGAATTCATGCTATTATCCCCCACATCTTTCTTACCCATTGGATATAAGAGTTCACCTTATCCCTTTCATTTAGCCTTAATCTTATCTTTAAGTGTGCTAATTAGATTTTCCACCAATGGGAGCTTGACAACCTTGTCCTTTGTGTAAGAGTTACCAAATAAAGCAAGTTGATTGACATAATTTCATGCCTTAAAAGGCTTAATAGGGCTTAATAGGTAATAAAACATAGTTTAACAATTTTAATATGTATTACCCTAATTGTTTATTTAGGGTTTCTATTTCCAATCTTATGAAATTTAATTACTTACACATATCTCTTTAACTTGTAACCTAATTAGGCTAATAAAATTCAAATCTATTTAATGCAATATTGGGTCATTTAATTTAACCCAATGATTGATTAATTAATTTGCCACACTATTAATTACTACACCCATGATCAAATAAATAATTGGTCTTAGTTCCTTAATTAAATAAGCTAATCAATTAGAAATTGATTACTAATTGAACTATTAAATTTTATTATTCAATGTGACAATATTCTCATTAATTAATACTTTTATTAATTAATCTACTCAATTCAATATATTAACTATATTCAATTTACTTGCATGATTAATTAGTAACAACTTTATCAATTTAATTGATATTAAACCTTAGGGCTTGTTCACTAATTTAACTATACTATTAGTGACCCCCTTTACTCAACTTAAAACAATTCATCACCCATGATCGAATAAATAATTGGCCTTAGTTCCTTAATTAAATAAGCTAATCAATTAGAAATTGATTACTAATTGAACTATTAAATTTTATTATTCAATGTGACAATATTCTCATTAATTAATACTTTTATTAATTAATTTACTCAATTCAATATACTAAGTATATTCAATTTACTTGCATGATTAATTAGTAACTACTTTATCAATTTAATTGATATTAAACATTAAGGCTTGTTCACTAATTTAACTATACTATTAGTGACCCCCTTTACTCAACTTAAAATAATTCATCACCTAGTCATGTATTTCAAAAACTTGTTGCTCGATTTCGCAATCAATAAAACACGCGCAAGTATACGCGGTCCACAAGTAATATAAGATAAGTAAAGTGTCGAACCCACGAGGAATTATGTTAAATAATTACCAAATATCAATCGCATGTAAAATCAATCCAATTTAAACAATGACAATATGGTTTGTGTTTGTTGTTGATTAAAACTAAAATAAAGGAAATTTAGAAAACAAGGTTTTACTAACACGGATAAAGTTCAAGATAAAAAGGTCTAAGATTACAATATCCCCCAACTCTTCATTTAAATATCCTACTCTCTCTTGTTTGGTAAATTAGAACATAAGAATTTGCTATCCGAGAAATCACAAGTATATATAAGCCTCTCTCGATGGTCGAATACGTATTTCCTATTGTGGTGCATAAATATATTTCTATTCTATACACAAGCAAGAATCCCATATCAAGAACAATTAATAAGACACATGTCACGTAAAGTCCCATTAACCATTCTATCAATTACCAACTTTCACAATATAAATCATTAAGCATGGTTCTCAAATGGATACATGTGGTATTTAGGTATATGTCTATCCTAAATACAAATCAAATTATCAACCTTCAAGAATAATACATAAGACTCACGTCACATAATCTCATACATTATCCATAAAGAATATCTAATTTTCACATGAATTCATAACTAGGTCTCAACTTATACTTCCCTCTCTCAATTCCATATAAGTTACCCAAGTAATTACGGGCCAAGTAATTAATCCTTAATCAAAGGTTATAAAACTCCAATTTCACAAAATGCCTAATTAACCATTCAGGAGGAGAGCATTCAATTTAAACTACAAGTTGAGTTCCATTGCAATCTTAGAATGAAGAGTTTAGCTCATATTTAATCTTAATAACATCAATAAACTGATTATAGTACATGGTTTTGGAATAACAAGGTAAGAATAAAGAACTACAACAAATGAAGATTACACCCCTTTTTTTTTGATGATATTCCCGAATTAGTGAGATGTAGTTCTTCTTGAGTTGCTCTTGTTTCCTATTTCGTGCTCCAAGGCCTCTTTGGTTGATTGAAATTCTGATAATCTTTTCTTTAGCTCCTTTGTTCTTCTTCTTTTCTCTCAAACCCCTAGCTTTTTCCAAGTGTGTAACCAAGCTTGAAATCTCCAATACCAACTCCCTGGATGCCTACTCATCTGCATTCCCTCTCTCCTCATTTTCCCGTTCCTGAAATTCCTCCTCTAGTGCGCCACAATAGCAGAACAGACAAAGCCAGCCGCACCAGAAATCGCACTCTCTCTCGCCCCGGCGAGAAAAACAGGCCAGGGGAGCTCGCCCCGGCGAGGGCTCGCCGCGGCGGAAGATTTTTGGCCTTGGAGGCTCGCCCCGGCGAGAGCTCGCCCCGGCGAGGAAATTGGCCTGGGGAGCTCGACCGCGGCGAGGTCACATGTCCCGCTGATGAAATTACTCTTTTGCCCCCATTTTGCCAAAAACCACCACAATCGTCCACAACTGGTTCCCTGCACAATAAAAGCATAAAACAAGTAAATAGATAC
The DNA here is from genome assembly GCA_034770075.1 of Aralia elata. Taxonomy (NCBI): domain Eukaryota; kingdom Viridiplantae; phylum Streptophyta; class Magnoliopsida; order Apiales; family Araliaceae; genus Aralia; species Aralia elata. Next base: position 48,538,977 of record CM068385.1, read on the forward strand.
TTAAAAAACACCTAAGGATAACAAAGAATTGAGTTCAAAGGATAACTAATTCGTAGGTATAAAACCCACTCATCAAAATACCCCCACACTTAAGACTTTGCTTGTCCTCAAGCAAAAAAACAACGGAGATGAAAAATACACAATGCAACTAATTAAATGAATGCAAATGTCATGAACTATAAGCCTAGAGCAGCCAAGCATAAGGAAGACAAGCCTCAACAATCAGAAACAAATAAACAACAACAACACGACTTGTAGGACTATCAGAAATTGAGACACGCACCAAATTTCGCCCAAATGATTAACCCTTATGTGTGTGGTGTGTGGTCAGAAAGACAGAGTACGCAATGATCACAATTCGATCTAAGAACTATAGTGCTCAAAAGAAGATAAAATAGTCGATCGAGTACCACTACTAGTATCTCACATACTCACTAGCTTTTATTTCACACTCTATTAACTATATTTTATCACAATCACCGAGTGCGTTTTACGCTCCATCTCGATGATAGTTTTATTTACATCTAGATCTGTGCAATGTCTATCTTTCTTAGGCTCATCAATGTCACCCATGTAGCAAACTTTCCACCGATGACTCCCAAACCAGATGGTCTTAGGGCACCAAGTGTAGAACACTCCAAAGGGTTTACTTGTTCGAATGACACCGGCCACAAAGATAAAACGGTCTAGATTTGCTCATATCTGTCTATATTTTCATTTTTTCAATTATCACCAGCATCAAGACAGACATCGAAGCATTAAATAAGCATAGAAATTTTTTTTTTTTTTTTTTTTTTTTTTTTTTTTTTTTTTTTTTTTTTTTTTTTTTTTTTTAAACTATCCTATTCTTTTTAATGAGCAATAACAGCCTCAAAGACTTGAACATACAATCTCACGTACTCGACAACACTGATATGTGCATTAGTAACTCAAAGGGTTAAAAATTTAAGAAAATTAGGTACGAGCTAACATTTCTAATATAACAATTCGAATCCAAAGTGTTGAATATCTTAAAAACAATTTATCACCATGTCATCATCGGCTCTCCTTAAGTGCGCTGCTCAAGAGCTTTCTGAATGCAAATAATTTTATTATTATTTTTTTTTTTTTTTTTTTTTTTTTTTTTTGAATGAAGAACAAAGCAGATGATGAATATGTACAATGAATATCACACAAATGACCAGAACAGAACTAATCATTAAAAGCAAGAAAAGTCATTTTGATGATATTATAAGTACTTAATTATAACATAAGTTTGAAACATACTACGTGGATGCAAAACTACAGCTAAATGCAACATACTAAAATACTATAACTTCAAACTAAAAACTCTAAAACATACTAAAATGACCAGAACAGAACTAATCATTAAAAGCAAGAAAAGTCATTTTGATGATATTATAAGTACTTAATTATAACATAAGTTTGAAACATACTACGTGGATGCAAAACTACAGCTAAATGCAACATACTAAAATACTATAACTTCAAACTAAAAACTCTAAAACACCCCCAAACTTGGAAATAACAATGTCCTCATTGCAGAAAAGATAAAGACATGAAAAACTGAGGACTTCCCTATGATATCACTCGGCGGGGTGATCGTCTGTCTCCTCGGCGTCAGAATCTGATGGTGGGAAAGGCGGCAGCGGTGCAGGCACGGGGAAAGGAAGTGGAGGTGCACTCGGGTACTGTGCTGCTAGAACCGCGCTGAAACTAGTGGTGAAGTTCCACATGTGCTCCTGCCTCTCTGCAATGCGCTGATTCTGCCTCCTTAGCCTCCTCTCAAGCTTCTTAGCTTGACTGTCAATTAAGTAACTGGAGGCTGCGGAATATTGAGTGCTGAAATTTTGCCTTAGGCCGTGATGAACCGGCAGGCAGCTGAGTATCCTCCTCCTCCTCCTCCTCGGAAGTAGCCTCAATAATAAAGCCCACGGCCACGAGGATGCGACTCGGCTCCATCCCAAACCTGTGTACCTCGCGATTAGCCTGTGGTCGAGAAGCTGCGATGGCTGCTGTGTGTGACCTCATCATCTCGCCACTGCACCCCCGCCTGCCTACCACAGTCCACAAATGAGGGAGGGGTGAGGTAGTCCGCCCTGAACATTACCCCGCAGAAGCCGGCGGATACTACCCTCGATGATGTTCCCTACATCAATCGAGAAATCCATAACAATAGCGTAAAGCAACGCGGCCTTCTCCTTAGAAACATCGCTCACGTGCTGGGAAGGCATGAGCTTGGCACTCAGAAAGGCGTACCAAATCTTTCCATACAGGCTGAGGTCTTTGCTGGGGAAGAGAGAAGCACCTCTATCTCGTCCTAGTGATCCATGGTGGTAACGCGGTTTGCACAACTCAGTTACAATCTTGTCAAAATCAGGCGCTGCGAGCGAATGGAACTCTGTATACTGGCATAATGCAGGAGGCACCAAGTTGTAGTAGTGATTAATTGCCTGTGCGCTGAACGGTACCCTCATCCCCCTGACTATGGCCTCAAAAAGGCTGCCTGTCCTGAGCGTTGGCATAGAACTCCTGTACCACAGGAACCACTGCTGGGGTCGGGGTGGTGGGGTGAAAGTGTCCCACACCCTCTCATCTATCTGCTCCCAAATCTCTTCATCAACCCCTCTCTCAGGCCTGAGTCCGCGCTCGGGAGTTAGAGCTTTACCCGTGATGAAGTCATTCAAACCTGTCTGCCGCCTCGGCATGATAAAACTTACTGTGGTCATACTGCCTTGGTGGAGCAGATGCGGATCCCTCAGTACGAGATCTCTTAGGAGGCATGGTAGCAACAAAGCAGAAATTCCTATTTCAAAACTGACCCAAACCCCACTGAATTCAATTCACTGCTATATAGGAACTTCCCCCAAACTTGAATTTTTCATAAACCAAATTTTTCCTGCAAGAAGTCTCCAAATACACAAAAATATATCCCCAATCCAGCAGTTGAGACCAAACAACTCAACTGGGAATCCAATATCACAGTGCAGTAAATGAATGGGCAGTGCAAAAAATCAACACAGACAACGCCCCAAATCAGTGCTAAAGATACTCAATTACAGCCCAAATGTATTCTCAGATGCAGTACCAAACCAAATTAACAGTAAACAGAGCCAAATGCAATGAAAATACAGTCCACAATGGTATACCTTGCCGCTGTCAGTTTCAATTATGAAGAAGGAGGAATTGCCTGCTTGAATTCACCAAATTGCGACTTGATTCCTCGCGGAGATGTAATGAGGTTAAATTCCAGCCCCAATTCTTCCAACTAACTGACCTAATTCGGAATGGTGATTGATGATGGTGACTGTTAATGGGTAGAACTGATTGAAAACCCAAGTTGGAAGTGGATTTCGTGTGAAAAAGGGGTGCTCAATATCCGTTGGTTAGTTTGAAATCGAGAGTGGGGATGTGGCTAGGGTGGAATTCGATTGCTCAAGTATGGTTTGGGGCTATTGGGTTTTGGGTTGCAGAGAATGGAGAAGAAGAAGAATGGAAAAATCGAAACGGGGAGGGGGTTTTTTTTTAGGTTCTGCAATTCCGTGTCTCTCGCCGGGTGTGGGCGAGAGATTTACTCATGATTTTCTCGCCGGGGCGAGATCTCGCCGGGGCGAGAGTTTCCAAGGCTAAAAACCCTCGCCGCGGCGAGCCCTCCTGCTGAAGCAAAAATTAGATTTTTGAAAAATTTCATCCAGGGACCATGCCTCATAACAACTCCCTGTATCCTGCAACTTTCAAAACATACATTAGACACAATGGGCCAAAAAATGGCCCTCAAAGGTGACTCGGTGCTAAAAAATCCAAAACTAACACACAATATACTAAATATGAAAAATTTAAAAACTAACTAATTCATGGAAAATGCCAATAATTACGACACCCAACTGAATCATGAAAGGATACGGAAGATGGTGGGTTGCCTCACCACCGAGCGCTTGGTTTTGAGTCCTCGGCCCGCTCGACTTTTTCATCAATTTTCAAGGTTGATCGGCTAAAGTTATCGAGGTCTTTTGGCGAGCGAAGCCGCCACCCCAATAATGCTTAAGGCGTTGCCCGTTGACTTTGAACGTCACTTCCGGATTATCACCATAGATTTCGACAGCTCCGTGTGGAAATGCTTGCTTGACAGTGAAAGGACCCGACCAACGCGATTTGAGCTTTCCGGGAAAAAAGCCTCAATCTAGAGTTTGAACAGCAAATACTGCTTGGCCAGGCTCGAATTTTTCTGTCAATAATCTTCTTATCATGCCACCTCTTTACTTTTTCCTTGTACAATTTTGCATTTTCATAAGCTTGCAGTCGGAACTCATCAAGTTCATTGAGCTGAAGAAGCCTTTTCTCACCTGCCACGCTGTGAGGTCAAAATTCAAACTTTCTAATGGCCCAAAAACGCCTTATGCTCAAGCTCAACCGGGAGATGGCACGCCTTGCCATAAACAAGCTGGTATGGTGTGACATACCCAATATGGGTGTGTTTTAAAAAGCCGTTCTATACGCCCATAGTGCCTCATCCAGCTTTGTCGACCAATCTTTCCTTGTGGGGGTTAACGATCTTTTCCAGGATTTTTTTAACTTCTCTGTTGGAAACCTCCGCTTGTCCATTGGTCTGGGGGTGATAAGCAGTAGCAATTCTATGAGTGACCCCATATTTTCCCAAGAGGGCAGCAAAATGTTTATTGCAGAAGTGACTCCCTTCATCACTAATCATCGCCACTCGGAGTGCCGAATCTTGTAAAGATATTCTTTTGAAGGAATTTCAGCACAACCTTGGAATCATTAGTGGGAAATGCGGCTGCCTCCACCCATTTAGATACATAATCTACTGCCAAGAGAATGTATAGATTGTTGAAAGAGGGTGGGAATGGCCCCATGAAATCTATGCCCCAAACATCAAATACTTCAACCTCCAGAATCATATTTAGAGGCATTTCGTAGCCTTTTGGAGATATTCCCCATCCGTTGACATCTATCACATTTTTAGCACAAACTGATGAGCATCCTTGAACAAAGTTGGCCAAAAGAACCCCGCTTGCAACACCCTAGTAGTGGCTGTTTTCTCACCTCCATAGTGTCCTCCATATAACGAATCATGACAGTGATGGAGAATGCTCTCGACCTCGCTCTGTGGAATACACCTTCGAAATTCATTTGGTCCACACAATGCTTGAACAAATAGGGTTCATCCCACATATACCTAGTAACATCATGAAGAAACTTTTTCTTTTGCTGCCACGACAAGTCCGGTGGAAGAGGTGTTACTAACCAAGTAGTTAGCCAAAATCAGCCATACCAAGGTATTTCGCCTTGCACCACAAACAGTTGTTTCATCCGGGAAAGATTCATTTATTAGCACCTTATCTTCCTTATCATACCCCGGATTCTCCAATCTAGATAGATGGTCGGGCTACTTGGTTTTCAGTTCCCTTTTTGTCCCGAATCTCCAAGTCAAACTCTTGTAACAATAGGATCCATCTAATCAATCTCGGTTTTAGCATCTTTCTTTGCAATGAGATATCGAATAGCTGAATGGTCCGTGCAATACAACCACCTTTGTTCCAATCAAGTAAGATCGAAAACTTGTCAAATGCATAAACTACTGCAAGCAACTCTCTTCTCGGTAGTGGTGTAATTGAGTTGTGCATCAGTTAAGGTTTTGCTAGCATAGTAAATGGCATGAAAAACCTTCTCCTTTCGCTGTCCCAAAACAGCCCCCACCGCATAATCACTGGCATCACACATCAACTCGAAGGGTTGTTGACCAATCCGGAGCAACTATCACTGGTTGCAGTGGTTAATTTCTTCTTTAATAACTCAAATGCCATCAAACACTCCTCATCAAACTTGAATGGCACATCTTTTTCAAGGAGAGACTGCATAAAGGCTTTGTGATCTTAGAGAAATCCTTAATGAATCTTCGGTAGAACCCCGCATGTCCCAGAAAACTGCGAATGCCCTTCACTGAGGTTGGTGGAGGTAAGTTTTCAATTGTTTCGAGTTTTGCTCTATCCACCCTCAAGACCCTTGGGATGACACTTTATGCCCAAGTATAATCCCCTCTTGCACCATAAAGTGACATTTTTCCCAGTTGAGCACCAGATTAGTTTCCACACATCTCTTCAGTATTAGAACTAGATTTTCCAAGCAGTTGTCAAATGAATCACCAAATACTGAGAAGTCATCCATGAAAACTTCAACATTTGCGTTCTACCAAATCTGAGAAAATAGCCATCATACACCTTTGAAAGGTGGCCGGTGCATTACACAGTCCGAATGAGACCCTTCTAAAAGCAAAAGTACCAAATGGGCATGTGAAGGTAGTCTTTTCTTGATCTTCTGGAGCAATAGCAATCTGATTATATCCCGAATTATCCATCTAGCAAGCAATAGTACTCATGCCCGGCTAGTCTATCCAACATTTGATCTGATGAAGGGCAATGGGAAGTGATCCTTTCGAGTTGCTTTGTTAAGCTCCTGTAATCCATGCACACCCTCCAACCAGTTACTGTTCTTGTTGGAATCAATTCATTATTCTCATTGGCAACGACTGTCATGCCCCCTTTCTTGGGTACACACTGAACTGGGCTCACCCAAGCACTGTCAGAGATAGGATAAATTATTCCAGCATCTAACCACTTCAAAATCTCTTTCTTTACTACCTCCTTCATAATTTGGGTTGAGTCTCCTCTGATGTTCCACAGTGGGCTTACTATCATCTTCCATCAGGATTTTGTGCATACAGTAAGATGGGCTTATTCCCTTGATGTCGGCGATGGTCCCATCCAATAGCAGATTTGTACTCCCTAAGAACCCGCAACAGCTTGCTTTCCTGAAACTCGTTAAGCACAGATGCAATAATAACAGGTAAAGTAGCTGAATCACCTAAATATGCATACCTGAGATGGTTAGGCAAGGGCTTTAGCTCAAGTGATGGAGGTGTCTCAAGTGATGGTTTTCAACGATCTGTAGCATTCTCAGCATGTTCAAGAGATTCAAACGGAATTTGAAACTTGCTCCCCCGTGGCACTGTATCTAAAATCTGTAGATATTCAACCAAATCTGGATCTTCTATGTCAAACTCTCCCAGAAGTGCAGTTTCTAATGGATCATTGTTTAACACATTCAAAAACTCGTCTTTCACGGCTTGCTCGATAACATCCACCTGAAAACATTCTTCCTCATCCGAAGGGAATTTCATGGCCTTAAATACATTGAAGGTCACTTCTTGATCCTGAACCCTCATAGTGAGCTCTCCCTTTTGCACATCGATTAAAGTTCTTCCAGTGGCTAAAAATGGTCCCTCCCTAGAATAATAGGAATGTTTTTATCTTCCTCATAATCTAAGATGATAAAAATCAGCCGGGAAGATGAATTTATCCACCTTGACAAGAATGTCTTCACACAATTCCCCTTGGGTATGTAACCGACTATCGGCAAGTGAAGAGAAATGTTTGTAGGCTTTGGTGCAGGCAACCCCAACTGAGTATACACTGATAATGGGCATGAGATTAATACTCGCACCCAAATCACACAAACATTTGTTGAAAGAAAGGCTACCAATAGTACACGGTATAGTGAAGCTGCCTGGATCTTTTCAACTTGGGGGGTAGCTTTCTTTGCAGCACGGCACTACATTCCTCTGTCAAAGCCACTGTCTCAAAAGTCATTTAGCCTTTTCTTCCTAGACAGAATTCCTTTCATAAATTTGGCATAGCTAGGCATCTGTTCTAAGGCCTCTGCCAAAAGGAATGTTAATTTGTTAGCTTTTTGAAGACCTCCAGGAATTTGGCCAAACTGTTTATCTAACTTCTGCTTCTGCAGTCTCTGAGGGAAAGGTACTGGTGGATATACTTTTGGAGTAGGCTCAACACGAGGTTTTTATCTGTGGTATCTCCCCGCTCTGACTCAGGTGGTACACTGCTGTCCATTTCCTTAGAAAAATCAGCATTAGTCAAGTTCGGGGGAGAGCTTGAGTGGGCTGCCCCCTTTTGCAATTCGGGCTCCTGTAAGGTTTGTTTACCACTTCTGAGAGTTACTGCCTGACATTCCTCTTTCCCATCTCTTCGTGGATTAGTCTCTGTGTTACTTGGAAGAGATCCCTGGGGTCTATTTGACATAGAACTAGCCATTTGCCCAATTTGATTTTCCAAAGCTTTGAGTGCTGCTGCTTGGTTTTTTATCAAGATATCTTGGTTAGCTATGTGTTTCAAAATCAACTCCTCAAATTCTGATTTTCTCTCTGGTTGTGATTGTGAGGTTTGAGCTGTATGATGTTGTTGAGGTGGATTTTGGAACCCTGGTGGATGATGTGGTTTAGGAGCTTGCTGAAAATTTTGATTGTTGCTCCATGGAAAAGTTAGGGTGGTTCCTATTTCCAGCATTGTTAAGTGTTTTGGTACTGATTTGGCTGGTCTCTGATAACTACTTTACAAACTGAACTGCCTCGTGGTCAAATGGACATTGGTCATTGGCATGTGTTTCCTGCACACACTTCACAAACAACAGCCACCTGCTGCACTTTTGAATCAGTTAAGGTATCAAATTTTCTTAGACATTGCTGCCATCTGAGCTGCTAAGGCTGTGTGATGGCATCCACCTCTAATACTCCGGCTACCTTTGGTTGACTCATCCTAGCAGTAGGCCATTGGTAGTTATTTGCAAGTCATGACCTCCAACAGCTCAATTGCTTCCCCATAATTCTTAGCCATGAGAGATCCCCCAGCTTTTGCTGCATCTATACAAGATCGATTGTGAGATCCCAATCCGCTGTAGTAATGAGGTATTCAATTGCATCCATGGGAGGAATCCATGATGCGGGCATCTTCGAAGCAAATCTTTAAATCTTTCCCATGCCTCATTACAATGACTCCCCATGATGTTGTTCAAAGGTTTGCAATTTCATTTCTCAATCTCGCAGACTTTGCAGGAGGGAAGAACTTTGCCAACAAAAATTTTTGTGCTTAAGTCTGGACCATGTAGTGATGGGACCCCGGTGGCAATGAGTGAAGCCAACTCTTAGCTTTGTCTCTCATAAAGTGAAACGGGAAAAAGTCTAAGTCTCAAAGCATCATCCGTTACCCCAACAAATTTGAAAGTATCACATATCTCAATAAAAACTCAACAAATGCTCATTAGGGTTGTCATTGGGCAAACCCCCAAACTGTAAGGAATTTTGCACCATTTGTATTGTTCCGGTCTAATTTCAAAGGCCGTTGCAGTTATTGCCGGCCTTATGATACTAGACTGTAGATCACTAATCTGCGGCGTTATATAGTCGCTCAAATGCTTTTTGTTCCTCTGCCGCCATAGTTTCTTGATTGTTAGAATCCCTGATTCTTTCTCTTCTTAGTCTTCGGGTATTTCTCTCAATCTCGGGATCGTAAGGAAATAACTCAAGACTTTGTGATCGGCGCATACAAATCAAGGGTACCTACACAATCAAGTAAGTAAAAATTAAAAACAAGTCTAAATTAAGATCAATTTAACTATAATCGATATAGGTAAAATTATTGTAAAATAACTCCCCGGCAACGGCGCCAAAAAAACTTGTTGCTCGATTTCGCAATCAATAAAACACGCGCAAGTATACGCGGTCCACAAGTAATATAAGATAAGTAAAGTGTCGAACCCACGAGGAATTATGTTAAATAATTACCAAATATCAATCGCATGTAAAATCAATCCCAATTTAAACAATGACAATATGGTTTGTGTTTGTTGTTGATTAAAACTAAAATAAAGGAAATTTAGAAAACAAGGTTTTACTAACACGGATAAAGTTCAAGATAAAAAGGTCTAAGATTACAATATCCCCCAACTCTTCATTTAAATATCCTACTCTCTCTTGTTTTGGTAAATTAGAACATAAGAATTGCTATCCGAGAAATCACAAGTATATATAAGCCTCTCTCGTATGGTCGAATACGTATTTCCTATTGTGGTGCAATAAAGAGTCTATATTTCTATTCTATACACAAGCAAGAATCCCATATCAAGAACAATTAATAAGGACACATGTCACGTAAAGTCCCATTAACCATTCTATCAATTACCAACTTTCCACAATATAAATCATTTAAGCATGGTTCTCAAATGGATACATGTGGTATTTAGGTATATGTTCTATCCTAAATACAATCAAATTATCAACCTTCAAGAATAATACATAAGACTCACGTCACATAATCTCATACATTATCCATAAAGAATATCTAATTTTCACATGAATTCATAACTAGGTCTCAACTTATACTTCCTCTCTCAATTCCATATAAGTTACCCAAGTAATTACGGGCCAAGTAATTAATCCTTAATCAAAGGTTATAAACTCCAATTCACAAAAATGCCTAATTACCATTCAGGAGAGAGCAATTCAATTTAAACTACAAGTTGAGTTCCATTGCAATCTTAGAATGAAGAGTTTAGCTCATATTTAATCTTAATAACATCATAAACTGATTATAGTACATGGTTTGGAATAACAAGGTAAGAATAAAGAACTACAACAAATGAAGATACACCCCTTTTTTTTTGATGATATTCCCGAATTAGTGAGATGTAGTTCTTCTTGAGTTGCTCTTGTTTCCTATTTCGTGCTCCAAGCCTCTTTGGTTGATGGAAATTCTGATAATCTTTTCTTTAGCTCCTTTGTTCTTCTTCTTTTCTCTCAAACCCTAGCTTTTTCCAAGTGTTGTAACCAAGCTTGAAATCTCCAATACCAACTCCCTGGATGCTACTCATCTGCATTCCCTCTCTCCTCATTTTCCCGTTCCTGAAATTCCTCCTCTAGTGCGCCACAATAGCAGAACAGACAAAGCCAGCCGCACCAGAAATCGCACTCTCGCCCCGGCGAGAAAAACAGCCAGGGGAGCTCGCCCCGGCGAGGGCTCGCCGCGGCGAAGATTTTGGCCTTGGAGGCTCGCCCCGGCGAGAGCTCGCCCCGGCGAGGAAATTGGCCTGGGGAGCTCGCCGCGGCGAGGTCACATGTCCCGCTGAAATTACTCTTTTGCCCCCATTTTGCCAAAAACCACCACAATCGTCCACAACTGTTCCCTGCACAATAAAAGCATAAAACAAGTAAATAGATACTAAAAACACCTAAGGATAACAAAGAATTGAGTTCAAAGGATAACTAATTCGTAGGTATAAAACCCACTCATCAGCTACCAATGCACACAAAAGGTTCAAATAAGCACACAAACTAACTTATTAAAAATTTAATTTATATATTTAATTAATAATGACGTTTAAAATTCACGGGCACTACATCCCTCCCCCCTTATAAAAATTCCGTCCTCGGAATTGCAAAATAAGGTTACTCAAATAGAAAAGGATAATTTGCTTTCATCTTCTCTTCGAGTTTCCACGTAGCTTTTTCGACTGCGTGATTCCTTCAGAGAACCTTGACGGAATAGATGATCTTATTCCTCAGTTTTCTGTTCCTTCCTATCGAGTATCTGAACAGGAATTTCCTCGTACGATAAGTCTTTCTCGACTTGGATTGGTTCATACGAGATAACGTGCTTGTAGTCTGGTTTATACTGGCCGCAACAGTGACCACATGAAACACGTTGTGAATGTGCTCAAGTTTAGGAGGTAACGCTACCTCGTTACGTCACTTCGCCAATTCGTCTTAATACCTCGAATCGGTCCTATGAACCTAGGGCTCAATTTGCCCTTCTTCCCAAAACGGATCTTCCCTTTCCAGGGAGATACCTTCAAAAACACAAAGCTATCCAACTTCAAAGTCTCTCTTCTGACGATGTAAGTCGGCATATTTTCTTCTGGCGATCCTGAGCTGCTACCAGACGATTCCTGACCAGTTGTACTGTATCTGTAGTTTGCTGCAACCAATTCAGGTCTCAACAGTCTTCGCTCTCCAACCTCGTCCCAACACATCGGGGTTCGGCATTTCCTTCCATATAGCGCTTCGTGTACGGTGGCATACCGATACTAGTGTGATAGCTGTTGTTGTAAGTGAAACTCCACCAGTGGCAATGGTCATCCCGGATGCCCTTTAAATCCATCACGACCGCCCGAAGCATATCTTCTAAGGTCTGAATCGTATTCGCTCGCTCTGGCTGTCAGTTTGAGGATGATACGCTGTACTCAACCTCAATTGTGTTCCCATTACTTGCCTGCAGACTTTCTCCAAAAATTTGACGTTGAAGCGCGAATCTCTGTCCGATACAATAGATACCGGCACTCCATGACGCGATACAAATCTCCTTGACGTTAAATTTTGCTAATTATTCCAGATTGTACCGTATCTTAATTGGCAAAAAAATGAGCAGACTTGGTTTAGACGATCCACAATTACCCAGATAGCGTCTAAACCCTTATGAGTTGGTGGCAAGTCCCACCACAAAGTCCATTGTGATGTGCTCCCACTTCCACTCCGGAATCTCTAATGGTTGAAGTAATCCGCTCGGTCGTTGGTGCTCTGCTTTAATCCGCTGGCATGTCAGACATCGGCTGACGCACTCCGCCACTTCTCGTTTCATATTCGGCCACCAAAAAATTTCGTCGCAAATCCTTGGTACACTCTTTGTGCTCCCGGGATTGTTACTGAGTACTTCGTGCTATGAGCTTCCTGAAGGATTTCTTCCCTCAATTCCAGATCCAACGGTACCCAGACCTCTCCCTTCAAACCTTAGCAATCCAGTGCTTAATCAATCTTTTTACTTAAGCTCCTCGCCTTCGGCAATTCGCTTCTTTATTGAATCCACAATCCTCATCCTTTTCTTGAGCCTCCTTAATCTGATCCAATAGGGTCGGGCTCGCTGTCACTCGTGAACAATTTCCCGTCCGCCTCCATCGAAATACTTAACCTCCCAATTTCAGACGTTCGAACTCCTTTATCAACTCTGCTTGAGTCGTGAGCCTCATTAATTTCTCTCTGCCTTTCCTACTCAGGGCATCTGCCACTACATTTGCTTTGCCCGGATGGTACAGAAATCTCACAGTTCGTAATCCTTGATCAATTCTAACCATCGGTGCTGCCTCATATTCAGCTCCTTCTGAGTGAAGATATATTTCAGACTTTTATGATCTGTATATATCTCGCACCTCTCTCCATATAAGTAGTGGCCTTCCAAATCTTCAAGGCGAGTACTACTGCTGCTAACTCCAGATCATGAGTCGGGTATCCCTTCTCATAGTCCCCCTTCAGCTGACGTGAAGCGTACACAATGACCTTGCCATGCTGCATTAGTAACACAACCGAGGCCTTTGGTGTGACGCATCACTGTATACTACAAAACCCCCAGTGTCGTCCGGTAAAGCCAACACTGGTGCTTGGCTAAGTCTTTTTCTTCAGCTCCATGAAACTCTCCTCGCACTTCTCCGTCCAAACGAACTTTAACCGTCTTTCTGGTTAGATTGGTCAACGACGATGCTATCTTCAAAAAAATCCTGGACGAATCTCCGATAGTATCCCGCTAACCCTAGGAAACTCCTGATCTCCGTCGGCTGGTCCTCGGGCTGCTCCCAGTTGATAATGGCTTTCCACCTTTGCTGGGTCTATCGAACAACCATCCCGGTCAATGACGTGACCTAGAAACTGCACCCTTTGCAACCAAAATTCACACTTTGAAAACTTCGCATACAACTTCTCCCTTCTTAATGCCTCCAAAACAATCCTTGGATGTTCAGCATGTTCTTCCTCTGTCACTGAATATACCAAGAAGTCATCGATGAATACTACCACGAACTTGTCCAAGTACTGCTTAAACACTCTGTTCATCATATCCATGAATGTCGATGGTGCATTTGTTAAGTCCAAATGACATTACCAGAAACTCGAAATGTCCATAAACGAGTTCTGAATGCCGTCTTGGGATATCCTCATGTCTCACCCTTAGCTGATGGTAGCCTGTCCTTAAATTAATCTTTGAAAAGTATTTCGCTCCCTTGAGTTGATCAAACAGATCGTCTATTCTGGGTAGCGGGTACCTGTTCTTAATCGTAACCTTGTTTCAATTCCTTGTAATCGATACTGAGCCTTAACGATCCATCCTTCTTCTTTACGAACAAGAACTCGCGCTCCCCATGGTGACACGCTCGGTCTGATATAACCTTTATCCAACAGTTCTTGGCAATTGAACCATTAGCTCCTTCATTTTCTACCGGTGCCATGCGATACGGCGCCTTCGATATTGGTGCGGCTCCCGGCACCAAGTTAATTACAAATTCTACCTCCTTTATCCAGCGGTAATCCCGGAATTTCATCTGGAAAGACATCTGTGAATTCCCTTACGACAGGTATCTGACTTGGTTCGCCCTCGACTCGACGAGTATCAACTACGTGAGCCAAATAACCTATACAACCCTTCCTTAGAAATCTCTTAGCTTGCATCATCGTTAGACAACAATATTGTCTCGGCGATTTACTACCATAGAATACTACATTTGACTTATTAGAAGTCTTCAGGTGTACACACTTCTTTTTACAGTCGATGACTACTCCGTGAATCGATAACCAATCCATTCCAAGGATCACATCGAACTCCCCCAAACGAATCGGTATCAAATCCACGCTGAGCTTAAATCCTCGTAACTCGGCACAACAATTCCTATGAATGCATTCTACGGGGATAATTTCCTTGTTTACTACTTCTACGTTCATAGGGTATTCTAACTTTTCACGAGGTAAGTCTAACCGTTTAGCAAATTCTTCGGAAACAAAAGAGCAGGTAGCACCCGAATCGAATAACACATAAGCATTTATATCATTGATTGGGATGATACCTGACATCATGTCCTTGGACCCCACGACATCCTTCCTTGTGCCCATCATGGCTTTTCTGATCTTGGTTTGTGCTTTGTCAACGCTTCATTTCCTCCTCGGCAACGATTGCTTCCTTAAGTAACGTAGGAAATGTGTTGATCTGTAAAACCACAACCTTACTATACGCCCAGGGCTTCAACCCTTGATCAAATCTCTTCGCTCGCCTAGCTCCGGTGTCCACTTGGTGTGGATCAACCTAGCTAGTTTGTTAAACTTCGTTGCGTACTCTGCTACTGACATATCATCCTTGCTTCAGATCCAAGAACTTTAATCTCCATACTTGCCTGCGTGCTTTCTAGAAAGTAATTTTTTTGAAAAACCAGCTCCTTTTAAAAACGAGTCCACGCAGTCGCGGTCTTCCCCAGTTCGGCTTCTATTCGCCTTCCACCAGTAATTTGACTCACCCTTCCTCATGGAAAGTGGAAAAACGAAGTCTTCTGTTCCTCAGTCACTCTTGCGACCTTGAAAACTTTCCCCATTTTTTCTACCTATGTCTGGGCTTCACTCGAAATCCATATTCCCACGAAACTCCTGGTGGTCCTAGTAATTTGAAACCCGTAAAGTTCGTCATGTGATTTCATGGCCAACAACCGCAATGGGCTGGTCTGCCTTGCATCGTTTCCTCTAAACAAGTTCGCAAAGGTCCTCTTGAGGTCAGTCTGACCCTCCTCGTTATTCACTGACTCTTCCACCCTCGTGTATCGGGGTTGTCTCCTTGACGGCATTGTTTGTTCTAAACAAAACCTTACATAAATCCTTCTTGTTTTACACATCGTGCAAAATTCTACTGATGTTATCATTTAAGAGTCAAGGCACAAAATCGGATCACAATCAATCATGTAATAATACATACCACATTTATATTCATACACCCTTTAGTGTGTCAAACACTTTATAATTCCGGCATATTCCTATAAATGTTAACTATCCCATTAAGACACAAAAGATGGGATTAATAAGAACTGCATTCCCCTAGATCTGAAAAGTGGGAATGTATCATCATCATATCAACTCAAGGCACCTTTAGTAAATACTAATAAGCTCATCTTAGTACCTCGTACTACTTACATCATATAGCATTCCTGATATCCACTTATCCCTCTGTTACTAACAACAAAATGGGATTCACATAACTATTCCACAACTTACACAAAGTTGGGACTTACCAACAGATATACTACTAGCTGTACAAAAACTGAGATTCACATTTCTTACATGCATAGATATACTAGTACATATACATTGACTACTATTCTTCATTCATTACGACTCACAAAGGTCTTATAACTCTCAGACTTGACCTTTTCTTTCTTTTATTTCCTCCACATATTCCTTATATCGGGCTCCAAATTGATCCTTCTTAGGGATTTCTATTATCTCATCATTCAGTTCCATCTCTAGATTACTTTTTTCCAGATCAGACACTAAATCTACCCTTGGTTCATTTCTTATAATCTCTCTGTTGGTCCTCTCCTTTCTAATCATTAAAACAATCTAAATTGCCATCAGTCATCTCTTAATTTATTCATTTTTTTTGCATATAACATCATTCATCTCAATACTCTCAACTTTTGCTTAACAACTCTATATGAGTTCATTACCTTTGTCTCACCTGACATTCCACCATAAAGCTTAATAACTTAACTAACACTTCAAAATATCGATATATTCATTATTTATCGAATTAATCATTTCCTTCTTGCAAACCTTAACCCAACAGATTCTAAGGTACCCTCTCTTCATCACAAAGAAACTCTATACCACATCACTCCAATATCTTATCTAATGAATAGCCACAAAAATTAATCAATAGCCACAGAATTGATCAATAGCATCAAATGATTACTCTAATTACCTCGAATATCTATAAACTCCAGCTTACAATGGATCGTCCATACTTAATGGTCTTCACTTTACCATATTATCTCATCAATACACATTCCTCAAATTATCCACAAGCTTAATAACACCAACGTATGATCCAAATCCTCAATTTTAAGATCATAATAAATTTCTACCCAAAAATAACTCTATATGAGTTCTATCCCCTTCTATTCATCTATATTCTCTCAGGTTATAGCCTAAGGACTCTTTCGCCTAAAGGTTATAACCTATAGCTTTGATACCAACCTGTGACAACCCCCAAATGCGGGTTCTCCAAATACCCGGATTCGGTCATCACGATCCAACATAACATCCACCTATAAACTATACATATGGTATCTAAAATGCGGAAATAAAATAAATATACGTTGTTCATTACAAGGGTGTTACTAGTCCCAGAATACGATATAACCTTAAACATTTACACAATCCATACCCTAAATAGCTATCAGGGTTTAAATTACATTAACAGTAATTAACTAACACATGAATCTAAAGTCTGCTACGAGAAGTCTATCATTTCATCTTTTCTTTCCCTTTGTTCTTCCCTGACGTCTTTGGTTTAGCTGCAATGAAGTCATGATATAGCAAGAATGAGCAACGAGTTTGCCCAGCAAGTTTAAAGTGCAACAATAAAGATATATCATGATGAAGGGATATTAAAGGGATTTCAACAATAGGAATAATTAGAAGCAAGAACATTAAATGCTTTTAGAACCAATTGACAGTCTAAATAGACTTTGAACGATAACTTCCAGAGGAGTCAATAGCTGGTTGACCCTCTGGTTACTGGCTACAGAATAACGTACTTGAGGGGATCAGCCTCGCGTACCTATGTATATGCATAACACTTAATTCTGCTATTTGTACCTTATATACGGTACGTGGTGGTACTCCCCTAGAAATAAAGGGGTGTTCATACAGTCTAAGAATCCTTACCATTGATTGGTTCAGATAGCTTTTTATAAACTCTCACATAATATGTCTGACCGAACAAGGGTTTCAGACTTAACCATGAATGGTTTATAAATTTCTGAATTTAAATATACGAATTCAAATGCACGAATGTCAATAACTATACAGATGTGGAATAATTTTAAAAGTAATTAGACCACTTAAAGCGTGGCTCGGAAATAAGATTCAAGCTTAAAGAATAAACTTGCAACAATATATACCTTTTTGCACGAATTAAAACAATGCATAAGGTTTTAAAAGCTTGCTCAATGCAAAAATTGAGTGAGAAGAACTTGCAAAAATGAAAGAAGTTTAGGGTTAGGAACTTGCAATATTTAAAGTTTCGGAATAGAGAACTTGCCTGTCTGCTCAGCTACAAGTAATTCTAGCTTTAACTAATTGGCCTTGAAGAACCTAACATTGATAGCGTCGATCTACCAATTAGTACTACTGCGTAGTTGTATATCGATACGCTTACTTATGCTATTTATTTAACAATTAAGCAAATCACATAGCACACATAAGTTAATAAAACTATCGTAAATCCTATAAAAACACTTAATATTATCAATCCTGATAATATTTAATTCACCTCTTGGTATTATTAGTCCACTAATAACACTTTTATTCGTTTACTAATGTTATTAACATCTTAATAATATTTTAATCATCCAATAATACTTTAATCTAATATTATTAATCTCTTAATAATATTTTAATTCTTATATCATTAATAATATTTTAATCTAATATTATTAGCCATTTTAATAACATCTTAATCATTTATTAATGCTTAAAACAAATATTATTACCCATTCAATAATATTTCCATGAAGTTTTAACCTTAATATTTCTTTGTTTACTAAAAAATATCGACGAATTCTTATATTACAAATATCATAGTAATATTTTAATAAGTTATTAGGCGAATAAACAATTTATCCTAATTGTTTTACCCTTTATTAAACAACTCCTTTACTACCCATAAAAGGTCATAAATATTATTTCTCATTAAATATTACCAAAATACCCCTCAATAGTTAGAATATATAATATTAGGAGTATCCAAGCTTAAAAATCACATTTTCCTTATTTATGACATCATTTAACCATTTATTTTCTTTTAACCATAACTATAACATTATTATGAAAAATAGCAAATAGGCTCTGAAAATTATTATTCTCTGGATCTGGATAGTATATGATCCAACAATGATCCACCAATT
Organism: Aralia elata; assembly: GCA_034770075.1. Taxonomy (NCBI): domain Eukaryota; kingdom Viridiplantae; phylum Streptophyta; class Magnoliopsida; order Apiales; family Araliaceae; genus Aralia; species Aralia elata. Next base: position 48,557,826 of record CM068385.1, read on the forward strand.
TTCCTGGAATTTTAGAAAGTGATTTACTATATTTAAAGTACCCAAAACCTCCGAATCTTGTTACATTTTTCATAAATCGAGTTTTGCTCAGAAAATTCTAAAATTTTCAGGGTACACTCTCATAATATACATAAACATACTGTAATATTTTCATATGTTTTCAAGGTATACACAGTGATAAATCCGGGTATAAATATTTAGGAGTCCTTCACGGTAAAAGCCATTACACAAAAACTACACATCAAAACGTGTTCGTTCTTTTTCCTACTTGTAGATAACTTCTTAAGGTACCTCTATGATTTTTCCCAGATTTTTAAAAGATTTATAACTGGCCGAAACAACCTTTGGAAAAATGAGGACAGCAAGCTTTTAGGGTTTTAAAGCTTTAAGTTTTATAGCTGGACTGTTTTGGGAAAATAGCCCCCAAGGCTTCAAAAATTATTGGATTTGTATTCTACCACTTGGGTTTACTAGCTAACTCATGTATCTAGCACTCCCTTTTAACGGATCACAAATCCAAGTTGTAGATCTCAAGTTATGGGTGATCCAAGTGAAGAAAAGCTAAGGTTTTTACCCTTTAAGAACATAAGTTCCTTTTCTTCCTTTGAATCTCCATTCTAACACTCAAGAGGATTAGATCTATACATAAAGCATGAAGATCTAATGATTCTTGAGTCTTAGAATAAAATCTCTCAAAAACTATGAAAATAAAACAAAGTAAGAAAGAAGAAAATGATTTAGGGTTTCACCTTGATCTTGTAGCTACTCTCCTTGATCTACCAAAGTATGTGATGAACTTGGGATGCATGAACTATGCTAATCTCACTCTCTTTTTCTCTCTAAGCTCTCACTTTGTGTTCTTGCTTGGGAGAAATGAAAGAAGGAGATGAAAAGAAGAAATGAACTTGAAATGAAATGAAAGGATAGAATACTTGCAAGTATAATGCTAAATTAGAATTCATGCTATTATCCCCCACATCTTTCTTACCCATTGGATATAAGAGTTCACCTTATCCCTTCATTTTAGCCTTAATCTTATCTTTAAGTGTGCTAATTAGATTTTCCACCAATGGGAGCTTGACAACCTTGTCCTTTGTGTAAGAGTTACCAAATAAAGCAAGTTGATTGACATAATTTCATGCCTTAAAAGGCTTAATAGGGCTTAATAGGTAATAAACATAGTTTAACAATTTTAATATGTATTACCCTAATTGTTTATTTTAGGGTTTCTATTTCCAATCTTATGAAATTTAATTACTTACACATATCTCTTTAACTTGTAAACCTAATTAGGCTAATAAAATTCAAATCTATTTAAATGCAATTATTGGGTCATTTAATTTAACCCAATGATTGATTAATTAATTTGCCACACTATTAATTACTACAACTCATGATCAAATAAATAATTGGTTCTTAGTTCCTTAATTAAATAAGCTAATCAATTAGAAAATTGAATTACTAATTGAACTATTAAATTTTATTATTCAATGTGACAATATTCTCATTAAATTAATACTTTTATTAATTAATCTACTCAATTCAATATATTAACTATATTCAATTTACTTGCATGATTAATTAGTAACAACTTTATCAATTTAATTGATATTAAACCTTAGGAGCTTGTTCACTAATTTAACTATACTATTAGTGACCCCCTTTACTCAAACTTAAAACAATTCCATCACCCATGATCGAATAAATAATTGGCCTTAGTTTCCTTAATTAAATAAGCTAATCAATTAGAAATTGATTTACTAATTGAACTATTAAATTTTATTATTCAATGTGACAATATTCTCATTAATTAATACTTTTATTAATTAATTTACTCAATTCAATATACTAAGTATATTCAATTTACTTGCATGATTAATTAGTAACTACTTTATCAATTTAATTGATATTAAACATTAAGGCTTGTTCACTAATTTAACTATACTATTAGTGACCCCCTTTACTCAACTTAAAATAATTCATCACCTAGTCATGTAGGCTACCAATGCACACAAAAGGTTCAAATAAGCACACAAACTAACTTATTAAAAATTTAATTTATATATTTAATTAATAATGACGTTTAAAATTCACGGGCACTACACGTAAAATCACTATTCACGGGGCACGTTTACCGAGGCACTATTCACGCCATAATATTTTTGCGTCTTGCAACTTGAAAATTTATATTTTCACGCCATAATATTTTCACGCCATAATATTTTTAATGAGCACACAAAGCTAACTCATTAAAAATTAAAATTTATATTTAATTAGTAATGAAGTTTGAAAATTCTCGGATATTACATTAAGTGAGTCTTGTAACTTGCAAAAGTTTGGACAAGCTTCCTAAGGAAGCTTGGTGTGGTCAGGTATCCCCCCTTGGGGTTCCCTACATGGCTTTGTTTTGCTTAACTAATCTAACACATTGACCCCCTTTAACTTCTTTAAGTTTGGGCTAGGGTTTGGGCTTTGTGATATTCTAGACCTTGATAAGATTCGTATATGTAAATTATGTATTTATTAAATGAAATTTCTTGTTCCAACTCTGTGTTATGTGATTGTATATTTTAATAAAGAATTCGGTCAAATAATTTTTTTTTCGAAGTTGCTTAGTCGTGCTTACATTGACAAAATGATTTGTTGTGTTTTCCACGATTTTACCAAGAAGCATCCCGACAAATTATTTTTGACAAGTTGCCGCGTCGTGCTTGGGAAGGACAAAGTGATTTGTCGTGCTTATGATGACAAGCTGCATTGTCGAGCTTGGAAGATATTTTCATTGAAGAGCTTAGAAGATAGGTTCAATTGCAAGCTGCTTTGTCGAGTTTACGCCTAGCACACGCTAGCTTACGCCTGGCACACGCTAAGTACTAAAGTGTAATTAACCTAGGTATTAAAGTGTAATAAACCACTTTTTCTTAGCCTAAAGTGTAATTGTAACGATCGGGAATTTTGAAATTTCTTGTAACCCGAGTTTATGTGAATAAAATGAATTTTTATATTTATTTATAGTATTATGTGTTACGTGCTTAAAGGTTGTGTTATAACCTAGAATATGTGTATGTGTTGGATTTTACGTGTTGTAGTGTCGTTAGGGTGAATATATTAACTTTACAAAAAATCGCAAAATCACTATTCACGGGGCTCGTTTACCGAGGCACTATTCACGCCATAATATTTTTGCGTCTTGCAACTTGAAAATTTATATTTTCACGCCATAATATTTTTAATGAGCACACAAAGCTAACTCATTAAAAATTAAAATTTATATTTAATTAGTAATGAAGTTTGAAAATTCTCGGATATTACATTAAGTGAGTCTTGCAACTTGCAAAAGTTTGGCCAAGCTTCCTAAGGAAGCTTGGTGTGGCCGGGTATCCCCCCTTGGGACTCCCTACATGGCTTTGTTTTGCTTAAATAATCTAACACATTGACCCCCTTTAACTTCTTTAAGTTTGGGCTAGGGTTTGGGCTTTGTGATATTCTAGACCTTGATAAGATTTGTATATGTAAATTATGTGTTTATTAAATGAAATTTCTTGTTCTAACTCTGTGTTATGTGATTGTATATTTTAATAAAGAATTCGGTCAAATAATTTCTTTTTCGAAGCTGCTTAGTCGTGCTTACATTGACAAAATGATTTGTCGTGTTTTCCACGATTTTACCAAGAAGCATCCCGACAAATTATTTTTGACCAGTTGCCGCGTCGTGCTTGGGAAGGACAAAGTGATTTGTCGTGCTTATGGTGACAAGCTGCATTGTCGAGCTTGGAAGATATTTTCATTGAAGAGCTTAGAAGATAGGTTCAATTGCAAGCTGCTTTGTCGAGTTTACGCCTAGCACACGCTAGCTTATGCCTGGCACACGCTAAGTACTAAAGTGTAATTAACCTAGGTATTAAAGTGTAATAAACCACTTTTTCTTAGCCTAAAGTGCAATTGTAACGATCGGGAATTTTGAAATTTCTTGTAACCCGAGTTTATGTGAATAAAATGAATTTTTATATTTATTTATAGTATTATGTGTTACGTGCTTAAAGGTTGTGTTATAACCTAGAATATGTGTATGTGTTGGATTTTACGTGTTGTAGTGTCGTTAGGGTGAATATATTAACTTTGCGAAAAATCGCAAAATCACTATTCACGGGGCACGTTTACCGAGGCACTATTCACGCCATAATATTTTTCCGTCTTTTCAACCTTAATAAATTTCAGTAATACACGTGTGCGAAATGATAATTTTTCCAAGTGTCAGACTTTCATCTTAAGCCCAATGGTGATTTAATTAGAAGCCCATGTGGTTTTAAGGGTGACCCAAACCCATGACCCAACCCATGACCCAAGACTTGACCCATGTGGGATATGGGCATAAAAATCAGCATAGTGGTATTAGAAGGAAGGAGTATGCGGGTAGTAAGGGAGAAAGAACCCAAATTGGAGCATTAAAATTGGTGTGTTGTTTAAATAGGAAACAAGTAAACATTCTAAACCAATAGGAATCAAGGAGGAAACATGTGAGCCAATGGGAGCTTAGCAAGGAGGAGGGTATCGGCCAAATGGCCTTGAGCCAAGAAAATGCAAGTCTCCAATGGAGACATGCTCATCAAACATCTCCCTCAAATGCTCTACCCCTTTCATTTCTCCTGAAGCCACCCATTCCATCTCCTCCAAAACTATTCAGCAACTTCCCTTGCTTAATCCATCCCATTCCAGCCATTCCTCCTCCTCTATTTCCAAGTTGCTTCAGTTTGCTAAGAGAAGAGATAGAGAGAGAGTGAGAGAGCTGCAAATAGAGAGAGAAAAAAAAACTGCAGAAAACACAAAGAAGAAAGGAAGGGTGAGAGCTACGGGAGGAACCAAGAAAGGAGGAGAACTATATACACCATCCCATCTTCATCTTCATTTCACACGTTCCATTCTCCCATGTACCATTCCATTTCCAAGCTGCTATAGAAAACAAGGAAGAAGAAGGAACAAGTGAAAGGAAAAGGGAAAGGTTCGGAAGAAGAAGAAGAAGAGAATAAGAGGTTCGGGTGAACCAATGAGGAAGAAAAAGACTCAAGCCAAGCCCTAGCAAAGCTTCATAACACCTAGGAAGGATTTACAGAGGTAAATCTTCAACCTAAAACGATTTCCTTTTGATTTCATTAAGTTTTTACAAAGTTTTCTTGGTTTTCAAGCTTTTATGCTTGGTAGATGATTTGTGGTTAATTTTTGTTGTTGTGGTTGGTTGTGGTTGTTTAATATTGTTACCAAGACATCTTGGAAGCCATTAATAATATTAAAGTGGAACAAAAACGTAAGAAATCCTTACCTATGCTTAAGGAGGATGAAGAACATGAAGGACAATGGACTTTTTAGACATTCGGACCATTTTAGAGGACTTTGTAGCTATATTTTCATGTGTGTTTAATTTATTTGATGTTATGGTATTGTGGTTCCATGGGTTACAAAGTTAACCCAATTGGAATCGAGTATAAAGGTGTTAAAACGAAGATTTGGTGTTGATTTTAGTGAAGAACACCAAGAACACGAAAATAGAGCGTGAGTTGATACTTTGGTCAAGGATTTGAACATTTTAATATTAATGGATAGCTCTAAATTTTTGATATGTTGTAGCTCTATGCCTTAGGAGTCCATAGAGTCCGAAATGGACCAATTTGAAGGTGTATAGAAGGAGTTATGGTGGTTGGAAGCAAGATAGGTCTAGAACACCAAAAAAACAGAGTATTCCGCGAAGCTGGACAAACGAGCACCGTAATCTACTGCATACAGCACTGGGGCGCTGGTATTAGGCTTGTTTTCAGCGCCGGGGCGCTAGGCCTCAGGTGGTAAAGGTCAGTTTTGACGTCCTTTAGTAAAACGGACATAACTTTCTCGTACGAACTTCGTTTTGGATGATTCAAGATGATCCGGAACGAGGACGAATAGACCTACAACTTTCATTTGATAAGTTTTAACATTTGAGGTCGGGATAAAATCTTAAATTGGCCATTTTTAAGACTGATGTGTAATTAGAGACAATCGGAGGGCGTCGGGCATGCGCGTATGCAACGTGTGATGCTTCCAACGCTATAAGATGTTGTTCTAAGTTCTAAAACATGAATGTTATGAATTATAATGATACTTAGGATTAGCCAATGGGTATTAGATATATCGAAGGGGCGTGCTAGGCGTACGCAATTGCGTATCACTTAGGCATTCGAATAGACAAATTTGGCATACAGACGTACAAGCGTCGTAACGTCGTAACCAGTGGGCATAACCTTGTTTAATATTTTGTGTCTTATTTGAATAAAACATTATAGAGTAGTATATACCATTATTTGGTATCCAGTATGTGACTAATTGTTATGTGAAAATGTACTTAATTGTGTAGGATATTAAGGAGCGTGTGTTGTAATATTGTAGCAGGCGCACCAGGAAAGTTTCTTTCTTTAACCCTTGTCTAACCCTTGTGTTGGGCAAGTTCTATTGTGCGAGTTAATTATTGATTGAGTAATCATTCTATATTATTGCATGTTCCTTACTCAACTATTTTTATTTGAGCAAGTTTCCTATTTCATACAAATGTTGTATGTTGTTTGCAAGTATTACTCCATTAAGCGAGTTTCTTATCTTATTCAAGATATTCTGAACAGGTTCCTTTACTTCAATCTTTGTTGCATTGCAAGTACTCTTAGAATGAACTGATATTTGTTCACATTATTTAACTATGCTTCGACGCATGTTATTCAAGCTTTCAAGTTCTATATTCCATGAACTATATAAAATAGATGTCAAAGCCAATTGTTTCGGCTAGACGTATGTTTAATCATCATTTTTGTTCAGTAAAGCTATCCGATCAAATTGTTTGGTTTGGATTCCTATGTAAAGCTGAGATGAACAACCCTCATAGCAGGGGAAACAGTATGTATGTCGGGGAACCGACACGCGCGCGAACAGTATGTAAAAGGGGTTATGCATAACACCGGGTACATTAGGCTGATCACCTATTGTATTAGTATATTGGATTATCGGATGAATTTCTGGTGATTCTAGTAAAAGTTTAGTGTCATGATGACCACTCAGTATAAGATATTTCCTCCATTTGGAAATATTGAAATCATTCGGTCCATAGAGGCCCTACAATTGTGTTAATGAGATCATTCGTTGAGATTATGCAAATTCTTGAGCTATCTTTTGTTCTCTTGATTCTTGTAAGCTATAAAGTATTCATTTGATGATTCATGGTTATTGTTATTATACTTGCTGAGCAAATTTGTTGCTCACCCTTGCTTTCCTTAAAATATTTCAGTTAGTGGAGCTCGTGGTGAAAGTTTTGGGAAGGATAAAGGCAAAGGCAAAGCTACGGAATAGCTCTGTACCGTTAAGATCACCATTTTGATTATGTATTAAGACTCGTTGACTTTTGTGATGTATTAAGACTTAATTACCCTTATGTATTAAGTTACGTTTGTAGAAGTTTTGGTTTCGAGACTTGGGACATGATTATTTATGTTATATCAATATAAATATTCTTTTATTTCCACTATAAGTTATCAATTGTATGACATATGTATGAGATAGTGACGAACCAGGTCCGCGGTTCGGGTGACCCGGATTTGGGGGCATGACAGTAATTAACCTAGGTACCAAAGTGTAATAAGTCGAGCCCCTAACGTGCAATTAGCGAAACTATGTTTTCCTATAAATAGCAAGCTAAGTTCATTCATTCCTTATTATTTTTCAAGAGCAGTTCAAGAGCAAAAACACTCTATATTTATATTCTGAGAGATATTGTGAGATAAAAATTACTTTCTAAGCATCGAAGCATTACGCGATTGGAAGTAAAGCTAACAACTACAAGAGGTATACTCTAGTAGTTATAATTTTTATTTTTATGTATGTAATAGTAAAAATATACTTTTACAACCAGTTATAATGCCCAAATTATTTTATGTATTGATGAGTGTGTTTTATATACATAAATTGGGTACTTTTAGCCTTAATAATTTGTAAGTCTTTAGCTATTTCGTTTGGTTTTATGTGTTTTCATCTTATTGTTATGTAATGTAATTTTGTATTACTTTTATATATTTTTGTATGCTTTTATGTGTTTTTACTTTGTTTTGTAGGTATTGAAATAAAATCCCTTGGGATCAATGCGTTTTCGGCGTGAATTTGGTATTTTGGCTGCTTGTTTCTCAATTTGACCCATGATGCAATCAGAATCTCTCAAAACTCAAAGAACGCAAGTTGTAGATTTTGATCTTAGCTTTCCAGAACATCTAGAATCATCCAATTTGAAGTTTGTATGAGAGAGTTATGGTCATTTTACCGTTGGATTTTGCATGCATTTTACGCAGCAGTTGCTTCGGGCTCAATTTGAGCCTTTCTCCCGCCTGTTTCTCGTCAAGCTCCAGTTATGGAAGTTGTAGAGCTATTTCTTATCTTTCTATAGCCTACTTAATTGCCTTAATCCGAGTTCAGACGAAGAAGTTATGGCCATTTTCCCAACAGACGTCAGAGCTAGAAAATGCAGCAGAAGTACTGCCCGGCACAGCTGCGCCCATTCCTAGTACAATCCCGGCGCAGCTGCGCCCTTTCTGCAGATTCGGTGGATTTGGGCGGCGCAGCTGCGCCCGGACGCAAGCCAAAGCCGGCGCAGCTGCGCTCGGCATCCAGGGAGTTCAGTATTTGGCGCATCCTTGCGCGCAGCTGCGCCGGTTTCGCCAGATTTCGCGATTTCAACTAATTTTTGATCAAAATTCGTGGGCTAATCTAGGTTTTTGCTTAAGGAACTATAAATACAATATGTAGCCTCCGTTTTTAGGATATCTAGACCCCATAAATCAGATTCAAGAGAGGGGGGAGCTACCAAATTCATCACCAAGGAGGGCCAAAGTGCTACAAATCAAGCTATATCAAGCAAAGGCCAAGGAGCTAAAGCATCAAGGATTGCAAAATCAAGGAGGAAAAGCTAGAGATCATCATCAACCCAACAAGCAACATTTGAATATCCATCAAAATTGGTTTTATCTCTAATTTTCCTTCTAATTTGTAATCCAACATGATGTATAAATTGAATATGATGTTATTTGTAGCTACCATGAACTAGATTTTTATTCTAAGATTTCAATGGAACCCAACACCTAGTTTGAATCAAATTAACTCTCTTTGATATTAATTATCATTTTAGAATTGGATATCATAATTTGTGCTTCATGTATTAATTACCTTAATCATCAATTAATGTGATAATCTATATGGAATTGAGAAAGGAAATATAGATTGAGATCTGATTATGCTAGCATGTGTTCATGAATTCTACATGTGATGGAATTTAAGTTTTGTGCCTAGGATAGAGATATACCAAAGCACCATATGTGGCCAATTGAGAACTTATGCTTCAACCCTTTTTGATTGTAATTCACATAGAGATATAGTGCGTTAGTCATTTAGGGTGTTCACATTCATTCTATCAATTGTGGATTTAGTGTGATACGAATATGGTGCATCGAGAGGTGGCCATATTTTACATTCGTGTTCTCGACCAACATTCTAACGTAATAATTTGCGAATTGAATGTCTAGCATGATTTATGCTGAAAGTATAATTGATTGATCACCTATATGAAATTGAAAAGTGGATTATAGTGTTGAGATTTAGTTGTTATATCATACGAAAGTTCGAGATTCTTGTGGGTAGTGTATAAGATTATGTGGCGTGTGTCTTATTCATTGTCCTCTAGAATGGATGACTTGCTAGTATTTGGGATAGAGATATACCTAAATGCCGTGTGTAATCATTATGAGATTACAAACTTAATGACTCCCTATACGGAGGTTCATTCGTTTGATGGGTAAATTGACTAAGACTATGTGGTGTGTGTCTTGTTGATTATTCATGGAATTGAATGGATTGTTGGCATGTAGGATAAACATATACCTATGTGTCGTGTATGGGTGATTTTCATATGACCATACACCAAGGCTTATGAATAAGGTGAAATTCTCGGTTAACAATTCTTGTGTATTAACTAGTTGAAAAAGAGAGAGTTAAGAGATTTAAATGAAGTGTTGGGGGAAATTGTAATCTTAGACTTGTTAATACTAGATTTTCATTATCTTAAAGTTTTCTATAGTTCTTAGATTATTTGTTTTCGTTATTAATGCAAAACTACAAAAACAATTGTCATTTGTTTAAATAAGATTGAAATGATAAAAGGTTAATACTTGGTAAACATTAGAAACAATTCCTCGTGGGATGGATACTTTACTTACTCTTTATTACTTGTTGACCGCGTATACTTGCGCGTATTTTTCGGTTGCGAAATCGACCAACAAGTTTTTGGCGCCGTTGCCGGGGAATTGTTTTTGTAGTGTTTTTTCGATATTAATTAGAATGAAATTGGTCTTAATTTAAACTTATATATAAATTTGTTTTTTTTTGCTTTAGTTTAACACTTTTTATGCTTTCTTCTTTGCGAGGCATACCATGGTTGGCTATAATGATCAATGGTCGTACACAAATATGACTTAACCAAAGGAGACGGGATTTGATGGACTCAATGCATTTTCTTCAATCTCAGCACAAATCAAGATACTTGAAAGGAAGTTGGATGCTTTTGAAGCAAAAAGCACTCAAAATAGAGTAATTACTTATGATTATTGTGCTGACAATCATCCGAGTCATCAATGAACTGTCAATTTTGAACCGGTACATTACGGTGGTGATTTTCTAACAACTATGTTTATACCGATTATCACCAAGCTTGGGGGTATCACCCAGATTTTGCATGGAGCTATAACTATGAAGATCAATACTATGCTCCAAATCTAACGTACACACCGGAATTCTCATGTCCACCTACAATATCAGCACAACTTGAGACAATTTCGAGGAGGTTGGATATTGGCATGAATAAGGTTTTGAAGCTCCACGAAGATTTTAATATGAGGAAGAAAGCATTATCCAAACAAATTAAAAATTTGATGGAACTAATCATCAATACCTCAACCAATAGTCCGCAATACATGGATTTTGAGACTAACGGTGAGCCCGAGCCAAATATACAACTGGATGCGCCACAAGATGTCGACAAAGTGGAGACAAGTGGGGCTATGGAAAATGAGGCCACCGAGGATCTAGCTGTAAGTGCTAACAAAGATGAACCGATTGTATTAGTGCCCCAAGTGCCTTCGTCAGTAAAATTCAAGAATCTAGTCAGTTTTGCAAAACCATGCCCAATTGGTAGTCATGTCGTCGACAAAGCTTCATATTTAATTTTTATAGTTTGTATGTTTTGCTCTAGTAGTTATAATTTTTATTTTTATGTATGTATTAGTAAAAATATACTTTTACAACCAGTTATAATGCCCAAATTATTTTATGTATCTAGTATAAAAGTCATATTTACAAGCAGTTATAATGTCCGATTTATTTCTCTTATAAAGTTGAAAATATACTTTTATAAGCAGTTACTATATTCGATTTTTTTCAAGTATTCAGTAAGAATATTCATTTTATAAGCAGTTATAATGCTGAAATTATCTCAAATATAATAACCGAATATTCATTTTATAAAAAGTTATAATACCCAATAGATTTCAAACATAGTAAACGAATATTTATTTTGCAAGTAGTTATAATGCTCAATTTATTTTAAATATAGTTGAAAAATATTCATTCTATAAGCAGTTATAATGCTTAAATTATTTCATGTATAGTAGAAGAAGTCTTAATTATAAGCGATTATAATAACCAAAATAAAAACTTAAAAGAGTTAATTGTTAAACGTTTAACTAGTTATGTACGCCGATAATAGTATAAGATTTACGATTAAAGTTTAGACCGTTATATTTATCTTTAAAAGCTATACGAGGCAAGCCTTCTATTCATTTAAACTATGTGCAAGTATTCTAACACTTATTATTGGTATAAATAGACATAAATAGACTACGTGACGCCGATAGACCGCGTAAACTAGACGAACTACGCACAGGCAAGTCTCAAACTTTGTTACCTTTATGCAAGTCTTATACATCTTGCTATCAATTATTGTGAAGTTATTGCTTCTTGATTCAACATAACTTAAGAAATGAATCATTCTTCATTAATTGTTTATTAGAGCATAAATTGTTGTGTCAAGCCAAAATTGTTTGGTACGACATCTTATAACTGAGTATACAAACACCCTTTATGGGATGTTATTGTCGATAATATATTGACATCAAGTGCATGTTGGACATTGTAATGTCCAGTAATTTTAGGTATGGTATTAAATTATTTTATTATATGAAATTAATATTTATATAATTTTATGAATTTACTTGGATCCATGTAAGAATTATTATTTAATTTTCTTAAAGGGACTCATTAATAGTTGATTTAAATTAGTGAGTTAACCCTAAGACTTAATTTGTAAGAAATTTGGGAAACACTAATAAATAAATTCATTATACCATTATCGGATTAAATAATTCGAATCAAGAATTATTGGTAAAACAAATATTTAAATAAATAATTAATTGAATTAGTTATTTAATTGAAATGAGGGGAGCATAAGGTTTATAATTTATTTGGGCCATCTCTTTTATTTTTAGTTGACCCAAATTTTTATTGGACTAAGCCCAGATTTTTTTTTTGGGCCGCCTCTTTAATTAATTCAACCGGCCCAACCCTATTGGGTTGAGCCCAAAAAACCTTTCCAGCCGGGTTTAGCCATTTCTTTTGGTAACCGAAATTGGATCCGTTTGGTTTAATTAAGGATAACTGGCAGATTCGTCTGAGAAGGGCTTCGAAGCAGCAAAACCAATTTGGGGAAATCAGTCAAGAAAAGGGAATCCAAAGCTCTAGTTTCTTCAAATCAGATCAACCAAGTAGAGGGAGTAGGCTAGCCGAACCTAGCTAGACCCCAAACCCTCCATCAATCGGACCAGTAAAACGAGCAACGGGAGAAGGAATGGGTTGTCAATCGCCGGCGACATCACGAAGCAACCGACCGGCGGACTAATTGAGGGTTTGAGTGGCGACCGGGCGTTCGACGTTCGGACCAAAGGATCCCAAACGACCGGCGATTTGACCGGTGAGCGCACACGGCTTAATGGGCTGCCGGCAGGTCAGTGTTTGAGTTGACAACCGGTCGACAACTCCTCTCTCCCTACCGTCGGTTAATAACTTGGTCAGGTAGGGTATTGCCCAATATTTGGGTAAAATTTTGTCTATAAATTGAGCCCTAAACCCTAAGCCAAGGCTGCCGATTTCCTTGTTTGTAAATCCAAATTAGAGAAAATATATATATATATATATATATATATATATATTAGAGGTCGCAGCAAGGAGGGGAAATTAATCGGTGAATGTCCGGCTGGGTCTCATACTTTGGGAGAAGGAGAAAGGCAGCCAATCGAACGATATCAAGGTATTAAGCGACTGTGATGGGTTTATTAAGCTACTGTAATAGCTTTGTTTGATTTAGGTTATTCATGGTATATCATTGTATAGAATTGCATTGCTTTAGTGTGAAACTTAGACATTGTATTATAATCTTTGGGTTTAAAAACCTGGTATTGGATTGTGATAATTTTTGTTTGGTTCATTTTGATTAAGAAATCGGGTATTGTGATTTTGGATGGTATATTTCTACTACTGGATGAATATACACTGTTTAGGGTGTTGTATTGAACTGCTTGGGTTTGGAACTCTGATATGGTATCATGTTAATTCCTGATGAGAATCTGATGAACCTTAAGGTTCGGGTAGTCTAAGTTCTATATAGAATTAGGCCAGTGTTGGGTATTTGGATGCACAACAAGTAATTGTTGAAATGAACTGAACAATGGAAATGAAATTAGCAGGGGTTGATATATCAGTTGGTTATACTAAACACCTGATTTCCAACAATATTATGTAATAACTGTATTAACTTGGTTGTGAAATTCCAGGGAGTCTAATTGCTGTCTAATGGTTAATCAACTATGCTAGTATTGGCTTAATTAATGGTTAACTAATTTGAGTTAATAATGCTCTTGTAAATTAATTAGTTATTATAACTAATAAATAAAATTAATCAAATAATTATTTATTATTTATTAATAATAATAAATAAAGCTAGTAAATATTTAATTATTATTATTAAATAATAATTATGTATCAATAAAGTTAATCGACTAATTATTTATTATTAAATAATAAATAAAGATAATAGATATTTAATTATTAAATTAATTATTTTATTATTTATTATCACTAAATAATAAATAAAGATAATAAATATTTAATTATTATTTAGTTAATAATTAAGTATGAATGAATTAATTATTTATTACTTATCAATAAGTAATACATAAAGATAATAAATATTTAGTTATTATTGGATTAATATTAAATAATAATAAATGAAGTTAATAAAGTAATTATTTATTATTATTTGATAATAATAAATAAGGGTACTAAATACTTAATTAAGTATGAATAAAGTTATTTATCAATAAACAATAAATATTTAATTATTATTAAATAATAATTAAATATGAATAAAAGTAATAAAATAATTATTCGTTAATAATAAATGAAGATAATAAGTATTTAATAATTATTTATTGTTTTAAACAATAAATAAAGATAATAAATATCAAATTATTATTTGATTAAAAATAATTAGGTATGAATAAAGCTAATAAGGATAATAATTACTTAATCATTAATGAAATAATGATTAAGTATGAGTGAGATTAATAAGTTAATTATCTGTGGCCCTTAATAAATAAAGATAATAAGCACTTAATAATTATTCAATAAAATATTTAATAATAATTAAGTGTGTGTAGAATTAATTCATTAAGTATTTAATTAATGTTGAATAAGGAACAAGGCATAATAATTACTCAATTACCCTTAAGGGTGAATGGTAATTAAGAGTAAAACTAAATAAGTGATCAATTATTTTCTGTTGTCATTAGACCGGAATAAATTTATTATTTATCTTATAAATAATAAATAAGGATTTTTAACCCATATTAGAGACGACTAAGGGTAATAATCTGGGTGCTCGAAGGATAAGTGAACATGATTAGCTATCATTTATTTTCATAACTAAAGGTCAGTAATTAATCTCCGAATAGCTAATGTTAAATAGTAATTAAATATCGATGGTGAGTTGTTGATCTGCTAAATAAATAGCATAAATGGGTGCATCGATATACTGCTATACAATGCTAATGAATAAATCGACTTTACCAAATGATAGGTCATCCAAGGTCGATTAATTAAAGCTAAAATTTATTGTAGCTGAGCAAACAGGCAAGTTCTACCTTACTCAACTTTTATATTGAGCAAGTTTCTAAACCTTATGCACCATGTTTCTTTTTGTTTCGTGCAAAAAGGTATATATTGTTGCAAGTTATTCTTAAACTTGAATCTCATTTCCAAGCATGCTTAAGTGGTCTATTTACTTTTAAAATTAGTCCACATCAATGATATTATTGACAATCGCATTCGATGCATTTGAATTCGTACATTTATTAAAGTTCCGAAAATTCACGAACTATTAAGCCTGAACCCTCGTTCGGTTAGGCAAGTATGTGAAAATTTTATAAAAGCTATCTGAACCAATCAATGGTAAGGATTCTTAGACTGAATGAACACCCCTTTTATTATAGGGGAGTACCCCAGGTACCGTATATAAGGTACAACTAGCGGAATTAAATGTTATGCATACACATAGCGTACGCGAGGCTGATCCCCTCAAGTACTCATTCTGTAGCCAGTAACCAGAGGATCAACTAGCTATTGACTCCTTTGGAAGTTATTGTTCAAAGTCTATTTGACTACCAATTGTTCTAAAAGCATTTATTATTATTGTTTCTGATAATCCTATTGTTGAAATCTTTTTCTATATCCCTTCCGTCATGATATATCCTTATTGTTGTACTTTAAACTTGCTGAGCAAACTCGTTGCTCATCCTTGCTATATCATGACTTCATTGCAGCTAAACCCGAGACGTCAGGGAAGAACAAAGGGAAAGAAAAGATGAAGTAATAGACTTCATGTAGCAGATTTTAAATTTACGTGTAGTTAATTACTGTTAATGTAATTTAAACCCTGACTTTTATTTAGGGTATGGATTTGTGTAAGTGTTTAAGGTTTTTGTATTCTGGGACTAGTAACACCTTTGTAATGAACAACGTATGTTTATTATATTCCGCCTTTTAGTTACCATATGTTGTTAGAGGTGAATGTTTGTATTGGATCGTGATGACCGGATCCAGGTATTTGGAGACCCGAATTTGGGGGCGTCACAGGCATGATTAGGATCGTATGCATACTCCTAGGATATCGAATAGGCTGATCCCCTATAAGATATCTGAACAAAGCTTTTCTAAGTCATTAAAGACTGATAGAACTGGTTGGAACACATGGTTCATGTATTGAACCCTCAGTTAGGCAAAAGCTTTTGAACTTTCTTCAAATCAAACACATTGTGTTTACATTTTTGAAATAAACTTGCTGAGCATTTTGTAGCTCATCATTGCATAAACTTTCTTTTGCAGTTTTAGATGATAATACCGGAACTTCAGGGACGAACAATGGAAAGAGGTAGTGTAAATTAGTGTTATCTTATTGTTTTAATAAAATTCAAGTCTTATAAGACTTTGTTGTAATAAGAACATGGTACTGAGAATGATGTAATCAAACTTAAGGTTATGAAATATATTATCATCTTTTGTTATATCGATTGCGTTGTATTTACATTTTTAGATAAGTTAGAAAGTAGCATTTGATTTAGTACAGTATCCATATGAACTATATATCTGAATGAGGGTATTTAAATGATATTGGGAGTTCTATAAGCACTGAGGTTACACTTAATAAGCGCCGGTAAGGTGCCACCTTTACCGGAATGCGCCTCTCGGTTCCAAGAACAATCTTATCATTAATACTGTGAATGTCAGATAGATAGGAATTATTGATATGAAAGAGATATCCATACAATATGAATCTATACATTCAAGTGAGGGTATCCAAACACAATTAGTGTTCTGACAAGAATTACTATCTGTTATGGGATACTGTGAACCTTGGATAGATAGAAGTTATATATTATGGAATATTTGTAGTTGAATAGTTTTACGTGAGCACCAAATTTGCTACAGGGAGTGTAGAGAATTTGGGGGCATCACATGCTTGATTTAATATTGGTTTGGGCCATTCGTTGGGCCTCCATCACATTTAATTTGGGCCTTGATTAATTCACTCTTGGGTCTCCCACATTACTTCTATTGTGCTCCCAATAACAAAGCCCTAGGGATTAACAATTAAATTAGTATTTTAATTAACTTCCATAATTCGTTTGATTAGCCAAAGTTACGTTTTTTGTTTCTAAATTTTATTAAAGATCACGTCTCGTGACATCATATAAACGCTATGGCGTCATTTGAAAAATCGAAAAACAAAAAAGGCGTTTTTAGCGTGAATAGTGTTTTTACATCCTTTTTCGAAAAACATTTATTTTCTTATACGAAACCTTAATTCGTAAATTCTAGCACGTAAACACAATCTAGGTCATAATATGACCTTTAAACAACATAACATCGAATACTATTCGTAAAAACTCATTTTATTCAATAATATTCATAAAACCTTAATTACAAGGCTAAGCATGAATCTCGATTGTTACATTTTTCCTCCCTTATAAGAATTTTATCCCCAGAATCATAATACAAGGTTACCTAAAAAGATGGGGATAATTTTTCTTCATCTTATCTTCGAGTTCTCACGTTACTTCTTCGACATTTTGGTTCCTCTATACGACCTTTACAGAAGATATTACCTTATTTTTTAAGACTTGCTCTTTCCTATCAATTACCTGAATTAGAATTTGTTCATATGTTAAGCCTTTTTTCTACTTGAATAGGTTCATATTCAATTACGTGCTTATAGTCTTGCTTATACGGTCGCAATACTGACACATGAAACAAATTATGTATGTGTTCCAACTCAGGAGGTAAGGCTACTTCGTAAGCCACCTCTCCTACCCTTCTTAACACTTCGAACGATCTTATAAATCTTGGACTTAGCTTCCCTTTCTTCCCAAAACGTATCTTCCCTTTCTAGGGAGACACTTTCAAAAATACGTATGACCCGACTTCAAAATATCTTTTTTGATGATGCTGATTTGCATACTTCTTCTGTCGATCTTGAGTCGTTATTAGCCGTGCGCGTATCAACTTAACAATTTTCGCAGTCTGCTGCACCAATTCTGGTCCCAACAGTCGACGTTCCCCTGCCTCATCCCAGCACAGTGGCGTTCTACACTTTCTCCCGTATAATGCTTCGTATGGCGACATGCCTATACTTGCGTGATAGCTACTATTGTAAGCGAATTCTACTAAAGGTAGGTGGTCGTCCCAACTCCCCTTAAAATCCATCACACAGGCCCATAGCATATCTTCTAGGGTCTGAATTGTCCGCTCACTCTGCCCGTATGTTTGAGGATGATACGCTGTTGAACTAAATCTGTACTAGCAATTTACGTGCAAGTATACACGATCAATCAATTAATAAAGTGAAAGTAGAATTGTCGATCCCACGAGGAATAGTAATAATTAATTACTCCAATTACTAATTCATAGTCAATTCGATTCTATTTAAATGATTAAAATCTTAAGTGAATTAATTAATAAAGAAATAACTAAAGAAACCTAAATTCAATAAATAAAAGAAAATATTAAGAACTCAATTTCCCCCGATGAATCATTTAAATAACACTATCATTCTTTTATTAAATTGAATAATCAAAATTATCAACGGAAAATCACTAATAATTAATATAATCATCTTCCGAATAATTATATAACATACATATTACTACTAATTTCTCTATATTCCTATGAGAAACAATAATAATAAATTCATTAAGAATCATTTTCCACCCGTTGCTTGCGGTCTACGGGTATATTCCTATCCCGTCTACAAATTAGCATTCAACCATAAGAAGAATTACTAATCACAAGTTAATATATCCAGATCTTAATTTAGACTTCATCATCAAAATCCATATAAATCCATCTGATAATTGTTAATTATACAATTATAACAACCAACACAAGATATAATAAACAATCCAACCCATAATCAATTTAAATCAAAGAGAGAATAAATATTAAATTAAATTATCATCGGGTTCCATTGAATCCTTAATGAAAAGACTAACTTATATTAAATAATAAAATAACAATATAATAAATTCAGAAGACATCCTTAAGTACAAAAAATTAAATTGAGAAGGAAGAATAAACTCTGTCACAGTTTTGCTTCGATCCTTTCTTCAATCCTTGCCTCCCTCGGGTGCCTCCTTGAAAAACCTAACTACTCTCTAAAATGATCTGATTAATTTTCTTCTATCTCTCCCAATACTCCTCATCATATAAGAATACTTATAGGAGTTATTCCACCTAACCCTAATAGAATTATGATTACATTTATAACCCTAGGTGGACATATTTGTATTGAAGCCAGCCTTATAATCTCTGTAACTCTTTAGGCTTTAATTGGTAAATATCTCATTTTATTTGGAAAACAAACAGCCATTAAACCCTTCATGAGGCTTAGAATGAGATCTCAAATTATTGAATAAAGGTTTAAAGAATAAAACCTAGATTTGAATATAGAAGAATGGTTAAAATCTTTCTTATATGGTTTAATATCTGAAAGAATTAAAGGTATTAACACCTAAAATTAGCAAGTGGTCAAGAACTGAGGTAAGTCAGAAAAGACTTGGGAAAAAGATGGAATTCCGTCCATGAATAAGAAAGGATACAATAAATATAGTAAGATAATACCTATGATGAGGTAAGTTGATGAAATGAGTTGTTAAGAGAAATGGATAAGTCCATGATATTGGGAGAGTTAATTTCAGTAATCGGTATTAACCGCAAATTTTGTGTAGCATTAAAAATAAAAATTGAGTATTGAAATTTCTAATGAGTTAAAGCTTTGTTTTATTTAAAACATTATGTGTTATGTATGACTATATGATTTCATGGATGAGACGTTTAAAGGAAGGTCCAATTTATGGATTAAGTGGATTTATGGACCAACCTCGGCTTTATAATACCAAGGTTAATAAGTTAACTGGTAATTCATTAACTTGTGATTTAACAAGTTAAATTGAATTCCATATATTAATCTGATTATTAATTTATTAATAAATTATTATTATTCATAGTTACATTAAAAACTTAATAATAGTGGACTAGCCCAGTGGATGTATTAAACGAGCCCAATTGGAAATTATTAATTTTGGACTTGTAGTTTGGACTTGTAAGTATTAAATTAGTCCAATTTTGTTTAAATATGGTCAGCCATATAAGGAAGCCCAATAGCTAATTCGGTAGGACCAAATAGAAAGGGCCCAAGAAGATTAGGTAAGCATCAGTAATATATTTTGGACAACAGTATACTCTATGAAAAATCGGCTACCACACGTGTCCTATCTAAAGCCTACTCTGCTGAAGGAGTGCTATGTGTATGGCATGGATAGGGAGTTGGTGAACA
This sequence comes from Aralia elata, assembly GCA_034770075.1. Lineage (NCBI taxonomy): Eukaryota > Viridiplantae > Streptophyta > Magnoliopsida > Apiales > Araliaceae > Aralia > Aralia elata. The sequence goes on from CM068385.1 coordinate 48,578,371, forward strand.
ACTCTTACCCACTCCGTGTACTTCATACCTAGAAGGAAATAGATAAGAGAAAATCCCTTAAATCAGGGGATAGCAAGGAAGAAGATAAGGGAAATCCCTTAAATCCGGGGATTTCAAGGAGGGAGAAAAGAGAGATATACTGACCATGTTTAGATATGGAGTTGTAAGAAAAGATTTGGGGAGATTATATATGGACTACCCCATTCGACCTAGTAAATGTTACTGTCCTAATTTTGTGAAAGCATAAAATAACCGAGAGAAAGAAGAAAGAAGGCCGCAGATCGTCCAGAGAGGAAGCTCAGTGTGTGCCTTTAAGTTTATTGCCTATTTCGGGAAGAAGAAGAACAGAGTAACCGAATTAAGGAGGTGAGAAGTTTTAGTCTCAGTAGTTATGATCTAATATTATTACTTTGTATGTTGAGCTAGCTTAAGGGCCTGAAAAGGGTCCTTGAGCTCAGTGCTCTGTGATCATGTTGTTACAACCCATGAATGTTGTCCATAGGTCTTATGACCGAACATTTGTTAAACCATAAGAATGGTAGCACTGTAACCTTTTTAATAAGGCAGTTATGACTACTCGACTGTGTGTCCAACTGTTTAAGACCCGTGACTGATTTGAGATAAACTCAGATCAGAACTGTAGTGATAAGACCAACTTGAGATGTTTCTAATGATGAAATCTCAGAACTTGGTGTTTATAGACCATAGAGGAGGACCCAAACCATATTATTAGGCCTGTATGATCTTAGACCAAGTAGCCAAGGAATGTTCCTTAAGCTGAACACATGAAGTTACCTTGAGTTTGGGTAAGTTGTGAAAAGGATCCTATGATCGTAGAGTAATTTTGCTACAGATCGTAGAGTGCCTTTATGGGTAAGGAGAGAATGTTAGCCAAGTCAGTTAGCATCAGTCAGTAACTCGACGATCGTAGAGCTTGCCTCGACAATCGTAGAGTAGGTCCGCCGAGTTACTCCGCACATCGTAGAGTATCTCTCGGCAGACATAGAGTTAACTTGAAATCGTAGAGTGACTTTGCTCGCACATGGCAGCACTTCACTAGTAATCGTAGAGTAGGATGGGCAGGACTTATAAGCCATCGTAGAGTGAACTCGATGATCGTAGAGTCAAACTTTGACGATCATAGAGCTTCATCAGACCAATCGAAGAGTCTACTCATAGATCGTAGAGTAGACCTGACAGTCCTAGACAAGTGTAAAGTGAACTCTACCGATCGGAGAGCTTCACTAGTCAGTCGTAGAGTGAACTCTACCGATCGCAGAGCTTCACTAGTCAGTCGTAGAGTGAACTCTACCGACCGTAGAGCTTCACTAGGCGATCGTAGAGTCAATTGTGGAATGAACTCTGTTGATCATAGAGTGCCATAAGCCAATAGTAGGATGATCCTACTCAACTGTAAGACTTTACCAGTCAGTCGTAGAGCTTCGCTTGTGGTCGTAGAGTCACTGCAGAGCATTGCTAAGCCAAACCAACCAAACTTGGCATGACTTCACCAAGTCAGAAAGACCTTAATGATCGTAGAGTCACCCTGTTATCGTAGAGTGGCTCCACAGACATTATTAAAGCCCTACTAATTGTAGAGCTGTATGGCAGACCACAGGATGGGTAAATGAACCGTAAGGCAGAGTCTATTGAGTAAGTTCATTTAATTCATTACTGATGATTAGTTTAACTGATCAGAAGATCACTTATAAATACTTTAGGATACTTGCAGAGTAGGATCGTAGAGTAAATGATAGCAGCAGAACAAGCAAGTTCTTCAGTAACTTGCTCTTATGTGATAATGTGTATTGAGCCACGCTTATGTTAGTAAATGTAACATGTGTTTTATATGAACTCGTTGATTACATGAATGATTATGTAACTAAATGCAAGGCATGGAATTTATGAAATATGTGTTAGATATATGACATGAAGATTATGTTGTGTTACATGTCAAGTATGATGCATGTAAAGATGCATATCATGAGATGTATGAAGTATAAGCATGATTTATAGAGATACATAACATGAAATGTATGAAGCATATGGTGATGCATTGTCAAAACGTATGATGCATAAATAGTTGTAATATGTATGCTATGTGAAACATGAAATGTGTAGACTGTTGGACTTGCTGAGCCATCGTGCTCAACCTTGCAAACAATTTTGCAGATAAAGGTCGATACAAATAGATGACCCTAATGTCAGAGAATTCAGAATAGACGAAGTTTCACAAGAAGGAATTGTGATGAAAGCTATTTGGTGTTTTGATAACAATAAACACATTGGTATAGTCCTGTTAGAGTAATTGTACTCGACAATTTGCTAGACGCTAGAACACGTGTATACGTAATCTACATTTGTGTTAGATGAATGCTAATATTGCATATTGTAGTTGTGTAGTTAAAGAATACTGCACAGAGGAATTTTAATATTTGATTGTGAGTTAATAATACTCGCAAGGTAATGTATCAATATAAAACATATTGTTTATAACTTGAGATGTATAGTTTAGATCATATAAGATCTATAGATGTAATAACCGATTGTTAAGGTTACATATTCTAGAATAGAAGGATTAGTGTATTAAATGGTATTAAAGCCATGATGTATTCATTAAATTATGAATAAATGTTGTATGTTTTGAGATGATAGTAGTACCGTTACGCGCCAGGTTCGAGGTTCAAGGGACCCGGATTTGGGGAGCTCACATGAAATGCGGATCCCGATCTGACACAATTGAAACTGACACTCCATGTCTTGAAATGATTTCCTTAACATAGAGGTTAGCTAATTGGCCTAGATTAAATCTAACCTTGATTGGCAGAAAATGTGCCTACTTCGTCAAATGACCCACTATTACCCATATAGTGTTGTAACCCCTCTTCGTCATTGGAAGTCCTACCACAAAATCCATCGTGATATGCTCCTATTTTTACTCCTAAATATCCAATGGTTGTAACAACCCACTCGGTCTTTGATGTTCGGCCTTGACTTTCTGACAAGTTAGGCACCTGCTGACGCACTCCGCGACTTCTCTCTTCATGTTTGGCCACCAAAAATGTTATCGGAGGTCTTAATACATCTTGGTGCTACCGGGATGCATCGAGTACCTCAAATAATGGGCCTCTTGCAAAATCTCTTCTTTTAGCTTCGGTACTGATGGTACCCAAATTCTTCCTTCAAATCTTATTACTCCCTCATTATTGAGTTTATACTTAACTTCTTCCCCGCTTGAAATTCTTTTCCTTATTCCCTCACACTCCTCATCCTTGAGTTATGCTTCTTTTACTCTGTCCAATACGGTTGGACGAGTCTTCATTGTAAATAATTTTCCCCCCATTTCTTCAGAAATTTCACTTCTAATTTCATCCTAGCCATCTCTGTTATTAGCTCATCTTGAGCCGTTAACATGGAAAACTTCTCCCGACCCTTCCTACTTAAGGCGTCGGTCACTACGTTCTCCTTCCCCGGGTGATATAGAATCTCACAATCGTAATCCTGGATCAATTTTAACCACCTCCTTTGCCTCATATTCAACTCCTTATGTGTGAAGATATATTTCAGACTTTTGTGGTTCGTGTATATCTCACATTTCTCTCTATATAAATAATGCTTCCAAATCTTCAAGGCAAACACAACTGCTCCCAACTCGAGATCATGAGCAGGGTATCCCCTCTCATAATCTTTCAACTGTCGATGCGTACACAATGACCTTATCGTGTTGCATAAGTACGCATCCCAGTCCCTTGTGCGACGCATCACTATACACTATAAAATCACCAGTATCATCCGGTAAGGATAATACTGGTGCCTCACTCAATCTCTTCTTTAGCTCTTGAAAGCTTTCCTTGCATTTCTCCCTCCATACATACTTCAATGTCTTCCTTGTCAAATTTGTTAACGGGGTAGCTATCTTCGAAAAATCTTGGATAAATTTTCTATAGTAGCCCGCTAATCCTAAGAAACTACGCACTTCTGTCGATGTCTTCGGCTGCTCTTAGTTAATCACTACCTCCACCTTCGCTGGATCTACAGATATACCGTCTTTGTCGATCATATGTCCTAAAAATTGAACCCTCTCTAGCCAAAATTCACACTTTGAGAATTTCGCATACAACTTTTCCCTCCTTAGTGTTTCCAACACCATCCTTAGATGTTCCGCATGATCCTCCTATGTCTTTGAATAGACCAAGATATAATCTATAAATACTACTATAAACTTATCTAGATACTGATTGAACACCCTGTTCATCAGATCCATAAATGCGGTTGGCGCATTCGTCAACCCGAACGGCATCACCAGGAACTCGTAATAGCTGTAACGAGTCCTAAACGCCGTCTTAGGTACGTCCTCTCCTCTAACCTTCAATTGGTGATACCTCGTCCTTAAATCTATTTTAGAAAAGTATTTTGCCCCTTTCAACTGATCAAATAGATCGTTGATCCTGGGCAACGAATACTTATTCTTAATCGTTACTTTGTCAACTCCATATAGTTGATACAAAGCCTTAATAATCCGTCCTTCTTTTTAACGAATAACACTGGTGCTCCATATGGAGACACACTCGGTTGAATATATTTCTTATCTAATAGTTCTTGCAATTATATCATCAATTCCTTCATCTCTACTGGCGCCATCCTGTATAAAGCCTTTGAAACTGGTGCCGTCCCGGGCACTACTTCAATAACAAACTCGATCTCCCTATCCTGCAAAAGACCTGGTAACTCGTCTGGAAATACATCCGCGAATTCTTGCACGATCGGTATCTGTCCCATTTCTGCTCCCACTTGCTGGGTATCAACAACGTGACACAAATAACCTACACATCCTTTTTTTAACAGCTTCTGCGCTTGTATCATCATCAGACAACGAGAATGTCATGATTTACTACCGTAAAATACTACCTTAGACTGCTTCAAAGTCTGAAGGTTTATGCTCTTCTTTTGGCAATCTATTATCGCCCCGTGGTTAAACAAACAACTAATCCATTCCCAATATTATGTCGAATTCTCCCAGTTTAATCAGAATTAAATTTACCGATAACTTATGTCCTCTAATTTCGACGCAACAGTTCCTATGAATATGTTCAACATGGATTACTTCCTGATTCGCAACTTCTATGTTCAAGGGTGACTCTAGTCTTTCTAGAGGTAAGCTTAAACGTTTAGCAAAATCACAGGATATAAACGAACAGGTCGCACCCGATCAAACAATACATATGCATTAATATTATTGATTGGGATTATACCTGAGACTACGTCTCCGGATGCTACTGCATCTTGGACCGTTATGTTGAAGGTCCGGGTTGTTGGTCTACTCAGTGGAGCTGGACCAGTTATGGTCAGCTTGCCACTATTATTCCCCCTGCTGCAGCTTCCCACGTCGGTTTCTTTCTTCGGGCAATTCCTTGCCATATGGTCTATCGCTCCGCAGACAAAACATCCGGTGTTCTTTTTTGGGCTGGGCCAATTAGGAGAGATGTGTCCCTCCTGCCCGCAATTGTAGCACACCGACTTCCCCTTCAAATAGACCCCCGAGTGATTCTTCCTGCAGGTCTTACATGGTTCTCCCCTTTTCTTCGGGCCCCCTTATTTATTTCTGATATTCCCAGAATTATTCCACTTTCTCTTTTGGTGTTTTGGTTCAAGTATTCAACCTTAACACTTAATAAAATTCAAAAGTTATTTTAGGAGAAAACCTAAAATTGGGAAAAAGGTTAAAACTTAAACCCTAAATCCTAAGGGATAAAGCCTAGGAAATAACCTAGGCTTCTAAGAGAAACGTGTACATCGTAATAACATTTTGTTTCAAGATCTACCGGTAATATGTTATGAAAACACGTATTATCCAATAAACGTTTTTTCTCAAAAATGTGCAAATTACTATTCACAGGAGTAAGACGAAATAGGGAAAAGACGAAAATAAATACTTTTTCGACTTTTTGATCGTTTAACCATTTTCTGAGAAATACTCGTCAAAAATACTATTCACAGGAAAACGTGTCTTTTCGGATCAACTTTCCGTTTCACAAAATAGTGTTTCTATGGAACAAAAGTACTGAAAAGTCAAGTACGAACATCAAAAGTTAAACTAATGGAAATACTTCAGAGCTAAGTTTAATTAGGGGTTAAGTTTACTTCGGGGTTAAGTTTACTTCAGAGCTAAGTTTACTTAGGAGCTAAGTTTACTTAGGGGCTAAGTTTACTTCGGGGCTAAGTTTACTTAGGAGCTAAGTTTACTTAGGGGTTAAGTTTACTTCGGGACTAAGTTTACTTTGGAGCTAAGTTTACTTAGGAGCAAAGTTTACTTCGGGGCTAAGTCTACTTAGATATGTTGAGGGACTATTATGCAATTAATCAAGTACTAAAGTGTAATAAGTCGAGCCCTTAACGTGCAATTAATGAAACTTTATTTTCTATAAATAGAGAGCTCTCCATTCATTAATTCTTACCATTTTACAAAGCTAATTTCAAGTAAGTAAAGTTATAATCAAAGATTAGAAAGAGAGAGTTCTTGTGAGTTATAGTGATCTCAAGTTGCAAAGAAATAGTTAAAGCTTACAACTACAAGAGGTAAAATTCTTAGTCGTTGTTATGCTCGATTTTCTTTCATTTTATAGTCGATAAGCTCAAGAGCATAAGTCGTTACCATGTACGATTTTTCGACTAAGTGATCTTCATATATTCTTGAGCAAGTCGTTGTTATGTTCGATTTTATGTCATAATATAGTAGAAAGCTCAGAAACACAAGTCGTTACTGTTGGTTCCCGGGGACACACTAGGGATCTAGAAGGGGGGAGGGTTGAATAGATCCTTAAAACTTTTTCATTATATCCATGAAAGTATAACAGTTATGAATAGTAGAATCAATTCATGCACAATGGAATATACTTAATAACCCCTTCAAAGATGTAAACATAATCTCAGTTCAATCATCAAAACTACAGTATGGTTGATAACAGGTATAACAATTAATGTGCATAAGGTAAATGACATAAAGTAAAAGACACAAGAGATTTTTAAGTGGTTCGGAGACTGAATAACTCTTACTCCCCTCTTTTACTTCAACAAGTAGGAATCCACTAGTGGTTTTAGTCACAAAGACAAGGACTCTCCGCCCTCCTCAAGTCTAGCAGATAAGAGTTGTTTTTAGCCACTAAGGCAAGGATCCTATAACCCTCCTCAAGTCCCACAGACACGGATCCTCTGACCCCTCTTGAGTCCCGCAGACATGAGTTGTTTTTAGTCCCTCAGACAAGGATCCTATGACCCTCTTCAAGTCCAGCAGACTTGGAAACCCAGTTCACAAAGAACTCTTTAAGGCCAGCAGCCTTGGAATCCTGTAGACTAAGACCAGCAGCCTTAGAATCTCTTGTACCCTTTGGTACTTAGCAAGTCTAACAGACTTGACTTTGTTTAGTCACTTAAGACAAGGATGTTCCACCCTATTTGGTGTGTTGATTATTTGTTTGGTTGTGCCACTAAGATGAACTTTGATCTCCTTCATCTTCAAGTACTTGGCAGCTGTTTGTGATCTTCTTCTGGATGCTGCTGATGATGGTTGTTGAAGCCCTTCCTTCTTCTGGTACATAGTAGATGCAGATGATCACTTTTGATGAACACTGGTTGACTTGTCCAAGTCAGTTCTTTATCTGTTCAGCTCATAGGGTTCCTTGCTTGATCATACAGTTATCCGTTCTGGATCTAATCACTCTTGATCATGGCTTCTTGGTTATTCGACTCTTAGCTCATATGCCAGCCCTTCGGCATACCTTTCATATTGTAGTGAACCTCTTAGCTGTTTATGCAGTCAGTATTCTTGCTCTTGTTCACCACTCCTCTTCAATCCGAATGCAGTTTTCTTTTATGTAGATCTCCATTTTCTTTCCGTTGGAAGCTTACCGTTGATATCTTCCCGTTGCACTTCTTTATGTTGGAGACTTACTTTCTGCAGACTTGTTTATTGTACCACTGAATATTTTACTTCCTTAAGTCTGCTAGTGATGGCTGAGTCAGCATCCATTAGCTGGTACCAAGATAGTGGAGTCATATGAGCTGCTTGTTAACTGCTACAGACATGGCTGTTTGAGCCCCACTCAGATTGGTTCTTTATTTTACTCATTTAACTACTTAGCCGCTCATCTTGGGAAAGTAACCCTAAGTGCTCTGATATCTTTAATCCTTGCTGGCACTTACTTACTCTACGATAATCTTATGTGTAGCCTGTTACTTCTGATTGTAGAGTTAACTGCTTGCTTTAGACTGAAGTCTGTTGCCTTTGATCGTAGAGTTGGTTGCTAACTTCAGTGTAGCCTTGTGCTGCCTTATAGTTCGTAGAGTGGTTGTCTGTACTTGTATTATGCTTTAATGTGCTTCTTACTACACTGTAGTTTGTGCTCCCTTATGCTTTGTGATCTCCTTTTAGCTTTTCGTTCCTAGAGCATAGTATTATGAACTTCGTTGAGCCATTGCTGCATTGTGCTTATCATAGAGGACCGCTCTATGTTCCTCAAGTGTTAGCCCTGCTGCTTTGTCATAGAGGATTGCTCTATGATCTTCTGATGCAGTAGCACTTTTGATGTAGAGGATTACTCTACTTAATCTTCAGACATTCTCTCTTATGTTTTGTCATAGATTACTGCTCTATGATCTTCTGTTGCTTTGCTGAGACTGTCAGAGTGCCTCTGTTGTCTTAGGCTTAACTCTACGATCACTTGATCTTGCTGTTGCTTTCCTACTCTACGACCTTATCCTTGGTGCAGGTCATAGAGTCTTGGTAGATCGTAGAGTGGATGCTTGAGTTGTCCTGTGATCTCTGTTATGGCTTGATGCTTTGGTTATGCTCAGAGATCTTCCTTTGTCTGATAGTTCATGTTCAGCTTGCTTAGAAGTCTTTATGAAGATTGCCACTTTAACTTTGGGTGCCTTAGCAGAGACTGCTTTACGTTGTTGCTTGATTGCAGATTGTTCATGGGAGTCGTAGAGTGGCTGACTTGGACTAACTCTACGAACCCATGTTAGCACAACGATCTTTTCTTTGCAGTGCACACTCTACGATCCTGAGTAAGCTCTTTGTTCTGCCAAGCCATACTCTACGATTGCCTTGCAAACTCTGTGTTGACATGTGCAACTCTACGATGTACCTTGCCGCCCTTTATTCTGCGGTGTGCTTGTTTCACTCTACGATTCCAAGAGTGAGTTGTGCTTATGTCTGACTTCAACTCTACGATGCCAAGAGAGTACTGCCAAGTGAGCTCTACGATCAACCGAGCCTTTTACTGTGCTTGTCTAGCAGACTCTACGATCTTGATATTTAGCATTGCATTGCAGAGATAACTCTACGATCTACCGAGAGAGCTCTACGTCCTGTCGAGAGAACTCTACGTTCTGTCAAGAGAGCTTTACGTCCTACCGAGAGAACTCTTCGTTCTGCCGAGAGAGCTCTATGTCCTGTAGAGAGAGAGAGCTTTACGATCTGTTGGGCTTTATTCTACGTTTGCCTGGCAAACTCTGTGATGGCATACTTGACTCTACGAGGTTGGCTGACTGCTCTACGATCCTTCACTTAGTCAGTGTAGTGCTCTACGTTCAGTCTGGCCCTTGTTTGTACATATATCATTCCAGTTCATAAGATCAACCTAACAAGTTTGATCTTTTTCTATTCTAAGTCCTTGTACATCAAATTCATTTAAGGACTTTACAATACCTAATGTTACAAACATGCTTTGATCAGATAGATATTCATTCAGCTTAGATCAACCTAACATATTTGATCTTTTAATTCTAAGTCCTTGTACATATATTTCATTAAGGACTTTACAAGGCTTTGCCAGTATTAATGTTCTTCTTATCATTTTGTCATCAATCAAATCACATATAATGAATAATGGTAATCACATGCAGATCTTATAACATTCTTCCCCTATGATAATGAGCTTAACGATCTCATGCAGATTCCCAACAATCTCCCCATATTTGATGATGACAAAAACACTTATAGCATAACATTCAATTCAAACAATACATGCAGATGTATGAGTGCTGGTGTGACTTAAGATACAGTAAGTCACTGTATTGCTAGACCAAGAGATATGAATGAAATGATGTGCATTCAAGATAGTCATTTATATCATACTATGAAATTTAAACATATACAGTTCACTTGATACTAGCATAAGACAGTTACTTCCTCCTTGCTTGTTCAGAGATGTACCTTCGGCTTGATGGTACCTTATGACTGCTTTCACCTGCTGCTTTCTTCTTATTCTTCTGCATCCTCTTCTGGCACTTGCTCCCCCTCAGATCTTGCAGCTATTTCTTCATCTTCTTCTTTTCCTGGCTCCTCCTCAGTTGTTGGTGCTTCATCTTTGTTCTTTTTCAGCTCTTTTCTTTTTATACCAACTCTATTGGCTCTTGTCCTCTTTTGTGCTTCATCTTCTTCTCTTTTTTATGCTTCATCTTTTTCTCCCCTTTTTTGTCATCAATCATTTGGGAGAGATACTGAACATGCGTAATGAGTTGTTCAACTAAGTAGGAGGTATTACCAACTTCTATTTTTACCTCCTGCTGGCCAAGTTCTATTTCCTGAGTGAGGGACTGGCTGAGGTTTTCCACTTTGGCTGACAAAGTCTGAATAGAGCGTTTATTCAGTTGTTGGAGTTTCAGAGCTTCAGTTTTCTGCTGCTCAATTGACTTGAGATATATTTGATCTCGTTGATGAAGCTTTATGGATATGTCTGTGAATTATGCTTGCAACTTCCTGTAGAATTCATTGTCTTCACCTCCAGCCATCTTCTTAGCTGCTTTAGTGACTGAGGAAATGTTTCCAAGCAATTCTTCGGAGTTTTTCAGCAACTCTTGATCAATCAAGAAATCTTCAAGGATTGGTGTAGTTGACTTGGATTTCTCACTCTTGTAAATATTTTCAAGAGCGGTGACAATATCAATTAACTCTTTGTTGGATGAGGAAGGTGTGACACCCCCAAATTCATGTACCAATACCTCGAATCTGGTGCTCACGATAAAGTACATCCATACTGTGAGCGCCCCCAAACCCGGGTCCTTTGAACCTCGGACCTGGTGCGTCACGATACATCATATTTACAACTATTGCGAAAGATATAAACATAAATTGTTTATACATTAAACTTTGCAATATATCCCAAGGTCTATAACCTTAACTTAATACATATTTACCTTTAGATTCACAAAAGGTTTACACAATTAACTTACATCAAATAACTAATTTGGTTATCATGCATAACCATCTAATCTTGTCCTTTGCTTTTGTACAGTCTTCCCTCGAACGTTCGTTTTAAATCTGAAATTTGTTATCATGATATAACAAGGGTGAGCAACTACTTTTCTCAGAAAGTTTAAATACAATAAAGATATATCATGATTGAAAGAATGAATAAGCTTTTGAATTTTCAACAATATAATAACTGTGAAAGAGCATGACTCAGAATTTCAATAATTAAATGACTGAATTCAATAATACAAGGTGTCAATAATGACCATGAACAAATTTAACTGAACCTTAAGGTAATGAAGGTGATCAGCCTTTCATACCTGATGAACATATGCAACATGCACTAAGTGCGAATCAATTAATTTAAGGAGGTGGAATAATTATAAAAAATTAAACCACTTGCATGCTTGAAACATAACAACTCAAGTTTGAGTTAAGAGGAACTTGCTTAATATGAACTTGAGTAAGGTTAAGGAAACTTGCACAAGAATAGGAAACTTGCTCAATATAAAAGTTGAGTAAGATGGAACTTGCCTGTACCGTCGATTACTGCTACGCAATTTAACTTAATCTCTTATGAAAGACCTATCAGTTATAAGATTGATCTTTCAATTAGCATCACATATACCTCATAACATTACTTCTAATATTTAAGCACATAAGCAAATATTAGATAGCACCTTAGCACCATACACATTCATAATTGTAAAACTAGCACACATCGAGTCTTTAACAGTGTTCAAGATAGTATGCTGAGTGGTTTCCCACAAACAACCAATAAACTAGTTTTCGTCTCGTCTACACTGTTTTCACAGTGAGTTAGATCGGTTGCTAGTTTGTATATACCTCCGCTCCCTGAAGGAATTGTTTAACCCAGCTACTATACATCAACTATTAAAGAACACGACTGTACTACTACTTTATAGTAAACCTTATGACTTAACACTAAGTCTTTCATTTTATAAGTTCTACTTATAATACATTAAGCCTGAATACCTAATCCAACAAGTTGGATTATCTAAACATACTAATCCAGTAACCTGGATTCAAATTAGCATCCAATCCAGCACCCTAGATTCAAACTATCCTACAATCCAGCAACCTGGATTCATTAATTCAACAAACTGTTTTCTAATCTAGCACATTGGATTCAAACTAACCTACAATTCAGTAAGCCAGATTCACTAATTCAGCAAACCATATTCATTAATTCGGCAAACCATATTCATTAATTCAGCAAATTATATTCGTCAATTCCGCAAACTATATTTACCAATTCAGCAAGCCGAATTCCTTAATTCAGCAAGCCGAATACCACAATCCAGCAAGCTGGATTCAAACTATAATCCCTTTTTAATATATCAAATTTCCAATTCATCAAACCAAATAATACAATACAACAAATCGAACGCTAATACAGCAAACCGAATGCTAAAACATTAAACCAAATATGAATACAGCAAACCAAATTGGAAGCTGCATTCTCAAAATGACTTAACCTCTTTTAATAATCGATTTTTATTTTCTTCAAATCTTGCCACACATATGTACATATATTCCATACACAAAAATACTTTCCTTATGAAAGTTTTCAATTTCCTTTAACATTTTTCAAACGTCCGTTTGAACTTTCGAAACTAAGAAAAATGATCACTATCTTGCACAACTCTGATGATACCAAATTTTTGATAGCATCTTATGCATATTAACAAGTATTCCTAGTTAAAATTTCTAGACCATCGGAGTTATAGAACTCCAATTTTTGCCATTTTCGTCAAAAAACTCTACGTTTTTATTTTAGCCGTAGATTCTTCGTTACAAGTCGGAATGCGGCGATTTTTGGCCAGAAGCTACATAACTTCCTATATTTTCAGTGGTAAAAAGTCCTAAATTTATTGCTTTAGCTAAAGTGTCAAAACAGTGCTCGGAGCACAGTAGTCAGCGGGTTTTGTTCCGTTTGCAGTTTTGGAGTCCTTTCCTAAAACTTAAATAAAATGATATCTATAACTCCAATTAATGATCCGTCAATTTTGTTGGATTCGTATCTTTCCGATCTACGATTTTCATCTATCACAATCCATATTTGGATATGTTAAACTCCCAGAAATTAGCCCGGAAGTGGCTGGTCAAAACAGTGGTTCTAACAGTTTTCTTAACTTTGAGTAGTTTGGGATAAATTCCATAACTTGCTCATTTTTCAAACTTATTAAGTGATTCCAAAGGCGTTTTATCCTTAATACATAGATCTAGCATCCCAAGAAAATAAATCATAAATATCCGTTATAGATTTCAAAAATCAAAAGCTAGATCACACTTTCAAGTTTAAGCTTTCCGAAAAATTCTATTTTCTTACCTTTTTTCCAAATACTTTCATATAAACTCATGTAAATCCATAACTCAAACCAATAAAATTCTAGATCTAACATTTATACATGGATCTAGCCACATAAAACTTAAACTCCAACGATCCATCATAAAAATACAAATAGCATACAAGTTAAAGTTTTAGAAATCAAGTATAGATTTTACCTTATTTTTATTTTTTTTCTTCTCCCTTCTTCTTCCTCCATCCATGGCTGCCCTCTTTCTTCTTCCTCTATGCCGTGAGCTCCTTCATGATTTCTCTCTCTCTCTCTCCCTCTCTCCCTCTTATCCGAAGCCACCCCCTTTTCTCTCTCTTGGTCTTATTTTTCTTATCTTCTCTCTCCTTCTATTCTTCCTTATTCTCTTTCTTCCTTATCCTTATCTTATCTCTTTATCTTCTTGCAAAATCTTGGAGAGCCAATAAAATGGTGACACATGGCTTGGAGTGGATAAGGGTTGATAAAAAAAATTATACCACATGCTACATACTCCTCCTTATCCGGATCCATTCCTCCTTTTTGTCCAATTTTTCCATTTTCTTTTATGGCTTTATTAGTTTAACAAATGACCTACATGCCCCTTTAAAGTTGGGTCAAGTTTGGGTTTCCATATTAATTTGCTTGGGCTTGCAATTTAATTAGTTTGGCCTACTAATTAAAGTAAACTTGGTCTCCCTTAATTTATTTATTTGGGATACTATCATACTTGATAATTTAATATTGGGCTAGCTAATAATTTAGTTACCCTTAATTAAATTATCTACAAGTCCAATGCTTGATTAAACTAATGGGCTTGTTTAAATTATTTATTCTCCTTAGTCCATTAAATAAATTATCATTTGGACTCTTATACATTATTATTAATATAAACACATTCCTCATATATCAATAATATCAATTAACTTACATAACCCAATTAAACTTGCTATAATTAGGTTTCAAAATAAATAATAACTTGAGATTATAAAATAAATCCCTTACATTAGCATATATATATATATATATATATATATATATTTTCAATTCTAGAATTCTATAATAATATAACCCTTAGGTTAGTTAATTACCATACCTAATATATAATTAGGTTATGTAGCTTTCTTGCTAATTTTCCTTTGTACAATAAATAAATATATATACACATTTATAATATATCCATTTATTCAATACTACACATATTCCACGTATGTCCTAACATATTTATCATCTTTGATAAATATCATTACATAATACAATCACATATATTCACAAAAAAAATTCATTTAATACGTTGAGATAATAAAATAAATCTCTAAAATTTGGTCACTAGTATATAATTAAAATACTAAGACCACTAAATGAAAATAACCCTTTTTGTTGACATCAAATTTATAGGTATCGTAATATCTTATCCTTAATATTCTTTCCAGTACATATAAATTCATTTCTAGGGTTTTGAAATTTTGTAACCCATATTTTCTTTATTCTCTTTCAAATGGTAAACCATATAGGTTTTTCTTAGAATTTTTTAATAAATCCTTTATTTCCATTCTAGGTTTTAAACCTTAACCTTTAATAATCATATAGGATTTTATTAATAAATCTTATAAATTTTTGGGTCGTTACATTCTTCCCCCCTTATAAGGATTCCGTCCCCGGAATCACTATTACATCAAAAGTACATATAAATTTTCATTACTACCTTTATCAAAGATATATTCTTACATATCTACTAATTTAGTAAGTGTTAGATTACCACTGCTCTTTCCACCTGTCCCTTTCCTTGGATAATTCTTTACCTGATGATCCGCTGATCCACAAGTAAAACATACACCTTTCTTTAGATTGGGGCAATTAGGAGAGATATGTCCCTTTTGCCCACAGTTATAGCACATCTTGGCTTTACTTTTCTTCGAGTCTCCTCGCCCTTCATTAGAATATTTTTCCCATTTTTGCTTACGACTTCCCTCCACCTGATTCTTCTCGACCTTCCCTTTACAGTAGAGTTGATCTAACTCTTTGCTTCCTCCCTCGGCTATCATAGCCTTTTCTAAGATTGCTCCAAACGAGTCGACTTGCAATACCGATAATTTATCGTAGAGTGAAGGTTTTAAACCTCGCTCGAACCTACGTGCCTTTCTTTCTTCAGTGTCCACTTGATGTGGAGCAAACCTTGCTAGCTCATTGAATTTGGCTGCATATTGGGAAACTGTAATGTCCTCCTGCTTCAACTCGAGAAATTTTATCTCCATCTGACTTCGCATACCTTTAGGAAAGTAATTCTCAAAGAACAACTCTTTGAACCGTTCCCAAGTTACTATTTCCTCACCAGCTCTGTTCTGATTGACCTCCCACCAAAAACTAGCTTCACCTTTCATCATATAGGTAGCAAAAGCTGTCTTTTGCTCCTCTCCCACATTGGCAACGATAAATGCCTTTTCAATCTCCTTAATCCAAACTTGAGCCTTTATAGGCTTAGTGGTCCCCTTAAACTCAGGTAGTCCCGCATTCTTAAAATCCTTAAAGCTTGCTACTGGCAAAGCTGGAGGATTATTTATCCCGATGGGGTTTTTATTTATAGCCTCTATTAGTCGACCCACAAGCTGTTGCATAACATCTGCTTGCTCTCTATTCCCGTTCTCTGCCTCGGATTGATTACGCTGATTTCTCCTTGGCGGCATTATTCTGTACAATAAAAATACATTATTTTCTCATCCTTCATTTTAAAGCATTCAATATTAATGCTAGAATTTAATCACCTCACAGCATATATTAATACACATATTTATATTAACATGCATCTCCATGTACACCTATCTTTTCATTTTATAGTTTTCTGCTATTACCTATGTAATCTTCTTATGACACATAACAAGTGTTCATTTTATGAAACATCACTAGTGTCTATTTTATTATTCTGACAGTCCTATAATCTTCAGACTAAATCTTTTGAGCTTACAATTCTAAGGTAAACTTCCTCATATCCCATAACTAGAGTATTCCATATCATCTGATCAGAAAATCTCTTATCTTCATCCTTAAACGACTATACGCGTTTTGGTTCGATATCAACTTATATCCACTATACCACAATCGGTATTTTAACTGACACCAACTTGTGTTTGTTTAATATCAAATTGCATTACCTTGACACCAACTTGTGTCAATTTGATACCAACTTGTATCACGTAATGCTGACACCAACTTGTGTTCGTTTAATATCAAATTGCATTACCTTGACACCAATTTGTGTCAATTTGATACCAACTTGTATCACGTAATGCTGACACCAACTTGTGTCGGATACCAACTTACATCCGTTTGATACCAACTTGCATCAACCTGACACCAACTTGTGTCGAACTCTTGCATTGACACTAACTTGTGTCAGATACCAACTTGTATCATATGCTTGAGTTAACATCAGTTGAGTCTGCTATTTACTTTGACATCTTTTATGTCGATTTAATAAATCATTACAACATTTGTCTAGCCGAATCAAGTAGCTTAGACATATATCAATAATTCGAACACCAATCGAAACATTTATCTAGCCACTTTTAATTGGCATTGACTTTCCTTTAACTGGTTTAAAATTCTGAAAATCATTTTATGACGTCATGATACCGCACTGTATTTACAGTCCGTTGAGGATTCCGTCATTTTGTGACTTTGTCATACTACATCATACCATAGTGGGTTGACGATCCTTAGATCACATCCAACACTAGGTTAATCTGCATTGATGACTCCATCATCTGTCATTCTACACCAGGTTCTATGATGCATTGATGACTATTTACAAATACATTTTGATATTTCAAATCATTTTTGTCTAGCCGAAACAAATAGCGTAGACTCTTCTTTAAACAGTTCAAAACCAAAAATCATTTTTGGTGTTATCATGCCGCAACAGGTAACGATGTGTTAGTGGTTCGAAGCCCACTTCTACATACTCGTCACTCCGTTTTGAGGATAATAAAATTTTTATTTTTATTTTTAAAGGCACATTAGTGCGAATTTAGCTTGATGTCAAAAATTTCTAAGTCTAGCATAGTTAGAAGATTTGGAATATTTATGCTTCCACCATCAACTTTAATTCTTCTAATGATCCATTGCCTAATAATTCTATCTATTTCTATCATCCTTAAAACTTACTATACTAGAATCCTTAATTCTTCATCCATAATCTTTCTATACTCCAGTACAGTTCATCAAACATACCACACGTTAGGAGTTCAGGAACTTACCACAATCTTATGGGTTTAGGAACTTATCCTAGTTAGACCAAAATCGTCCATTCGCTGAGGGGTTCCACCATACGATTATGAGTCACGAACTTACCATACGTATGAGTTTAAAGAACTCGCACCTAATCTTAATATTTTCTAACTATCAAATATAAATATGAGAAAAGAATCACCTTCTCGTCATACGTATATCAATAGCGCGACACCAATATTTCAATGATTATCAATATAGAAAGCTAAGTGGTTGTCGAACCAACTCGACCACTAATCAATATAGGAAGCTGAGCGGTTGTTAAACCATGGACAAATCCCGTCCCATACCAGGACTTGTTCGACTCAACCACTATATTAATATAGGAAGCTAAGTGATTTTCAAACCAAGCACAAATTTCCGTCCCATACCAGGAATTGTACAACTCAGCCACTAACATGAGTCTTCCATTGAAATCCCACATAATCCTAACTTTCCCTTTGCTCAATACGAATTTCATTTAATTCGCATATCAACATTAATTACTCTTTCATGAGTTTACATAGTACCATGCCATAGTACAACTTTCGTACAACAATTCTGTTATAAAAATTTCAATCATTCGATTGAGCATCTATTATTCCATGTCTTAATCAGATCACGTTGTGATCTTTTCTTATAACCGTGTTATGTTACGATTCTTTTCTATCTTATGATCGTTTTGTTTTACGATCTTCTTATTTTTCACTTTAATCATATATTATGATTTTGTTTAAGCTTTTCATCTTTACTACTGGAGTCAGGTGACTCCAGATTTTTATCTTTATAACTTTTTAAGATTCTTCTTTAAATCTTATTTATCTTTACCTTTACTTAATAATGAATTTCCAAAAATTCATCTTTTAATGCTTAAACTCTATTTGAGTTTATTCCTTATCCTCATCCCTGCGGTTATAACCTAAGGTACCCCTACCTAAGGTTTATAACCTACAGCTCTGATACCAACATGTGAGCGCCCCCAAACCCGGGTCCCTTGAACCTCGAACTTGGTGCGTCACGATAAATCATATTTACAACTATTGCGGAAGATATAAACATAAATTGTTTATACATTAAACTTTGCTACATATCCCAAGGTCTATAACCTTAACTTAATACATATTTACCTTTAGATTCACAAAAGGTTTACACAATTAACTTACATCAAATAACTAATTTGGTTATCATGCATAACCATCTAATCTTGTCCTTTGCTTTTGTACAGCCTTCCCTCGAACGTTCGCTTTAAATCTGAAATTTGTTGTCATGATATAGCAAGGGTGAGCAACTACTTTGCTCAGAAAGTTTAAATACAATAAAGATATATCATGATTGAAAGAATGAATAAGCTTTTGAATTTTCAACAATATAATAACTGTGGAAGAGCATGACTCAGAATTTCAATAATTGAATGACTGAATTCAATAATACAGGGTGTCAATAATGACCATGAATAAATTTAACTGAACCTTAAGGTAATGAAGGTGATCAGCCTTTCATACCTGATGAACATATGCAACATGCACTAAGTGCGAATCAATAAATTTAAGGAGGTGGAATAATTATAAAGAATTAAACCACTAGCATGCTTGAAACATAACAACTCAAGTTTGAGTTAAGAGGAACTTGCTTAATATGAACTTGAGTGAGGTTAAGGAAACTTGCACAAGAATAGGAAACTTGCTCAAAATAAAAGTTGAGTAAGATGGAACTTGCATGTACCGTCGATTACTGCTACGCAATTTAACTTAATCTCTTATGAAAGACCTATCAGTTATAAGATTGATCTTTCAATTAGCATCACATATACCTCATAACATTACTTCTAATATTTAAGCACATAAGCAAATATTAGATAGCACCTTAGCACCATACACATTCATAATTCTAAAACTAGCACACATCGAGTCTTTAACAGTGTTCAATATAGTATGCTGAGTGGTTTCCCACAAACAAGCAATAAACTAGTTTTCGTCTCGTCTACACTGTTTTCACAGTGAGTTAGATCGGTTGCTAGTTCGTATATACCTCCGCTCCCTAAAGGAATTGTTTAGCCCAGCTACTATACATCAACTATTAAAGAACACGACTGTACTACTACTTTATCGTAAACCTTATGACTTAACACTAAGTTTTTCATTTTATAAGTTCTACTTATAATCCATTAAGCCTGAATACCTAATCCAACAAGTTGAATTATCTAAACATACTAATCCAGTAACCTGGATTCAAACTAGCATCCAATCCAGCACCCTAGATTCAAACTATCCTACAATCTAGCAACCTAGATTCATTAATTCAACAAACTGTTTTCTAATCTAGCACATTGGATTCAAACTAACCTACAATTTAGTAAGCTAGATTCACTAATTCAGCAAACCATATTCATTAATTCGGCAAACCATATTCATTAATTCAGCAAATTATATTCGTCAATTCAGCAAACTATATTTACCAATTCAGCAAGCCGAATTCCTTAATTCAGTAAGCCGAATACCACAATCCAGCATGCTGGATTCAAACTATAATCCCTTTTTAACATATCAAATTTCTAATTCATCAAACCAAATAATTCAATACAGCAAATCGAATGCTAATACAGCAAACTGAATGCTAAAACATTAAACCAAATATGAATACAGCAAACCAAATTGGAAGCTGCATTCTCAAAATGACTTAACCTCTTTTAATAATCGATTTTTATTTTCTTTAAATCTTGCCACACATATGTACATATATTCCATACACAAAAATACTTTCCTTATGAAAGTTTTCAATTTCCTTTAACATTTTTCAAACGTCCGTTTGAACTTTCGAAACTAAGAAAAATGATCATTATCTTGCACAACTCCGATGTTACCAATTTTTTTATAGCATCTTATACATATTAAGAAGTACTCCCAGTTAAAATTTTGAGGCCAGCGGAGTTATAGAACTCCAATTTTTGTCGTTTTCGTTGAAAAACTCTACGTTTTTATTTTAGCCGTAGATTCTTCGTTACAAGTCGGAATGCGATGATTTTTGGCCAGAAGCTACATAACTTCCTATATTTTCAGTGGTACAAAGCCCTGAATTTATTGCTTTAGCTAAAGTGTCAAAACAGTGCTCTGAGCACAGTGGTCAGCGGGTTTTGTTCCGTTTGTAGTTTTGGAGTCCTTTGCTAAAACTTAAATAAAATGATATCTATAACTCCAATTAATGATCCGTCAATTTTTTTGGATTCGTATCTTTCCAATCTACGATTTTCATCTATCACAATCCATATTTGGACATGTTAAGCTCCCGGAAATTAGCCCAGAAGTGGCTAGTCAAAACAGTGGTTCTAACAGTTTTCTTAACTTTGAGTAGTTTGGGATAAATTCCATAACTTGCTCATTTTTCAACCTTATTGAGTGATTCCAAAGGGGTTTTATCCTTAATACATAGATCTAGCATCCCAAGAAAATAAATCATAAATATCCGTCATAGATTTCAAAAATCAAAAGCTAGATCACACTTTCAAGTTTAAGCTTTCCGAAAAATTCTATTTTCTTACCTTTTTTCCAAATACTTCCATATAAACTCATGTAAATCCATAACTCAAACCAAGAAAATTCTAGATCTAACATTTATACATGGATCTAGCCACATAAAACTTAAACTCCAATGATCCATCATAAAAATACAAATAGCATACAAGTTAAAGTTTTAGAAATCAAGTATAGATTTTACCTTATTTTTATTTTCTTTCTTCTCCCTTCTTCTTCCTCCATCCATGGCTGCCCTCTTTCTTCTTCCCCTATGTCGTGAGCTCCTTCATGCTTTCTCTCTCTCTCTCCCTCTCTCCCTCTTATCCGAAGCCACCCCCTTTTCTCTCTCTTGGTCTTACTTTTCTTATCTTCTCTCTCCTTCTATTCTTCCTTATTCTCTTTCTTCCTTATCCTTATCTTATCTCTTTATCTTCTTGCAAAATCTTGGAGAGCCAATAAAATGGTGACATATGGCTTAGAGTGGATAAGGGTTGATAATAAAAAATTATACCACATGCTACATACTCCTCCTTATCCGGATCCATTCCTCTTTTTTGTCCAATTTTTCCATTTTCTTTTATTGCTTTATTAGTTTAACAAATGACCTACATGCCCCTTTAAAGTTGGGTCAAGTTTGGGCTTCCATATTAATTTGCTTGGGCTTGCAATTTAATTAGTTTGGCCTACTAATTAAAGTAAACTTGGTCTCCCTTAATTTATTTATTTGGGATACTATCATACTTGATAATTTAATATTGGGCTAGCTAATAATTTAGTTACCCTTAATTAAATTATCTACAAGTCCAATGCTTGATTAAACTAATGAGCTTGTTTAAATTATTTATTCTCCTTAGTCCAGTAAATAAATTATCATTTGGACTCTTATACATTATTATTAATATAAACACATTCCTCATATATTAATAATATCAATTAACTTACATAACCCAATTAGACTTGCTATAATTAGGTTTCAAAATAAATAATAACTTGAGATTATAAAATAAATCCCTTACATTAGCATATATATATATATATATATATATATATATATATATATATATATATTCAATTCTAGAATTCTATAATAATATAACCCTTAGGTTTAGTTAATTACCATACCTAATATATAATTAGGTTATGTAGCTTTCTTGCTAATTTTTCTTTGTACAATAAATAAATATATATACACATTTATAATATATCCATTTATTCAATATTACACATATTCCACATATGTCCTAACATATTTATCATCTTTGATAAATATCATTACATAATACAATCACATATATTCACAAAAAAAATCATTTAATACGTTGAGATAATAAAATAAATCTCTAAAATTTGGTCACTAGTATATAATTAAAATACTAAGACCACTAAATGAAAATAACCATTTTTGTTGACATCAAATTTATAGGTATCGTAATACCTTATTCTTAATATTCTTTCCAGTACATATAAATTCATTTCTAGGGTTTTGAAATTTTGTAACCCATATTTTCTTTATTCTCTTTCAAATGGTAAACCATATAGGTTTTTCTTAGAATTTTTTAATAAATCCTTCATTTCCATTCTAGGTTTTAAACCTTAACCTTTAATAATCATATAAGATTTTATTAATAAATCTTATAAATTTTCGGGTCGTCACATATACACCTCTAAACAACATAAATTAACTAATACGGAATAAATAAACATATTTTGTTCATTACAAAAGATTTTCTACGGTCCCAAGGTCTATAACCTTAAATAAATACATCACAGAATACAATAATATTACAAAACGATTACACGATTATATAACGGGATAGTACATATAACTATTCCTTAAGTTTTTCTTTGCCTTTGTCCGCTTTGGAACTCTCCGGCTTAACTGCAATAAGTTCATGATATAGCAAGGGTGAGCAACTACTTTGCTCAGCAAGTTTAAAATGAATAAAGAGGATATATCATGAATGAATGAGAATAATAATCACATAATTCAACAATTTAAGAACATTGAAGAAATAGCTGACAATATAATCAAAGTTCGAATGAAATAATGATTATTGATTATTTACTACTGAGTGGTCCAATAGACCATGAACTTTTTGGCCAAAGGATCAGTTATTCAACTCACCCTTTTAAACGCCTGGCCCATCAGTAGTACTTGAAGGGATCAGCCTCTAGCACCCTATGTATATGCATAACATTTAACTTTGACTGCATCGATAACCGACACATTTGAAAGTAGTATGCACACAAGCCAATCATATTTGATATGATGTAGCGTATACTTTGTAATCTTATTCATTTATTAATAAAGGAATTGATTTTCTTAAAAGGCATTTTATATTATCTACATAGTGCTGTTATATTAAATGTGATAAACCCATAGTTTTGAGCAATGCTTTTAGAATCATGATGGTGATCATGCTAATGAGATCTAAATTCAAGATAGCTCACAAACTAAAATTGTTCCTAATCGTT
This sequence comes from Aralia elata, assembly GCA_034770075.1. Taxonomy (NCBI): domain Eukaryota; kingdom Viridiplantae; phylum Streptophyta; class Magnoliopsida; order Apiales; family Araliaceae; genus Aralia; species Aralia elata. The sequence goes on from CM068385.1 coordinate 48,602,211, forward strand.
GGATTACTAAATTGGGGATTAGTGAATCCGGATAGATTAGTACATACGTTGCTTGCTTCTTAGGAAGAGGATGATTGATCTCATAATCATTTGTGTGGAGACACTAAAGCAAGTATGTAGGTGCTTATTAGAGAATAAGTTCACTGAACGTGACTCGCTAAGGAATACCTAATGGAGTTTTACTCGCCTGTCAATAGGAATTCCTCTAGTGATAGTAGTACAAGTGATCCTTGGACTTGAGATCATCATAGTATCTTGTGTATGATGAGTTATACTTTGACATGTCCCTTAAGACCTTGTGGGTATATCAAAGGGTATGATTGGGTATAATTAGTTGTACATGGAGATAGGTGAATGATCAACAAAGAATCTACCTCGTCTAGTAAAAGATGTGAATGTCCTATGTGATTCGATAAATGATAACTCAGTAGTCCTTGGCCAAGGCAGAATGAGATTAGAAAGGAGTTTCTAATTTGCATTATTTAGAGTTATGCATTTGGGAATCGAAATACATATAATTAAATAAAATAAGACTTGACAGTAAATCCATGTCTTATATTTAATTGGGACATTGTATGGTAGAAGGATTTGAATTGTACGGTAACTATCTACTCAAAGGTTCTTTTGTGATTAATGTTGAAATCTATATTATCTGGAAAGTCGTTGATCGCTAAGGGGGCTTACCCTTATTGTAAAATAAATGTTATTTATTTAAATGAATTAAATAGTTTAATTTATTTATTTAAATAAGATTAGAATTGTTCTAATTGATTTATTCACAACCGGTTTAATATGGAGAACCTAAAGGGTCACACCGCAAAAAGGAAAATATTTATTTAAGAAGTAAATGGGCATAATGGTAATAATAAGTTAAGTGTATTTAATTTAATCTATGGAGATAGAATAAATTAAATAGCTTAATATTTATTATTTAATATTTTGGAAATATTAAATATAAATTAATAAGAGGAGTCTTATTATTATTATTACTATTACTATTATTTAATTCCTAATAGGGATTGAGAATTAATTAATAGAAGTTACTCTCCCATGAATTCCTAATTAGATTAGGAGCATTATTAATTAAAGGAGTTTAATTATAATACAAACCCTAATCCTAAATTGTTTAGGGAAGGGTTATTCCTACATCTATAAATAAGAGGGGTCCTTATCATAGATTAGGGTTACACACTCTTTGCATTAGATTGTGGAGAGCAATTTCTATAGAGATAGAAACTAGGGTTTTGCCAAATACCCAACTTCTTGAATACTTGTTCTTCCTTGGTGGATCACCTCTAGAGGCCAAACACTTGGGTGGCTGACGTTGATCAAAGGAAGGAATCACACCGTAGCATTCGAGGAGAACACGAAGGACTAGGAGTTGAACTTGTACCCGAGGAAGCTTCGTTCTACGAGGGTATAAATTCTTATTCTCTTTCTCTTTCGTTTATATCGTTAATTGAGCACATAGATTGATCTTGGTGATGGTTTGTATAAAATTTTAAAATCTGATTTTATCGCGCTTAGCCCGCACTATTTATGTAATTTGATTGCATGTTCGCGTTATATACAAACCTAAACAGTGGTATCAGAGCCTAATCTTGTGCTAATTAATCGATTTGATGATTCCATGTATGCTTGATATGTGATTGGATCGAAATTTTTGGGCAGAATAAAATTTTTTCTGAATCAGCGACACGGCGCAGCTGCGCCGCCTCCAGTTCATTCTGGAGCGCAGCTGCGCCGAAACCCAGAATCGTTTTTTTTCTGGGGAGCAGCGCAGCTGCGCCGTTGCCTCAGTTCATTCTTGGGGCGCAGCTGCGCCGGTAAGCAGAATCTGAAAAAAATATTTTTTCTTCAATTAAAATAAATGGTTTATTTAATTGATATAAGTTTAAAATAAAGTGTTTATTTTATCTGGAATAGGATTTCAGATTGCTAAAATTAAAGGAGTTTTAATTTGGATTTGGTTTTTGATTAAAATAAAAGAGTTTATTTTGTTTCAAAACTAAATATTAGCAAAACTTTTGCCCATTAATTGAATATCAATGCATATATGGAATGGATTTATTATTCATGGGATGAATGTTATTTATTGATACATATAGAGATATGTATGATAATAAATAGGGATTGATTATGGACGATTGACCAATGTGTGATTGGATTTATTTTAGTGGATGCTTGAATGTATGGGTTTTTATAAATGGGGTATGCGTACCTCGTCTTCTCTAATTTTTCTTAATGTAAATTCTATCTCCCTCCTATGTACTTCCCCTTGACTGCTGATCAAGGTTTCTATTTATTGTAAATAGCTTTTGTAATAGGACTAGTTAGAATTAATTTTTGAAGAATTGGAGACAAAGGAGCAAGGAGCGCTTGAAGACCCGTTTGTAATGGAGCCCGGGTTTAAATGTAATAGTTATATTTAAATTTATTCTTGCACCCTAGGTTTGACCTTTTGGTTCACTTGGTGGCTCTAGTGAACCAAACTAGAATAAAAGTCCATAATCAATCCGGGTAGAATATAGTATTCTATATGTGCATGCTTATTATTATATATATATTATATATTATCCAACATGCTTCGCATGTAAAATAATATGACGCGTATTTTATATATATATGTGCATGCGCGCTAAACAAGATGAGACTAATAATAATAAACCCCTCAAAGAAATTATATTAAGTCCTAAGCGTTCAAAGATATTTGGAATATCGAACGTCGCCTTCTAGCATGGTAAAGCAATAGAGTATTAAATGTTTAATATGAGTTTGTTGTGTCACCACAAGGCAAGTATTAAATATTTAAGATGTTGCTTTATCACATTTGATGCTTATAAATAGACTGAACGATGCTGTTTTGTTGTGTCACCACAAGGACAGTGTTTTTCTTTCGAATATATGGAAGTGCTAGGTTGGACTTAACTTGGATAATTTTGATTCGGATGTGTCACCACTTGATCAAAATAATCTAAGAGGCAAAATAAAAGGAGTTACATAGTGATGTAATTGACAATAGTTGTCTACCTATTTAATTATATATCGCTTGTTGTGTCACCACAAGGCTATATACATTTGAAATGGGATCCTTAATCTCACTAGCAAATCTTTAATTAGAATTGCCGAACTATATAATGAGGGTAATATAGTTTGATGAAAATAGTGGGAGATACCAATTTAAAATAAAGACCTAATTTATTTTGGTAATTAATTAAATGAATGTATGCTAAAATGTTGTCTATTTCACATGCAGAATTTAAAAATGTCAAACTCACTATCACTGCGTAGCATACTTGATGCTAACAAACTGACCGAAACCGAATTACAACGGACTGGTTAAGGAATCTGAGAATTGTTCTCACTGCTGAAAAGATTTCTTATGTCCTAAATTTGCCAGTCCCTGCAAGTGTTGCAGAAACAGCCTCTGAGGAAGAGATTGCTACTTTTAGAAAGTGGCAAGATGATGCAATCTTGGCTCAATGCATCATGCTCGCATCCATGAGTAACGAGCTTCAGCGTCAGCATGAAACTATGGATGCTCCTACTATATTGCTGCACCTCAAAGAGTTGTATGGTGAGCAAAGTAGGACTGCTAGATATCAGATATCTAAGGAGCTCTTCCGATCTCGTATGACCGAGGGCACTGCTGTTGAGACTCATGTCCTTAAGATGATCAATCTGATTGAACAACTTGGACAACTTGGGTTCGTGATGGATGGGGAGTTAAGCCAAGATTTGATCTTGCAGTCACTCCCGGACACCTTCTCACAATTTGTTGTGAATTTTCACATGAATAAGTTGGACGTCAGCTTGCCTGATTTTATTAACATGCTGAAAACTGCTGAAGGTCACTTCTCATCCAACAAGAACCAAGTCTTACTAGTGGATGATTCTTCCAAGAAAAGGAAGAGGCCCAAGGTATCTTCTGAAAAGAAGAAAAACAAGAAGGCTAAGGGTAAGGCAAAGAAAAAGGATAATAAAAAACCTGATCCAGATAGCAAAGGAATTTGCTACCATTGCAATAAGCCGGGACATTGGAAGAGGAACTGCAAGGAGTATCTTGCGGGCCAAAAGAAGCTTGGAGAAGCTTCGACTTCTGATCTAGGTTTGTTCATGATTGAAATTAATTTTTCTGAAAGTCAAAATTCTACTTGGGTATTGGATACCGGCTGTAGTTCTCACATATGTAATAATATGCAGGGACTAAGCAGAAGTAGGAAGCTGAACAAGGATGAAGTCGTCCTACGAGTTGGGAATGGAGCAAAGGTTGCTGCATTGGCTGTAGGGACTTATTGTTTAGCATTGCCTTCGGGCAAGTTCATTAGTTTAAATAACTGTTATTATGTTCCAACACTCATTAGAAACATTATTTCAATTTCTGTATTGGATATGGATGGTTTTGATATTATAATAAAGAACAACAGTTGTTCTATTTATAATAAAAATGTTTTATATGGTGTTGGCAATTTACTGAATGGACTTTACATACTTGACTTGCATGAAAATATACTTCAAATTGAACAAACTAAGAAAAGAAAAAGAGATGATGTTAATTATACCTTTATGTGGCACTGTAGACTCGGTCATATCAATGAAACAAGATTATCCAAGTTGCATAAAGATGGGCTTTTAGAGCTATCTGATTACGAATCATATCCAACTTGTGAATCTTGTCTCATGGGTAAGATGACTAAATCCCCTTTTAGTGGAAAAGGAGAAAGAGTTACAGAGTTGTTAGCGTTGGTAGACACAGACGTATGTGGACCTATGACAACGAAATGCACGAGGAGGGTATTCTTATTTTATTACTTTCACTGATGATCATTCTAGATTTGGATATGTGTATTTAATGAAATACAAATCTGAATCGTTTGAAAAGTTCAAAGAATTCAGAAGTGAAGTAGAGAAACAAACTGGTAATAAAAGTATTAAAATTCTTCGATCGGATCGAGGAGGGGAATACTTAACCAGTGAGTTTCTCAATTGTCTCAAAGAAAATGGTATAATCTCACAATGGACTCCACCAGGGACGCCACAGTTTGAATGGTGTATCTGAAAGGAGAAATCGAACATTGTTGGACATGGTTCGTTCCATGATGAGTTTTACCGACCTTTCAATATCCTTCTGGGGTTATGCCCTAGAATCGGCTGCATACCTACTTAACAAGGTACCTACCAAATCCGTCCCAAAGACTCCATATGAGATATGGACAGGGAGGAAACCAAATCTTAAGCATGTTAAGACTTGGGGTTGTCCAGCTTATGTCAAAAGGTTTGAGCATGATAAGCTGAAGACTAGATCCGACAAATGTAGATTCGTGGGATACCCTAAAGAAACATCAGGGTATTATTTCTATCATCCTACTGATCAAAAGGTGTTTGTTGCGAAACACGCTGCCTTCTTGGAAAAGGAGTTTATCCTCGAAGGGGTCAGTGGGAGTAAGATATATCTTGAAGAAGTTCAAGAACCACAAAAATACTACGGATCAAAGTCAGGTACCTGACCAAGTAGAAGAACCTACTGTACCACTACCTATTCGTAAATCTGGAAGAGTACCGAAGATACCTGAGAGGTATGGATTCATCATAGAGGATGATGATGAGGTACGCATCATAGATGATGATGATCCATTGACTTACGAAGAGGCTACGAGTAGTGAAGACTCAGAGAAATGGCTAGAAGCCATGAAATCCGAGATGGACTCCATGTATGAAAACCAAGTATGGACTTTGGTTTCACCACCTGAGGGCATTAAGCCTATTGGGTGTAAATGGGTCTTTAAGAGAAAGACTGGAGCAGATGGCAAGGTAGAGACCTATAAGGCCCGACTGGTTGCAAAAGGTTTCAAACAAAGACAAGGAGTTGACTATGATGAAAACCTTCTTACCAGTAGCTATGCTCAAGTCCATTCGGATTTTGCTTGCAATTGCAGCTTATTATGACTACGAGATCTGGCAAATGGACGTGAAAACGGCCTTCCTCAATGGAGAGCTTGAGGAGAATGTATATATGATACAGCCAGAGGGTTTTGTTTCAACGGTTGGAACAAACCAAGTCTGTAAGTTACAACGATCCATTTATGGATTGAAGCAAGCTTCTCGAAGGTGGAACATCCGTTTTGATGAGATAATCAAAAGGTTTGATTTTATCAAGAACGAGGATGAACCATGTGTGTACAAGAAGGTTAGTGGGAGCGCTATATCATTCCTTGTATTATATGTTGATGATATATTACTGATAGGGAATGATGTTCCTATGCTACAGTCGATCAAAATTTGGTTATCTAAAACACTTTCTCCATGAAGGACTTGGGTGAGGCATCCTATATTTTGGGGATAAAGATCTATAGAGATAGATCTAAAAGGATGCTCGGCTTGACCCAAGGAAAGTACATTGACTCGATGCTAAAGAAGTTTAGCATGGAAGATTCCAAGAGAGGTCTCATGCCGATGAGCCATGGAAATACATCTCTCCAAGAAACAGGCCCCAAAGACACCTGAGGAGAGAGACCGGATGAGTAAGATTCCTTATGCTTCAGCAATAGGATCTATCATGTACGGTATGATATGTACTAGACCAGATGTCGCTCATGCGCACTTAGTGTAACCAGCAGATATCAGTCGAATCCAGGAGAAGAGCACTGGAAGGCAGTGAAAAAACATCCTAAAGTACTTGAGAAGAACTAAGGATGTATTTCTTGTCTACGGTGGGTCTGAATTGAAACTAGAGGGCTATACAGACTCAAGTTTTTCAAACGGACCAAGATGACAGTAAATCCGTTTCAGGGTACGTGTTTACCTTAAACGGTGGCGCAGTGAGTTGGAAGAGTTCCAAGCAGCAAACAGTTGCTGATTCGGTGACAGAGGCAGAGTACATAGCTGCAAGTGAAGCTGCAAAGGAAGCTGTTTGGATGAAGAAGTTCATAACTGAACTTGGAGTGGTTCATAGCATTAGAGGAGCAGTACCTTTATTCTGTGACAACAACGGAGCTGTTGCGCAGGGCTAAGGAACCCAGGTCTCATCAGAAATCCAAAACACGTGTTGCGGCGGTTTCATTTGATTAGAGAGATCATTGAAAGAGGAGATGTCACCCTGGAGCGTGTAGACTCTCAAGACAACATTGCAGATCCATTTACTAAAGCTTTAACTCAACAGCAGTTTGATCGTCACTTAGAGAAGATGGGTATTAGATACCATGGCGATTGGCTTTAGTGCAAGTGGGAGATTGAAAGTAGTATGCACACAAGCCAATCATATTTGATATGATGTAGCGTATACTTTGTAATCTTATTCATTTTATTAATAAAGGAATTGATTTTCTTAAAAGGCATTTTATATTATCTACATAGTGCTGTTATATTAAATGTGATAAACCCATAGTTTTGAGCAATGCTTTTAGAATCATGATGGTGATCATGCTAATGAGATCTAAATTCAAGATAGCTCACAAACTAAAATTGTTCCTAATCGTTGGATTACTAAATTGGGGATTAGTGAATCCGGATAGATTAGTACATACGTTGCTTGCTCTTAGGAAGAGGATGATTGATCTCATAATCATTTGTGTGGAGACACTAAAGCAAGTATGTAGGTGCTTATTAGAGAATAAGTTCACTGAACGTGACTCGCTAAGGAATACCTAATGGAGTTTTACTCGCCTGTCAATAGGAATTCCTCTAGTGATAGTAGTACAAGTGATCCTTGGACTTGAGATCATCATAGTATCTTGTGTATGATGAGTTATACTTTGACATGTCCCTTAAGACCTTGTGGGTATATCAAAGGGTATGATTGGGTATAATTAGTTGTACATGGAGATAGGTGAATGATCAACAAAGAATCTACCTCGTCTAGTAAAAGATGTGAATGTCCTATGTGATTCGATAAATGATAACTCAGTAGTCCTTGGCCAAGGCAGAATGAGATTAGAAAGGAGTTTCTAATTTGCATTATTTAGAGTTATGCATTTGGGAATCGAAATACATATAATTAAATAAAATAAGACTTGACAGTAAATCCAATGTCTTATATTTAATTGGGACATTGTATGGTAGAAGGATTGAATTGTACCGGTAACTATCTACTCAAAGGTTCTTTTGTGATTAATGTTGAAATCTATATTATCTGGAAAGTCGTTGATCGCTAAGGGGGCTTACCCTTATTGTAAAATAAATGTTATTTATTTAAATGAATTAAATAGTTTAATTAATTTATGTAAATAAGATTAGAATTGTTCTAATTGATTTATTCACAACCGGTTTAATATGGAGAACCTAAAGGGTCACACCGCAAAAGGAAAATATTTATTTAAGAAGTAAATGGCATAATGGTAATAATAAGTTAAGTGTATTTAATTTAATCTATGGAGATAGAATAAATTAAATAGCTTAATATTTATTATTTAATATTTTGGAAATATTAAATATAAATTAATAAGAGGAGTCTTATTATTATTATTACTATTACTATTATTTAATTCCTAATAGGGATTGAGAATTAATTAATAGAAGTACTCTCCCATGAATTCCTAATTAGATTAGGAGCATTATTAATTAAAGGAGTTTAATTATAATACAAACTCTAATCCTAAATTGTTTAGGGAAGGGTTATTCCTACATCTATAAATAAGAGGGGTCTTATCATAGATTAGGGTTACACACTCTTGCATTAGATTGTGGAGAGCAATTTCTATAGAGATAGAAACTAGGGTTTTGCCAAATACCCAACTTCTTGAATACTTGTTCTTCCTTGGTGGATCACCTCTAGAGGCCAAACACTTGGGTGGCTGACGTTGATCAAAGGAAGGACATCACAACACCGTAGCATTCGAGGAGAACACGAAGGACTAGGAGTTGAACTTGTACCCGAGGAAGCTTCGTTCTACGAGGGTATAATTCTTATTCTCTTTCTCTTTCGTTTATATCGTTAATTGAGCACATAGATTGATCTTGGTGATGGTTTGTATAAAATTTTAAAATCTGATTTTATCGCGCTTCCGCACTATTTATGTAATTTGATTGCATGTTCGCGTTATATACAAACCTAACAACATTAAAATTCCCTAAATAAGGGTTGCTCTCTCAGTCTAAGAATCCATACCAACAACCGGTTTAGATAGCTTTTAAAATAATAACCTGTACATGTCTAGCCGAAACAAATAGCGTAGACTATTTCCTTAAACAGTTCATGAATGAAGAACTTAAATGTTTCATAGTCCAACAACAGATAATGAATTCAAATGCACAAGGTGCGAATATCAATAATTATCTTGAATGTGGAGTAATTTACAATAATTAATCCACTAATATAATTTGAAAGTAATAACTCGTTTTTGAAAGTAGTATGCACACAAGCCAATCATATTTGATATGATGTAGCATATACTTTGTAATCTTATTCGGTTATTAAAGGCATTTTATATTATCTACATAGTGTTGTTATATTAAATGTGATAAACCCATAATTTTGAGAAATGTTTTTAGAATCATGATGGTGATCATGCTAATGAGATCTAAATTCTAGATAGCTCACAAACTAAAATCGTTCCTAATCGTTGGATTACTAAAAAGGGGATTAGTGAATCCGGATAGATTAGTACATACGTTGCTTGCTCTTAAGAAGAGGATGATTGATCTCATAATCATTTGTGTGGAGACACTAAAGCAAGTATGTAGGTGCTTATTGGAGAATAAGTTCACTGAACGTGGCTCGCTAAGGAATACCTAATGGAGTTTTACTCGTCTGTCAATAGGAATTCCTTTAGTGATAGTAGTACAAGTGATCCTTGGACTTGAGATCATCATAGTATCTTGTGTATAATGAGTTATACTTTGACATGTCCCTTAAGACCTTTAGGGTATAACAAAGGGTATGATTGGGTATAATAAGTTGTACATGGAGATAGGTGAATGATCAACAAAGAATCTACCACGTCTAGTAAAAGATGTGAATGTCCTATGTGATTCGATAAATGACAACTCAGTAGTTCTTGGCCAAGGCAGAATAAAATTAGAAAAGAGTTTCTAATTTGCATTATTTAGAGTTGTGCATTTGAGAATCGAAATACATATAATTAAATAAAATAAGACTTGACAGTAATTCCATGTCTTATATTTAATTGAGACATTGTATGGTAGAAGGATTGAATTGTACGGTAACTATGCACTGAAAGGTTCTTTTATGATTAATGTTGAAATCTATATTATCTGGAAAGTCGTTGATCGCTAAGGTGGTTTACTCTTATTGTAGAATAAATATTATTTATTTAAATGAATTAAATAGTTTAATTTATTTATTTAAATAAGATTAGAATTGTTCTAATTGATTTATTCACAATCGGTTTAATGTGGAGAACCTAAAGGGTCACACCGCAAAAGGAAAATATTTATTTAAGAAGTAAATCACATAATTGTAATAATAAGTTAAGTGTATTTAATTTAGTCTATGGAGATAGAATAAATTAAATAACTTAATATTTATTATTTAATATTTTAGAAATATTAAATATAAATTAATAAGAGGAGTCTTATTATTATTATTATTACTATTACTATTATTTAATTCCTAATAGGGATTGAGAATTAATTAATAGAAGTACTCTCACATGAATTCCTAATTGGATTAGGAGTTTAATTTAATTAAAGGAGTTTAATTAAAATAGAAACCCTAATCCTAAATAGTTTAGGGAAGGGTTTTCCTACATCTATAAATAAGAGAAGTCTTATCATAGATTAGGGTTACACACTCTTGCATAAGAATTGTGGAGAGTACTTACAATTTCTATAGAGATAGAAACTAGGGTTTTGCCAACACACATCTTCTTGAACAAGTATTATTCCTTAGTGGATCACCTCTAGAAGCCAAACACTTGGGTGGCTAACGTTGATCAAATGAAGGAATTTAATCGGTGGAATTCAAGGAGAACGCGAAGGAATTGGAGGTGAACTTGTACCTGAGGAAGCTAGAATTCTATAAGGGTATAATTCTTATTCTCCATCTCTTTCGTTTAATTAATAATTGTGCATAAAGAAAGATCATGGTGATGGTTTGTATAAAATTTTAAAATCTAATTTTATCGCGCTTCCGCTTTATTTATGTAATTTGATTGCATGTTCGCGTTATACAAACCTAACAGTGGTATCTGAGAGCCAAACTTTATGCGAATTATTCATTATTTTGATTCTGTATATACATTGATATGTGTTTAGAACAATTTAATTGGGCATAATTATTTGTGTAAAATTATTTTATTGTTTTTATTTTTGTAAATTAAAATCAAGAAGTTTATTTTGATTTAAAATTTGATTAAAAATAAAGGAGTTTATTTTTATTCAAAAAATTGGATAAATTAAAATAAAGAAGTTTATTTTGATTTGGAATTTGATTAAAAAATAAAGGAGTTTATTTTATTCAAAATTGGATAAATTAAAATAAAAGAGTTTATTTTGATTTGGAATATGATTAAAATAAAGAAGTTTATTTTAATTGAAATTGGATTTAATGATAACTAATTAGAGTTGGAATTGGATTCTATGATAACTAATTGGAGTTAAAATTTGATTTTATACTAACTAATATTGCCCATTAAATGATATCAATGCATATATGGAATGGTTTTATTATTCATGGGATGAATGTTATTTATTGATACATATAAAGATATGTATGATAATAAATAGGGATTGATTATGGACTATTGACCAATGTGTGATTGGATTTATTTTAGTGGATGCTTGAATGTATGAGTTTTTATAAATGGGGTCTGCGTACCTCGTCTTCTCTAATTTTTTCTTAATGTAAATTCTATCTCCCTCCTATGTATTTCTCCTTGACTGCTGATCAAAGTTTCTATTTATTGTAAATAGTTTTTGTAATAGGACTAGTTAGAATTAATTTTGAAGAATTGGAGACAAAGGAGCAAGGAGCGCTTGAAGACCCGTTTGTAATGGAGCCCGGGTTTAAATATAATAGTTATATTTAAATTTAATTCATACACCCTAGGTTTGACCTTTTGGTTCACTTGGTGGCTCTAGTGAACCAAACTAGAATAAAAGTCCATAATCAATCCGGGTAGAATATAGTATTCTATATGTGCATGCTTACTATATATATATATATATTATATATTATCCAACATGTTTCGCATGTAAAATAATATGACGCGTATTTTATATATATATGTGCATGCGCGCTAAACAAGATGAGACAAATAATAATTACAAACCCCTCAAAGAAATTATATTAAGTTCTAAGCGTTCAAAGATATTTGGAATATCGAACGTCGCCTTCTAGCATGGTAAAGCGATAGAGTATTAAATATTTAATATGAGTTTGTTGTGTCATATAAGGCAAGTATTAAATATTTAAGATGTTGCTTTATCACATTTGATGCTTATAAATAGACTGAACGATGCTGTTTTGTTGTGTCACACAAGGACAGTGTTTTTCTTTCGAATATATGGAAGTGCTAGGTTGGACTTAACTTAAATAATTTTGATTCGGATGTGTCACACTTGATCAAAATAATCTAAGAGGCAAAATACAAGGAATTACATAGTGATGTAATTGACAATAGTTGTCTACCTATTTATTTATATATAGTTTGTTGTGTCACACAAGGCTATATACATTTGAAATGAGATCCTTATTCTCACTAGAAAATCTTTAATTAGATTTGTCGAACTATATATATTGAGGGTAATATAGTTTGATGAAAAAATGAGAGATACCAATTTAAAATAAAGACCTAATTTATTTTGGTAATTAATTAAATGAATGTATGCTAAAATGTTGTTAAATTACAAATTCATTTTACAGAATTTTACAATGTCTAATTTACTATCACTGCGTAGCATATTAGATGCTAATTAACCGGACCGAATTACACGGACTGGTTAAGGAATCTGAGAATAGTTCTCAAGGCTGAAAAGCTATCTTAGATCCTTAATATGCCTATCCCTGTAATAGTTGCAGACAATGCCTCTGAGGAAGAGATTGCTACTTTTAGAAAGTGACAAGATGATGCACAGTTGGCTCAATGCATCATGCTCGCATCCATGAGTAACGAGCTTCAGCGTCAGCATGAAACTATGGATGCTCTTACTGTACTCCTGCACCTTCAAGGAGTTGAATGGTGAGGAAAGTAGGACTGCTAGATATTAGATATCTAAAGAGCTCTTCCAATCTAGAATAACTGATGGCACTACAGTATAGACAAATGTCCTAAAAATGATCAATCTGATTGAATAATTGGGACAACTGGGTTTTGTATTGGATGAAGAGTTAATCCAAGATTTGATCTTGCAATCACTCCTGGACTCTTTCTCACAATTTGTTGTGAATTTTCCACGTGAACAAGCTATATGTCAACCTGCATGAGTTGTTTAAACACGTTGAAAACTGTAAAGAGTCACTTTCCAACCAAGAAAGACCAAGTCTTACTGGTAGATGATTCTTCTAGGAAGCGGAAGAGGGCCAAAGGATCTTCTTAAAAGAAGAACAATTCAAAGAAGGTATAAGGAAAGACAATAACTAAGGATACTAAGAACAAAAACTGATGAAGATAGCAAAGGAGTTTGCTTCTACTGCAATAAGCCTGGACACTGGAAAGGAAACTGTAAGGAGCATCTTGCAGAGGCTAACCAGAAGAAGCTTAGTGAAGCTTCGGTTACAGATATAGGTTTGTTCATCATTGAAATAAATCTTTCTGTAAGTCAAGGTTCTACTTGGGTATTAGATACCGGCTATAGTTCTCACGTATGCAATCCAATACGGAGACTAAGAAGAAGTAGAAAGCTAAACAAAGAGTAAGTAATCTTACGTGCGGAGAATGGAGTAATGGTTGCTACATTAGTCGTAGGAACTTATAGTTTAGCGTTGCCTACGGGCAAGTCTGTTAAGTTAATAAGTTGTTATTATGTTCCAGTTCTCTTAAGAAACATTATTACTTCCGTTGTTGGACAAGGAAGGTTCTGGTATTATATTTAAGAACAATTGTTGTTCTATTTATAATGATAATGTTTTGTTTGAAACTGGAAGATTACTTGATAGACTTTGTATACTTGACTTACATGAAAAATAATTTTGCAAATTAAACAAACTAGTAAAAGAAAAAGGAGATGGTCATTCAAAGAGTTGAATATGTGTATTTGGTGAAATACAAGTCTGAATCATTTGAAAGGTTCAAAGAATTCAGAAGTGAAACAAATTGACAAAGTATTAAGATTCTTTGATCAGATCGAGGAAGGAATACTTGTGCAATGAGTTTCTAGATCATCTCAAAATGGTATTTTTCTCATAATGGACGTTTCATGATACGCAATAATTGATTGGTGTATCTAAAAAGGAAAATTGTACCATGTAGAATATGGTGCGGTCCATAATGATTTTTACCGACATTCTAGTATCCTTCTGGGGTTATGCCCTAGAAACGGCTGCATATCTACAAAATAAGGTAACCTCAAAATTCGGCCCCAAGACTCTATAAAAGTTATGGATAGGGAGGATTCTTAGTCTTAAGTATGTTAAGATAAGGGGTTGTCCAACTTATGTGAAAAGGTTTCAAAAGATAAGTTTGGGACAAAATTTGACAAGTGCAGAGTTGTGGGATATCCTAAAGAAAGTTTAGGGCATTATTACTATAATCATATACGCTGCCTTCTTGGATAAAGATGTTTATCATTGAAGGAGCTAGTGGGAGGGTAATAGATCTTGAAGGAGTTCAAGAACCACAAAGTACTACAAGTCAAACTGAGGAACTTGTAGATAGACCTATTATACCACAACCGAATCATAAATTTGGAAGAGTACCGAAGATACCTAGGAGGTATGGATTCATCATAGAGGATGATGATGAGGTACGCATCATAGAGGATGATGATCCAGTTATATACGATGAGGCTATGAGTAGAAGACACTCAGAGAAATGGCAGATGGCCATGAAATCCAAAATGGACTCCATGTATGAGAACCAAGTATAGACTCTGGTTACTCCACCGAAAGGCATAGTGTCTAGAGGGTGTAAATGGGTTTTTAAAGAAAAAGACTAGGGCAAATGGCAAGGTGGAGACCTATAAGACCATGCCTGTTTAAAAGTTTTCGAATAAAGTCAAGGAGTTGACTGTAATAAAACCTTATTACCGAGTAATGCTCAAGTCCATTTGAATTTTGCTTGTGATTTGCAACTTATTACGAAATCTGGCAAAATGGATGTGGAGACGTCCTTCCTCAATGAAAACTTGAGGAGAATATATGTATGATACAACCAGAGGAATTTGTTTTAAAGGTTGAAGCAAATCGTGTTTTAAGCTACAATGATCCATTTATGGATTGAAGCAAGCTTGTAATACCCGAGAATTTTGAATAATATTAATATTGACTTTTTGATTTAAGTTGAATATTTATTCGAATATGAATATACGTAATCTACCATTTTGGTAGTGGTGTGATAAAGTGACTTCTTGTTTATTTATTAAAGAAATGATTTATTAAGAAAAGAAATTATTAATATTAATTAATTATTGTGTGACTAATAATCTCTATTAGATTATTTAAGTGTTATATGTCATGCTACTTGAGGTATAACCGTGTGATGAAAGGTGTATTATTTGTAATAAAGTTTCGATATTCATTTAATAATATAAAGGAGATGTGTGACATTTAAATTGCATGAACATCCTATGTGACATCTTGATGTGTGATGTACATTTAAATTATATGGGGTAATTAATATTTGCTACATGATAATTAATTCCATACTTAAATGTTATTGCAATAAATGTATTATGAAATAATAATGTATATTTGGGTGTTAGCAATTAATTAGATTTCACCTTAATTAATGTACATGGATTATATAATATGTGTACATGTACCTCTATTTGATACCATGTGATAGCATTTAATTATTTAATACATCATGACCTAAGTTACATTTTAAATCAAAGTGTACTAATAAGCCTTGTTGGGAAATGTCTGAGTATTACTCTTGTCCCAAATTGAGAGTCTCTTCCTTGCCCAAACAATACCCACGTGAATAGCCAAATTGTTGAGAATGCAAAAAGGCTATGGTTTCTTGCATGAGGAAGCTAAAAAGGGAGGTAATGATGGTGGGGGGGAGTGGCTCAAATAGTAAACCACCAACTCTCCATTAACCTACATTCTTCTTCTTCTTCCATTGGTTGGAAACAATGAGCAAATGCATTATCCGGGCATACAACCTTCTATAAATTGGAGCTCACCCTCCTCCCAAAATTCTTTGCTAAATCATCTGGTAAGTTTTGGTAGAGAGTATTGTGAGAATTGAGTGAGCAATTAGTGTGGGTAGCGGAGAAAATTCCAACTCAAGCTTCAAGAAGGTAATATTAAGTTTATCATGCTTTTGATTTTAAGTTTGTCAAATTCTTCGAAATACATGAATCTCCCTTGTTAATTAGTTGGTAATTGATGCTATAAGAATCGATATGTATGCTAAAAATATAATGTGATTGAACTGAGGCCTGTTAAATGAGAGTTTTCATGCTTGGGCTTGAATTCTACCGAAGCAGAGACCTTTTTGGCTCGTTCAGGGAAGGGCGCAGCTGCGCGCTCCCTGTAGTTCAAAACGGCGCAGCTGCGCCGTGCACCAGACAAGGATACTTGATTCTGCTATTAGCTGTTGCTTTCTAACATGGTTAATGAACTTAGACATGCCTGAAAATATGTTAAACATGTAGTGTAAGATCCCTTTGCAAAGCATGAGCATCCTAGCTTCGGTTCGCATGTGTTTTTCGAAAGAAAACTTATAGTTTTAGAACTAGACTTTACCGAAATTTACAAGGTGCAAGTTCTGATCATACGAACATGTGTATAAGGTCTGATTATGCATGACATAAGGTCCCAAGATGCTTCATGTGTGCTAGATGACCACGACCTAGTTCTAAACGACTTTTAAAGAGAAACTTGGACATTTTGAAATAAACATGCATAATTATAATGATAACTCCATTCTAAGGTGTTGGACATGCATGTTAGTACTCGGATATTCCCCAAACATGATATATATATGTGTTTACCCTAGTATGTTATAGCATTTCGTCGTTCAAGCATGAATCTAAGCAAATTTCCAAGTTAGGGACTATATTCACTAAGTATAGATGGTATGAACGCATGAGTATGAGTACTCTCGATGTTATAACCTTTGTATATTAATAAGTATTTGGTATAATAAGTCACGAGGATTTGTGAACTTGTTTGACATTATTTTGCCATAGTTCTAGACTAAGGAAACATAAAGTAGTAATATGAACTTGAGATAATCATGTGAGCATGCAAACCTCTTTAACATGTGTACATAGTAATTGTTAATGTATTGGTATGCTAGATAGTGGACTGAAACCAGGAAGGCAAAAGCTCAACCCTGGTCTGGCCAGGGGACAGCGCAGCTGCGCCATCCCTAAGCTTAACCAGGGCGCAGCTGCGCCCTCCTGCATAGTGGTCAAGTGATTCTTTTTGTGATCTGATTCTTGTGGATTGCTTGCATTGTTATTCTAAAGTATAGAGCAGAAGTTGTAGTAATATTTTTGGTATCCAAATATGATGTAGTGTTATTTAATGTATGAAATTGTATGACTAATGGAATTCTTATATATAACTATTATACAATAGGATTGCAACTTGTCATTAAGCTTTAAATTCGTAGACTGCGCTAAAGGCAAGTTCCCCAACCTTACTCAAACTTATATTGAGCAAGTTCTTACCTTGAACCTCTTACATATTGCAAGTCTCCTTTATCCCTACTCAATTTACATTCGAGCAGGATGTGGTATATTGTGCAAGTATTCAAACCCTTTCTCTATATCGAGCAAACATGTAAACTTGTATATTCATGTATCATACAAGTATGTGACAATGACTCTTATGTTTTATAAACTGTCATTCATATTCTAAAGATTGGTTTAAGATTAATATCCCTTAAACCTCATTGCGAGCATTGGTATTCATTAAATCATTGAATATGGTTATAAGAGTTGTCTAAACCATTGTTTCGGTTAGACTATTATACATGTGTTAGAAAGCTATTCCAAACCAATTGTCTTGGTGAGGACTCTTATCTACTGAGATGAACAACCCTCATAAAAAGGGAAAATTATATATTGTCGGGGGACCAACGTGCGCACTTATAAGCATGTGACAGTTATGCATAATCTGGGGTACTATAGGTTGATCACCTGTGTACTTGTTTTTATCGGATTTTCAGTATAAAAACTGTTAATTCTAGCAGGAGTTCTTAGTCCTTTAGTGACTACTCAGTGTTCATATTCTTGAACTTGAAATGATTAGATGCGAGAATCCTATTGATATTCTTCAGTCCATAGCAACTTTTATGTATAACAATTGATTTTCCTTATTACCCTTGAATTATCCTTTACTGTCATACCCTTGAAATTTGAACTTTATATTGTTCACCCTCATTGTATATACTTGCTGGGCAAATTTGTTGCTCATTCTTGCTTTCCTTAAACCTTTCAGTTAAGGCAGACCGGGGTGAACCTTCAGGCAAGGATAAGGGAAAGGGCAAAACTACAGAGTAGCTTTTGTTCTCCCTTAGGAGGGAGATTATTCACTATGTTGTTTAAGTTTTTCTAAATTTGGTTATGTAATAAGCTTAGCCAGGGATTATGTATTAGTACTATGTTTCTGTTAAATTAAGACTTTTGAATAGCATTGTAGTATCGGTTGCGAGACCTTGGGACGAGGATAATTATATTAAATCAATGTAATTTATTCTATCTTTTCCGCTGCATTTGTTTTATGTCATTATTGTGTTAGATCGTGATGAACCAAATTCGAGACAGTGACGTCAGAATTTGGGGGCGTCACAGGTTGGTATCAGAGCATTAGGTTATAAACCTTAGGAGCGAGATCCTTAGACTATAACCTTAGAAGAGTTTAGGAACTAGTAAGAGATAAAACTCATATAGAGTTTTTGTGAAGACTTAGTAACATTATGGAATATAATTTCATTCTATACAATGAACTTATGTTTTATTTGACCTCTGATGGAGTTTGTTGTTTTGTCTTCTGTTTGTGGCTGTAGGATGTCAAGTGTGGGAGGAAACGGTTGGATTGTCGAGGAGGAGCCACGTGATATACATGTGGTATACGAGGCACCTTTGATAGAGGAAGAGGTGGAGTCTGACCCTGAAGAACCAATAGAGATAGAGTCTGACCCCGAGGAAGAACCCATGGAGGAAGAGCCTGAGACAGACCCTGACGAGACTCCTATCGAGGATCGCATATTGGGAGAATACGAAGAGCGGAACTTAGAGCTAGAGACTGAAGCCCAGGATCGAGAGGCGGAGATCCAGAAGCTGAGGGAGGAAGTTCAACAGAGGAACCTTAGGATGCAGGAGATGGAGGTGGAGCTTGCACAACGCAAGGAAGCCGGTATTCAGATGGGAGCCCTTTTCCACCGTTCGGTAGCTAGGAGCGTAGAATTGGTGGGAAAGCTGGAGGAGTCCGAGAAGAGGGAGTTGTCTGAGAAGACAGAGAAGGAAGCCCTTCGCATACAGCTAGAGAAGGAAGTGATGGATAGGATCCACTTTCAGGATAAGTGGGAAGAAGCCAACGATAGAGCTAACGACCTAGAGGATGAGGTGAGGTGTAAGAAAAGGAAGACAAATAAGATGGGTTATGCTTTTCGCACAGCTATGGAGAGGTTAGTGGATGGTGTGTATCACTACCCAGCAGAGCAGGGGCAGACACGATACACTATGAGCCGGGATTTGGTGGCACATATCACGCAGCAGGAATTTATCAACGTAGTGGAGCGCGGGATGTTGGGATGAAATCTTATGATTAGTAGTCTAGTATTAGCAGTAGTATGTTTATATGTACATCGTTATGAAAACTCCGATCTACGGTGTGAGATACGGAATTGTTATGTGAACCCTTTTTGATGTTAAGGGTAGTATGTTGATGTTTTCCCCACCTTTTGTAATATTAGGGGATAGAGGTAACATTTATAGCAGTATGCAAGAAATCATCATGGTGTAACAACTTTGCATATGAATATAAATGTTTTGTTTCATCACTGTGTTATTTCTGCATTAGGGAAATACCTGAGTTATATGCTTAGAAAATAAGAGTAAAATCTTGTGTTGCAGAAAATGCCACCCAGACGTAGAATCGCCGAGTTGGATGAGTCGGTCAATAACGAAAGGAACCAAGCAGACCCCATTCAACGACTAGTAGACTTGCTAGGAGAAGCCCTGCGAGGAAGGAACAATGAACCAGTACACCCCAACCCCCAAGCGGCGCCAGTAACAAACTTCAAAGATTTTAAGAGTGTAGGACCGCCCGAGTTTAGAGGAACTACCGATCCCATCGAAGCACAAACCTGGATCAAGGAAATGGAAAAGGCATTTACTATTGCTCGAGTGGGGGAAGACCAGAAGACGATATTCGCCACGTATATGATGAAGGGTGAAGCGAATTACTGGTGGGAAGCCAATCAACAGAGAGCAGGTGAAGGAGTGATAGCCTGGGATAGGTTTACCACTCTGTTCTTCGAAAATTACTTCCCGAAGAGCATGAAGAATAAGATGGAGATTAAATTCTTGGAACTGAAGCAAGGTGATATGACAGTAGCTCAGTATGCGGCAAGATTCAACGAGCTTGCACGATTTGCTACACACTATGTCGACACCGAAGAAAGGAAGGCTAGACGCTTTGAGTTAGGGCTGAAACCTTGGTTGTTCAACAAGGTGTCAGTTCTTCAAATTGATTCGTTCGCCACACTGTTGGAAAAGGCGATCATTGCTGAAGGAGGTAGGGAGGCATTAAGTCAGTACAACAAGGACAAAAAGAATAAGAATTTAGTAGGAGAAAGTCGTGGGGGAAGTAGCAGTGGAGGAAGCAATTTAGGAAAAAGGAAGTGGGACAACAACAACAACAACCGAAGCAACCAGTCGGGAGGTTATCAGGGAGGATTTAAGAAAAGGGCTGAGGTATGCCCTCAATGTGGAAAGAACCATCAAGGGGAATGCTGGAAAGGGCGCAGTGTCTGTTTCAACTGCGACCAAGAAGGGCACATTGCACCCCATTGTCCAAAGCCGAAGAAAAACCG
Organism: Aralia elata; assembly: GCA_034770075.1. Lineage (NCBI taxonomy): Eukaryota > Viridiplantae > Streptophyta > Magnoliopsida > Apiales > Araliaceae > Aralia > Aralia elata. The sequence goes on from CM068385.1 coordinate 48,623,321, forward strand.
AGGATGTTTCGGTTGCGGCTCGACTGAACACCAGATCAAGGATTGCCCGAAGAAAGGAAACACCGGGGGAAACAGCAACCAAGGGGGAAGCAAGCTAATGATAGGTGGACCAGCACAGCCCAATCGCTCGACGGCCCGAACTTTTAACATGACCATCCAAGACGCAGTTGCTGCAAAGGACGTGGTGTCAGGTATTGTACCAATCAATAATATAAATGCGTATGTATTATTTGATTCGGGTGCTACCTGTTCCTTTGTATCTGAAGATTTTGTTACACGTTTGAACTTACCCCTAGAACGTTTAGAGAATCCTTTGAGCATAGAGATTGCAAATAAGGAAGTAATTTCCGTAGAGTTCGTTTACCGGAATTGTTCTGCAAGCATTAGAGGTCACGAACTAAGTGTAGATTTAATTCCGATAAGATTGGGAGAGTTTGACGTAATATTAGGAATGGATTGGTTATCCAGCCACGCTGCGATGATCGATTGTCGAAAGAAAAGTGTGAACCTTCAGACTTTAAATCGGTCTAAGGTGGTGTTTTATGGTAGCTCATCGCTTAAGCAATCTTGTTGTCTTACGATGATGCAGGCCAAGAAATTGTTAAAGAAAGGATGTGTGGGTTATTTAGCCTATATTGCGGATACTCAAAAGAAGGGAGTAGAAGCGAAAGATATATCGGTAGTAAAGGATTTCCAAGACGTGTTTCCTGATGATCTGCCTGGCCTTCCGCCAGACAGAGAAATCGAATTCGTGATAGACTTAGCACCAGGAACTGCACCAATCTCGAAAGCTCCGTATCATATGGCACCGGTGGAAATGAAGGAATTGATGATACAATTGCAGGAATTATTAGATAAGGGTTATATTCGGCCGAGTGTGTCTCCTTGGGGAGCACCTGTGTTATTCGTCAAAAAGAAAGATGGATCAATGAGGCTTTGTATCGACTATCGAGAGTTGAACAAAGTAACGATCAAGAATAGATACCCATTACCGAGGATAGATGACCTTTTCGATCAATTGAAGGGAGCAAAGTGGTTCTCTAAGATAGATCTACGAACGGGTTATCATCAACTAAAGGTACGAGAGGAAGACATTCCGAAGACGGCGTTTCGAACCCGATATGGACACTACGAATTTTTAGTAATGTCGTTCGGTTTGACCAACGCCCCAGCAGCATTCATGGACTTGATGAACCGAGTTTTCAAGTCATAATTGGATAAGTTTGTGGTAGTTTTTATCGATGACATCCTAATCTACTCAAAGACCAAAGAAGAACACGCTGAACATTTGAGGATGGTGTTGGAAGCACTAAGGAAGGAGAAGATGTACGCAAAATTTTCCAAGTGTGAGTTTTGGATGGAGAAGGTCCAATTCTTGGGACACGTGATAGATAAGAATGGGATTTCAGTGGACCCTGCGAAGGTGGAGGCTGTTAGTGGTTGGGAACAACCAAGGACGCCGACGGAAGTAAGAAGTTTTCTAGGGTAGCTGGGTACTATCGAAGATTTATCCAAGATTTTTCTAAGATAACAACCCCATTGACCAATCTAACGAGAAAGACAGTGAAGTTCGTATGGACGGATAAATGCGAAGAAAGTTTTCAAGAATTGAAGAAGAGGTTAAACGAGGCACCTGTATTATCCTTACCAGATGATACGGGAGGATTTGTGGTGTATAGCGATGCGTCGCATAAAGGACTCGGTTGTGTGCTTATGCAACACGACAAAGTCATTGCTTACGCGTCACGACAATTGAAGGATTACGAGAAACGATACCCTACCCATGACTTGGACCTAGCGGCAGTAGTTTTTGCATTAAAAATTTGGAGGCACTATCTGTACGGAGAAAAATGTGAGATATATACAGACCACAAAAGTCTGAAGTATATTTTCACACAGAAGGAGCTAAATATGAGACAAAAGAGGTGGTTGGAATTAATCAAGGATTACGACTGCGAAATTCTTTATCACCCAGGAAAAGCCAACGTGGTAGCTGACGTGCTGAGCAGGAAAGGAAGGGAGAAACTATTCACATTGACAACTCAGGAGGAGTTAATAAGAGACATGGAAAAATTGGAAATAGAAGTTGGGGAACCTCGAGGGCCCAGTGAAAGGTTGTTTGTAATGGAAGCTCGTCCAACATTATTGGATCGAATCAAAGAAGCACAAGAAACGGATGAGGAGTGCGAGAAAATAAAGAAGCGGATAACAGGGAGTGAGGAAGAAAAATTTTTAATGGATAAGAATGGTATTTTGAGATTCGAGAATCGAGTGTGGGTGCCAGCTATTACTGAACTTAGGGAGGAAATTTTGCGCGAGGCACATAGCACGATATATGCTGTTCATCCTGGAGGAACGAAGATGTACCGGGATTTACGACAACATTTTTGGTGGCCCAATCTGAAGCAAGAGGTTGCAGAGTACGCCAGTAGATGTCTCACTTGCCAACGAGTCAAAGCAGAGCATCAGAGGCCGAGTGGTCTACTTCAACCGCTGGAATTACCAGAATGGAAATGGGAGCACATTACGATGGATTTCGTGGTGGGACTTCCAGTCACACAGAAGGGTTTTGATGTCATTTGGGTTATCGTGGATCGACTAACAAAGACAGCTCACTTTTTACCGATCAAGATTCGTTTTAACCTGAATCAATTAGCAAACTTATACGTAAAGGAAATAGTTTCGCGATATGGAGTGCCGGTGTCAATAGTTTCCGATCGAGACCCGCGCTTCACGTCAAATTTCTGGAAGAGCCTGCAAGAGAGAATGGGAACACAACTGAGGTTGAGTACCGCGTATCACCCTCAGATAGACGGACAAAGTGGAAGAACCATACAGACACTAGAAGATATGCTTCGAGCTTGCGTAATGGATTTTAAGGGAAACTGGGATGACCATTTACCCTTAGTAGAATTCGCTTACAATAATAGTCACCACGCGAGTATCGGTATGCCACCGTACGAAGCTCTCTACGGCAGGAAGTGCAGAACACCGTTGTGTTGGGATGAAGTCGGAGAACGACGACTTTTGGGGCCAGAAATGGTTCAACAGACGACCGATGCGGTGACCACAATAAGAGCCAGATTAGTAGCCGCTCAGGATCGTCAGAAGAAATATGCAGATTTGCATCGTCAGGACCGAGACTAAGGAAGCATAAAGTAGTAATATGAACTTGAGATAATCATGTGAGCATGCAAACCTCTTTAACATGTGTACATAGTAATTGTTAATGTATTGGTATGCTAGATAGTGGACTGAAACCAGGAAGGCAAAAGCTCAACCCTGGTCTGGCCAGGGGACAGCGCAGCTGCGCCATCCCTAAGCTTAACCAGGGCGCAGCTGCGCCCTCCTGCATAGTGGTCAAGTGATTCTTTTTGTGATCTGATTCTTGTGGATTGCTTGCATTGTTATTCTAAAGTATAGAGCAGAAGTTGTAGTAATATTTTTGGTATCCAAATATGATGTAGTGTTATTTAATGTATGAAATTGTATGACTAATGGAATTCTTATATATAACTATTATACAATAGGATTGCAACGTGTCATTAAGCTTTAAATTCGTAGACTGCGCTAAAGGCAAGTTCCCCAACCTTACTCAAACTTATATTGAGCAAGTTCTTACCTTGAACCTCTTACATATTGCAAGTCTCCTTTATCCCTACTCAATTTACATTCGAGCAGGATGTGGTATATTGTGCAAGTATTCAAACCCTTTCTCTATATCGAGCAAACATGTAAACTTGTATATTCATGTATCATACAAGTATGTGAAAATGACTCTTATGTTTTATAAACTGTCATTCATATTCTAAAGATTGGTTTAAGATTAATATCCCTTAAACCTCATTGCGAGCATTGGTATTCATTAAATCATTGAATATGGTTATAAGAGTTGTCTAAACCATTGTTTCGGTTAGACTATTATACATGTGTTAGAAAGCTATTCCAAACCAATTGTCTTGGTGAGGACTCTTATCTACTGAGATGAACAACCCTCAGAAAAAGGGAAAATTATATATTGTCGGGGGACCGACGTGCGCACTTATAAGCATGTGACAGTTATGCATAATCTGGGGTACTATAGGTTGATCACCTGTGTACTTGTTTTTATCGGATTTTCAGTATAAAAACTGTTAATTCTAGCAGGAGTTCTTAGTCCTTTAGTGACTACTCAGTGTTCATATTCTTGAACTTGAAATGATTAGATGCGAGAATCCTATTGATATTCTTCAGTCCATAGCAACTTTTATGTATAACAATTGATTTTCCTTATTACCCTTGAATTATCCTTTACTGTCATACCCTTAAAATTTGAACTTTATATTGTTCACCCTCATTGTATATACTTGCTGGGCAAATTTGTTGCTCATTCTTGCTTTCCTTAAACCTTTCAGTTAAGGCAGACCGGGGTGAACCTTCAGGCAAGGATAAGGGAAAGGGCAAAACTACAGAGTAGCTTTGTTCTCCCTTAGGAGGGAGATTATTCACTATGTTGTTTAAGTTTTCTAAATTTGGTTATGTAATAAGCTTAGCCAGGGATTATGTATTAGTACTATGTTTCTGTTAAATTAAGACTTTTGAATAGCATTGTAGTATCGGTTGCGAGACCTTGGGACGAGGATAATTATATTAAATCAATGTAATTTATTCTATCTTTTCCGCTGCATTTGTTTTATGTCATTATTGTGTTAGATCGTGATGAACCAAATTCGAGACAGTGACGTCAGAATTTGGGGGCGTCACAAAGCTTCTCAAAGATGGAACGTTCATTTTGATGAGACAATCAAAAGAGTTTGATTTTATCAAAAACGAGAATGAACCTAGTGTGTACAAAAGGGTCAGTGGGAGCACTGTAACATTCCTAGTATTATATGTTGATATATTACTGATAAGGAATGACACACCAATGCTACAATCAGTAAAGATAAAATTGTCTAAACATTCCTCCATGAATAACTTGGGAGGAGCATCCTATAAATTGGGGATATAAATCTATATAGATAGATTTAAAAGGATGTTCGGCTTGACCCAATGAACATATATTCATTCGATGCTAAAGGCGTTTAGCATGACAAACTCCAAGAGAGGTCTCATGATGATGAGCCATGGAGTGAATCTCTATAAAATTATCTCCAATTTAAAGAGAGATCGCATGAGTTACTATCATGTATGCAATGAATATACAAGGCCTGATGTTGATCAGTCATATTCTGGAGAAGATCACTATAAGACAGTGATAAACATCTTAAGTACTTAACCGGTATTAAAGATGTGATCATGATTCATGGTAGGTCTGAATTAAAACTAGAGGGCTAAACAGACTCAAGTTTTTCAGACTGACCAAGACGATAACAAATCCACTTTAGGGTAAATTGTTACCTTGAATGGTGGTGCAGTGAATCGGAAAGGTTCCAAAATAGCAAAGAGTTGCTGATTTAGTGACAAAGACAAAGTATATAGCTGTAAGTGAAGCTGCAAGTTGATTGTTTGGATGAAAAGTTCATCACAGAACTAGGAATAGTTCATAAGTCTCATCTTGGATTCAAACATGTGTTGCGGCACTTTCATTTGATTAGAGGAATCATTGAAAGAAGAAAAGTCACTACAGAGATAGTGGACTCTCAAGAACAACATTGCATATCCATTTACTGAAGCTTTATCCAAACGGCAGGATGATCGTCACTTAGAGAAGAAGGGTATTAGATACCATGACGATTGTCTTTAGTGCAAGTGGGAGATTGAAAGTAGTTTGCACACAAGCCAATCATATTTGATAGGATGTAGCATATACTTTGTAATCTTATTCGGTTATTAAAGGCATTTTATATTATCTACATAGTGTTGTTATATTAAATGTGATAAACCCATAATTTTGAGCAATGTTTTTAGAATCATGATGGTGATCATGCTAATGAGATCTAAATTCTAGATAGCTCACAAACTAAAATCATTCCTAATCGTTGGATTACTAAAAAGGGGATTAGTGAATCCGAATAGATTAGTACATACATTGCTTGCTCTTAAGAAGAGGATGATTGATCTCATAATCATTTGTGTGGAGACACTAATGCAAGTATGTAGGTGCTTATTGAAGAATAAGTTCACTGAACGTGGCTCGCTAAGGAATACCTAATGGAGTTTTACTCGCCTGTCAATAGGAATTCCTCTAGTGATAGTAGTACAAGTGATCCTTGGACTTGAGATCATCATAGTATCTTGTGTATAATGAGTTATACTTTGACATGTCCCTTAAGACCTTTAGGGTATAACAAAGGGTATGATTGGGTATAATAAGTTGTACATGGAGATAGGTGAATGATCAACAAAGAATCTACCACGTCTAGTAAAAGATGTGAATGTCCTATGTGATTCGATAAATGACAACTCAGTAGTTCTTGGCCAAGGCAGAATAAAATTAGAAAAGAGTTTCTAATTTGCATTATTTAGAGTTGTGCATTTGAGAATCGAAATACATATAATTAAATAAAATAATACTTGACAGTAATTCCATGTCTTATATTTAATTGGGACATTGTATGGTAGAAGGATTGAATTGTATGGTAACTATGCACTGAAAGGTTCTTTTATGATTAATGTTGAAATCTATATTATCTAGAAAGTCGTTGATCGCTAAGGTGGCTTACTTTTATTGTAGAATAAATATTATTTATTTAAATGAATTAAATAGTTTAATTTATTTATTTAAATAAGACTAGAATTGTTCTAATTAATTTATTCACAATCGGTTTAATGTGGAGAACCTAAAGGGTCACACCGCAAAAGGAAAATATTTATTTAAGAAGTAAATCACATAATTGTAATAATAAGTTAAGTGTATTTAATTTAGTCTATGGAGATAGAATAAATTAAATAGCTTAATATTTATTATTTAATATTTTAGAAATATTAAATATAAATTAATAAGAGGAGTCTTATTATTATTATTACTATTACTATTATTTAATTCCTAATAGGGATTGAGAATTAATTAATAGAAGTACTCTCACATGAATTCTTAATTGGATTAGGAGTTTAATTTAATTAAAGGAGTTTAATTAGAATAGAAACCCTAATCCTAAATAGTTTAGGGAAGGGTTTTCCTACATCTATAAATAAGAGAAGTCTTATCATAGATTAGGGTTACACACTCTTGTATAAGAATTGTGGAGAGTACTTACAATTTCTATAGAGATAGAAACTAGGATTTTGTCAACACACATCTTCTTGAACAAGTATTATTCCTTGGTGGATCACCTCTAGAGGCCAAACACTTGGGTGGCTAACGTTGATCAAATGAAGGAATTTAATCGGTGGAATTCAAGGAGAACGCGAAGGAATTGGAGGTGAACTTGTACCTGAGGAAACTAGAATTCTATAAGGGTATAATTCTTATTCTCCATCTCTTTCGTTTAATTAATAATTGTGCATAAAGAAAGATCATGGTGATGGTTTGTATAAAATTTTAAAATCTGATTTTATCGCGCTTCCGCTTTATTTATGTAATTTGATTGCATATTCACGTTATACAAACCTAACAGTGGTATCAGAGAGCCAAACTTTATGCGCATTATTCATTGTTTTGATTCTATATATACATTGATATGTGTTTAGAACAATTTAATTGGGCATAATTATTTGTGTAAAATTATTTTATTTTTTTTTATTTTTGTAAATTAAAATAAAGAAGTTTATTTTGATTTATAATTTGATTAAAAATAAAGGAGTTTATTTTTATTCAAAAAATTGGATAAATTAAAATAAAGAAGTTTATTTTGATTTGGAATTTGATTAAAAAATAAAGGAGTTTATTTTATTCAAAATTGGATAAATTAAAATAAAAGAGTTTATTTTGATTTGGAATATGATTAAAATAAAGAAGTTTATTTTAATTGAAATTGGATTTCATGATAACTAATTAGAGTTGGAATTGGATTCCATGATAACTAATTGGAGTTAAAATTGGATTTTATACTAACTAATATTGCCCATTAAATGATATCAATGCATATATGGAATGGTTTTATTATTCATGGGATGAATGTTATTTATTGATACATATAAAGATATGTATGATAATAAATAGAGATTGATTATGGACTATTGACCAATGTGTGATTGGATTTATTTTAGTGGATACTTGAATGTATGAGTTTTTATAAATGGGGTTTGCGTACCTCGTCTTCTCTAATTTTTTCTTAATGTAAATTATATCTCACTCCTATGTATTTCCCCTTGACTGCTGATCAAGGTTTCTATTTATTGTAAATAGTTTTTGTAATAGGACTAGTTAGAATTAATTTTGAAGAATTAGAGACAAAGGAGCAAGGAGCGCTTGAAGACCCGTTTGTAATGAAGCCCGGGTTTAAATGTAATAGTTATATTTAAATTTAATTCATGCACCCTAGGTTTGACCTTTTGGTTCACTTGGTGGCTCTAGTAAACCAAACTAGAATAAAAGTTCATAATCAATCCGGGTAGAATATAGTATTCTATATGTCCATGCTTACTATATATATATATTATATATTATCCAACATGCTTCGCATGTAAAATAATATGACGCGTATTTTATATATATATGTGCATGCGCGCTAACACAAGATGAGACAAATAATAATTACAAACCCCTCAAAGAAATTATATTAAGTCCTAAGCGTTCAAAGATATTTGGAATATCGAACGTCGCCTTCTAGCATGGTAAAGCGATAGAGTATTAAATATTTAATATGAGTTTGTTGTGTCACACAAGGCAAGTATTAAATATTTAAGATGTTGCTTTATCACATTTGATGCTTATAAATAGACTGAACGATGCTGTTTTGTTGTGTCACATAAGGACAGTGTTTTTCTTTCGAATATATGGAAGTGCTAGGTTGGACTTAACTTAAATAATTTTGATTCGGATGTGTCACACTTGATCAAAAGAATCTAAGAGGCAAAATATAAGGAATTACATAGTGATGTAATTGACAATAGTTGTCTACCTATTTATTTATATATAGTTTGTTGTGTCACACAAGACTATATACATTTGAAATGGGATCCTTATTCTCACTAGCAAATCTTTAATTAGATTTGCCGAACTATATATATTGAGGGTAATATAGTTTGATGAAAAAGTGAGAGATACCAATTTAAAATAAAGACCTAATTTATTTTAGTAATTAATTAAATGAATGTATGCTAAAATGCTGTTAAATTACAAATTCATTTTACAGAATTTTACAATGTCTAATTTACTATCACTGCGTAGTATATTAGATGCTAATTAACCGGACCAAATTACACGGACTGGTTAAGGAATCTGAGAATAGTTCTCAAGGCTGAAAAGCTATCTTAGATCCTTAATATGCCTATCCCTGCAATAGTTGTAGACAATGCCTCTGAGGAAGAGATTGCTACTTTTAGAAAGTGACAAGATGATGCACAGTTGGCTCAATGCATCATGCTCGCATGCATGGGTAACGAGCTTCAGCGTCAGCATGAAACTATGGATGCTCTTACTGTACTCCTGCACCTTCAAGGAGTTGAATGGTGAGGAAAGTAGGACTGCTAGATATTAGATATCTAAAGAGCTCTTCCAATCTAGAATAACTGATGGCACTACAGTATAGACAAATGTCCTAAAAATGATCAATCTGATTGAATAATTGGGACAACTGGGTTTTGTATTGGATGAAGAGTTAATCCAAGATTTGATCTTGCAATCACTCCTGGACTCTTTCTCACAATTTGTTGTGAATTTTCCACGTGAACAAGCTATATGTCAACCTGCATGAGTTGTTTAAACACGTTAAAAACTGTAAAGAGTCACTTTCCAACCAAGAAAGACCAAGTCTTACTGGTAGATGATTCTTCCAGGAAGCGGAAGAGGGCCAAAGGATCTTCTTAAAAGAAGAACAATTCAAAGAAGGTATAAGGAAAGGCAATAACTAAGGACACTAAGAACAAAACTGATGCAGATAGCAAAGGAGTTTGCTTCCACTGCAATAAGCCTGGACATTGGAAAGGAAACTGTAAGGAGCATCTTGCAAAGGCTAACCAGAAGAAGCTTAGTGAAGCTTCGGTTACAGATATAGGTTTGTTCATCATTGAAATAAATCTTTCTGTAAGTCAAGGTTCTACTTGGGTATTGGATACCGGCTATAGTTCTCACGTATGCAATCTAATACGGAGACTAAGCAGAAGTAGAAAGCTAAACAAAGAGTAAGTAATCTTACGTGCGGAGAATGGAGTAATGGTTGCTACATTAGTCGTAGGAACTTATAGTTTAGCGTTGCCTACGGGCAAGTCTGTTAAGTTAATAAGTTGTTATTATGTTCCAGTTCTCTTAAGAAACATTATTACTTCCGTTGTTGGACAAGGAAGGTTCTGGTATTATATTTAAGAACAATTGTTGTTCTATTTATAATGATAATGTTTTGTTTGAAACTGGAAGATTACTTGATAGACTTTGTATACTTGACTTACATGAAAAATAATTTTGCAAATTAAACAAACTAGTAAAAGAAAAAGGAGATGGTCATTCAAAGAGTTGAATATGTGTATTTGGTGAAATACAAGTCTGAATCATTTGAAAGGTTCAAAGAATTCAGAAGTGAAACAAATTGACAAAGTATTAAGATTCTTTGATCAGATCGAGGAAGGAATATTTGTGCAATGAGTTTCTAGATCATCTCAAAATGGTATTTTTCTCATAATGGACGTTTCATGATACGCAATAATTGATTGGTGTATCTAAAAAGGAAAATTGTACCATGTAGAACATGGTGCGGTCCATAATGATTTTTACCGACATTCTAGTATCCTTCTGGGGTTATGCCCTAGAAACGGCTGCATATCTACAAAATAAGGTAACCTCAAAATTCGGCCCCAAGACTCTATAAAAGTTATGGATAGGGAGGATTCTTAGTCTTAAGTATGTTAAGACAAGGGGTTGTCCAACTTATGTGAAAAGGTTTCAAAAGATAAGTTTGGGACAAAATTTGACAAGTGCAGAGTTGTGGGATATCCTAAAGAAAGTTTAGGGCATTATTACTATAATCATATACGCTGCCTTCTTGGATAAAGATGTTTATCATTGAAGGAGCTAGTGGGAGGGTAATAGATCTTGAAGGAGTTCAAGAACCACAAAGTACTACAAGTCAAACTGAGGAACTTGTAGATAGACCTATTATACCACAACCGAATCGTAAATTTGGAAGAGTACCGAAGATACCTAGGAGGTATGGATTCATCATAGAGGATGATGATGAGGTACGCATCATAGAGGATGATGATCCAGTTATATACGATGAGGCTATGAGTAGAAGACACTCAGAGAAATGGTAGATGGCCATGAAATCCAAAATGGACTCCATGTATGAGAACCAAGTATAGACTCTTGTTACTCCACCGAAAGGCATAGTGTCTAGAGGGTGTAAATGGGTTTTTAAAGAAAAAGACTAGGGCAAATGGCAAGGTGGAGACCTATAAGACCATGCCTGTTTAAAAGTTTTCGAATAAAGTCAAGGAGTTGACTGTAATAAAACCTTATTACCGAGTAATGCTCAAGTCCATTTGAATTTTGCTTGTGATTTGTAACTTATTACGAAATCTGGCAAAATGGATGTGGAGACGTCCTTCCTCAATGAAAACTTGAGGAGAATGTATGTATGATACAGCCAGAGGAATTTGTTTTAAAGGTTGAAGCAAATCGTGTTTTAAGCTACAATGATCCATTTATGGATTGAAGCAAGCTTCTCAAATATGGAACGTTCATTTTGATGAGATAATCAAAAGAGTTTGATTTTATCAAAAATAAGAATGAACCTAGTGTGTAAAAAAGGGTCAGTGGGAGCACTGTGACATTCCTAGTATTATATCTTAATATATTACTGATAAGGAATGACACACCAATGCTACAATCAATAAAGATAAAATTGTCTAAACATTTCTCCATGAATAACTTGGGAGGAGCATCCTATAAATTGGGGATATAAATCTATATAGATAGATTTAAAAGGATGTTCGGCTTGACCCAATGAACATATATTCATTCGATGCTAAAGGCGTTTAGCATGACAAACTCCAAGAGAGGTCTCATGATGATGAGCCATGGAGTGAATCTCTATAAAATTATCTCCAATTTAAAGAGAGATCGCATGAGTTACTATCATGTATGCAATGAATATACAAGGCCTGATGTTGATCAGTCATATTCTGGAGAAGATCACTATAAGACAGTGATAAACATCTTAAGTACTTAACCAGTATTAAAGATGTGATCATGATTCATGGTAGGTCTGAATTAAAACTAGAGGGCTAAACAGACTCAAGTTTTTCAGACTGACCAAGACGATAACAAATCCACTTTAGGGTAAATTGTTACCTTGAATGGTGGTGCAGTGAATCAGAAAGGTTCCAAAATAGCAAAGAGTTGCTGATTTAGTGACAAAGACAAAGTATATAGCTGTAAGTGAAGCTGCAAGTTGATTGTTTGGATGAAAAGTTCATCACAGAACTAGGAATAGTTCCTAAGTCTCATCTTGGATTCAAACATGTGTTGCGGCACTTTCATTTGATTAGAGGAATCATTGAAAGAAGAAAAGTCACTATAGAGATAGTGGACTCTCAAGAACAACATTGCATATCCATTTACTGAAGCTTTATCCAAACGGTAGGATGATCGTCACTTAGAGAAGCAGGGTATTAGATACCATGACGATTGGCTTTAGTGCAAGTGGGAGATTGAAAGTAGTATGCACACAAGCCAATCATATTTGATAGGATGTAGCATATACTTTGTAATCTTATTCGGTTATTAAAGGCATTTTATATTATCTACATAGTGCTGTTATATTAAATGTGATAAACCCATAATTTTGAGCAATGTTTTTAGAATCATGATGGTGATCATGCTAATGAGATCTAAATTCTAGATAGCTCACAAACTAAAATCGTTCCTAATCGTTGGATTACTAAAAAGGGGATTAGTGAATCCGGATAGATTAGTACATACGTTGCTTGCTCTTAAGAAGAGGATGATTGATCTCATAATCATTTGTGTGGAGACACTAAAGCAAGTATGTAGGTGCTTATTGGAGAATAAGTTCACTGAACGTGGCTCGCTAAGGAATACCTAATGGAGTTTTACTCGCCTGTCAATAGGAATTCCTCTAGTGATAGTAGTACAAGTGATCCTTGGACTTGAGATCATCATAGTATCTTGTGTATAATGAGTTATACTTTGACATGTCCCTTAAGACCTTTAGGGTATAACAAAGGGTATGATTGGGTATAATAAGTTGTACATGGAGATAGGTGAATGATCAACAAAGAATCTACCACGTCTAGTAAAAGATGTGAATGTCCTATGTGATTCAATAAATGACAACTCAGTAGTTCTTGGCCAAAGCAGAATAAAATTAGAAAAGAGTTTATTTAATATTATTTATTTAAATGAATTAAATAGTTTAATTTATTTATTTAAATAAGATTAGAATTGTTCTAATTGATTTATTCACAACCGGTTTAATGTGGAGAAGCTAAAGGGTCACACCGCAAAAGGAAAATATTTATTTAAGAAGTAAATCACATAATTGTAATAATAAGTTAAGTGTATTTAATTTAGTCTATGGAGATAGAATAAATTAAATAGCTTAATATTTATTATTTAATATTTTAGAAATATTAAATATAAATTAATAAGAGGAGTCTTATTATTATTATTACTATTACTATTATTTAATTCCTAATAGGGATTAAGAATTAATTAATAGAAGTACTCTCACATGAATTCCTAATTGGATTAGGAGTTTAATTTAATTAAAGGAATTTAATTAGAATAGAAACCCTAATTTTAAATAGTTTAGGGAAGGGTTTTATTACATCTATAAATAAGAGAAGTCTTATCATAGATTAGGGTTACACACTCTTGCATAAGAATTATGGAGAGTACTTACAATTTCTATAGAGATAGAAACTAGGGTTTTGCCAACACCCATCTTCTTAAACAAGTATTATTCCTTGGTGGATCACCTCTAGAGGCCAAACACTTGGGTGGCTAACGTTGATCAAATGAAGGAATTTAATCGGTGGAATTCAAGGAGAACGCGAAGGAATTGGAGGTGAACTTGTACCTGAGGAAGCTAGAATTCTACAAGGGTATAATTCTTATTCTCCATCTCTTTCGTTTAATTAATAATTGTGCATAAAGAAAGATCATGGTGATGGTTTGTATAAAATTTTAAAATCTGATTTTATCGCGCTTCCGCTTTATTTATGTAATTTGATTGCATGTTCGCGTTATACAAACCTAATAGTTTTGAGTCATGAAACTTGCAACAATATACAACATTTGTATATAATATTAAACCTGCTCAAGTATAATTCGAGTAAGGTTAGGGAAACTTGCCCAACACAAGGGTTAGACAAGCGTTAGGAAACTTGCCTGGTGCGCCTGCTACAATATTACAACACACGCTCCTTAATATCCTACACAATTAAGTACATATTCACATAATAATTTGTCACATATTGGATACCAAATAATGGTCTATACTACTCAATAATGTTTCATTCTTATAAGAAACAAAATATTAAACAAGATTATACACACTAGTTACAGCGTTACGATGCTTGCACGTCCGCATGCTAACCTCGCCTATTCAAATGCCCAAGCGACACACAATTGTGTACGTCTAGCACGCCCATTCAATTTATCTAATACTCATTGGTTAATGCTAAGTATCATTATAATTCATAACATTCATCTTGTAGGACTTAGAACAATGTCTTTTATTGTCGGAAGCATTACATGTTGCATACGCGCATGACCGACGCCTTCTGTTTGCACAACAGCCCTAAAAACGGTCAATTTCAAAATTTCTCCAGGTAGTAAATTTCAATTCTAATTAATGAAATTTATAGGTCTATCTCTAAGATTTCCGGATCATCTTGAATCATCCAATTTGGAGTTTATATGACAAAGTTAGCTCTGTTTTACTAAAGGAGGTCAGCATTGCAAAACTGGAGCACAACGAGCTCGCCCTGGCGGGCTCCTCTCTGACGAACTCGCCCTAGACCAAATGAGCTCGCCCCCGAAGGGCTGAGCTCGTCCCCTAGGCCAAATGAGGCCAAATGATCTCACCCTAGGCCAAATGAGGTTGCCCTAGGCCAAATGGGTGAGCCAAATGAGCTCGCCCTCTCTGTCGAGCTCGCCCCTAGGCCAAATGAGCTCGCCCCCAAAGGGCTGAGCTCATCCCTGGGCCAAATGAGCTCGCCCCCAAAGGGCTCCTCTCTGCCGAGCTCGCCAACAAGTTCTGTTTTGGCACACAAACTTCAAACCTTCATAACTTCTTCGTTACAACTCGAAATTAGGCCATTTCAGAGGCTATGTAAAGCTTACAACATGAACTATAAGACTCCTATAGATTCATACACTTATAGAATTAATCAAAATTATCAAACATGAAAAATATCTACAATGGTCCTCTAAATTCGTCCAACAGTCCATGTTCTTGTTCAACAGTTCATTGTTCTTGCTCCATTAAGTCAAGGTAAGGATTTCTTTCATTTTTGTTCCACTTTGATGTTGTTAATGGCTTACATAGTCTCTTAACAACATTTACAAACATCCAAAACAAACAACAACAACAAGAATCACAGCAATAACTCAAACCCATCAACAGAAGCTTAAAAGCTCCAAAAACAATAAAAACTTAGAAACTCTTAACCAAATCAGTTAGGATGGGTTCAGGTTGATGGTTTACCTCTTGTAATCCCTCCAAGATGCTAGAGAACTTGCTAGGCTTGGCTTGAGACTCTTTTTCTTCCTTCCTTGCTGCACCCGAGCCTCTCCTTCTCTCCTTTTTCCTTCACCCGCTGCTCCTTCCTCTCAAGCTCTCTTCTTTCTTCTTTTACCTTCACCCGCTGCTCCTTCCACTGGAGCTCTCATCTTTCTTCTTCCCTTGTTTTCTGCAGTTTGCTTTCTTGTTCTCTTGCCCCCCCCCACTAGCTCTCTCTCTCTATGCTTGATAATGGCTGAAGTTTGAATTAGATAGAGAAGAGGGGAACGGATGGAGCTTAGTCCTTCTTCTTTGTCCTTCTTCTTCTGCACTCTCTCTCTATGCTCTTCTCTCTACTTGCAGCAATAAGGGAAAGATGATGGATAGGATTAGATGTGCAAGGAGGAGGAGGTGAGGGACTTGGTGGGTGACTTCAGAAGATGGGGGAAATGGTTGCACGGCCCGAGCTCCCTTGGAATAATTCTCAAGAAGGAATGTTTGGCATTAGGGATTATCCATGCATTGTGCTTGGCATAATGCCACCATCAGCCGACACTCCCTCCATTCTCTCATTTGATTGGTCCAAAGAGTTAGATGGTTCCCTATATCAGCAACACACACAAACTAATACACTCATTTGGTCTCTCCCATGCCCAAATACTCCCTCATTTGTACCAAATTTGCTCAATAACTCTACCCATAATTAAAATGGGTACTCCCATAAAATATTGGGATGCATAGAAATAATTAATACGGGGTTTGTCTATTTATTCGGAACACCCATATAAGATAATTCGGATATAAATTAAATCACTAACGAGCTCAAATAAAATTTCCGACGCTTGGAAAAATTATTACTTCGCTTGCACGTATTAATGAAATTTATTAAAATCGAAAAGACACAAAAATATTATGGCGTGAATAGTGGCTCGGGAAACGTGCCCCGTGAATAGTGATTTAGCTACGCTACGCGAAAGCAATTATTCACTTAAACAAAACTATAACACGTAAAATTTCATGCATTCACTTAATCCAGGTTGTCACACAACCTTTAAACATGCAACACAAAAATAATATTAATAAAATATAATATATTCATTAATACACATAAATTTAAATTACAAGGCTATCCAGAATTCGTGGTCGTTAAATCCTCCCCCCCCCCTTTATAAGAATTATGTCACCAGAATTTCAACCTAGGGGCGGAAAATCTTAACAGAGGTTCACTCAAAAAGATGCGGATAATTCTGCCTCATCTTTTCTTCCAGTTCCCGTGTAGCTTCTTCAGCCGTGTGGTTCCTCCAAAGTACTTTGACCGAATAGATTACCTTATTCCTCAATATCTGCTCCTTCCTATCCAATATCTGGATAGGAATCTCTTCATATGACAAGTCCTTCTCAACTTGAATCGGTTCATAGGATATCACATGCTTGTAATCTGGTTTATATGGTCGCAACACCGAAACGTGAAACACATTGTGAATATGCTCAAGTTTAGGAGATACCTTCAAAAATACAAAGCTGCCAACTTCAAAATCTTGTTTCTAACGATGTAAATCGGCATATTTCTTCTGTTGGTCCTGAGTCGCTACCAATCGAGCTCTTATCACCTTGACGACATCCACAGTCTGCTGTACCAATTCAGGTCCCAACAGTCTCCGTTCATCGACTTCGTCCCAACACAAAGGTGTTCGACACTTCCTTCCGTATAATGCTTCGTATGGCGGCATGCCAATACTTGCATGATAACTGTTATTATAGGCAAACTCCACCAATGGTAGGTGATCATCCTAGCTGCCCTTCAAATCCATCACACATGCTCTAAGCATGTCCTCAAGTGTCTGGATCGTTCGTTTGCTTTGCCCATCCGTTTGAGGATGGTATACTGTACTCAACTTCAACTGGGTTCCCAATCTTTCTTGTAAGCTCTTCCAAAAATTTGACGTGAAACACGGATCTCTGTCAGACACAATAGATATCGACACCCCATGTCGCGACACAATCTCTTTCACATATAATTTTGCTAGCTGCTCCAAATTGTACTTTAACTTGATCGGTAGAAAATGTGCAGATTTAGTTAAACGATCCACGATCACCCAGATCGCGTCGTAACCCTTCTAAGTTGGTGGATGCCCCGTCACAAAATCCATCGTTATATACTCCCACTTCCACTCCGGAATCTCCAGCGGTTGTAGCAGTCCACCCGATTTCTGATGTTCTGCTTTTACTCTTTGACATGTCAAACACCGTCCAACACATTCCGCGACCCCCCTCTTCATGTTCGGCCACCAAAAGTGTTTACGCAAGTACTGATACATCTTGGTACTACCAGGGTGTATCGAATATCTTGTAGAATGAGCTTCCTGCAGAATCTCTTCTCTTAACTCCGGAACCATCGGTATCCAGATCTTTCTTTCAAACCTTAGCAGTCTCGTGCTATTAGTTTTGTACTTCAATTCCTCTCCATCTGAGATTCACTCCCTCATGGTAATGCATTCATCATCCTTTTCTTGAGCCTTCTTTATTTTGTCTAATAAAGTCGAACTCGCCTCTACTGCGAACAGTTTCTCATCTGCATTTGTCGGATACTTGATGTGACACCTCCAAATTCGGGTACCAATACCTCGAATCTTGTGCTCACGATAAAGTACATCCATACACCTCTAAACAACATAAATCAACTAATGCAGAATAAATAAACATATGTTGTTCATTACAAAAGGTTTACTACGGTCCCAAGGTCTATAACCTTTAATAAATACGTCACAGAATATAATAAGAATACAAAACGATTCCACGATTACATAACGGGATAGTACATATAACTATTCCTTAAGCTTTCCTTTGCCTTTGTCCGCTTTGGAACTCCCCGACCTAACTGCAATAGGTCCATGATATAGCAAGGGTGAGCAACTACTTTGCTCAGCAAGTTTAAAATGAATAAAAAGGATATATCATAAATGAATGAGAATAATAATCGCATAGTTCAACAATTTAAGAACATTGAAGGAATAGCTGACAATATAATCAAAGCTCAAATAAAATAATAAATATTGATTATTTACTGCTGAGTGGTCCAATAGACCATGAACTTTTGGCTAAAGGATCAATCATTCAACTGACCCTTTTAAACGCCTGGCCCGTCAGTAGTACTTGAGGGGATTAGCCTCTCGTACCCTATGTATATGCATAACATTTAACTCTGACTGCATCGAATAACCGACACATTAAAATCCCCTAATAAGGGTTGCTCTCTCAGTCCAAGAATCCGTACCAACTACTTGTCTGGATAGCTTTTAAAGTAATAACCTGTACATGTCTAGCCAAAACAAGTGGCGTAGACTATTTCCTTAAATAGTTTATGAATGAAGAACTTACGTTTCACAGTTTAACAACAGATTACGAATTCAATTGCACAAGGTGCGAATATCAATAATTATCCTTGATGTGGAGTAATTTACAATAATTAATCCACTAATATAATTTGAAGTAATAACTCGATTTGAGTCATGAAACTTGCAACAATATACAACATTTGTATAAAATAGGAAACTTGCTCAAATGTAAGGGTTGAGTAAGTTTAAGAAACCTGCATTCAATATATAGAAAGAATGAAGTTAGGGAACTTACCCAACATAAGGGTTAGACAAGCGTTAGGTAACTTGCTTGATACGCTGCTACAATATTACAACTCACGCTCCTTGATAGCCTACACAATTAAGTACATATTCATATAACAATTAGTCACATACTGGATACCAAATAATGATTTATACTACTCTATATTAAAATCGTCCTAACGATTAGTCACATAAGGACTAGGTTCAAAACAGACATTGCATCATTAAAACACATTGATTGCCACTACGACTACCCAGTTGCAACCAGGTTACTCAAATTACGCCTTAAGACAATATCAATTTGGTTGATACTTAATATATAATTAAGCAATTAAGGCTTAACAAGGTATAAATAACTAACTTGTCTAATCATTTAGTATAAAAATATAAGTTTTGGACTCGCTGAAAAATGCACTAGGTCCGACCCGACCCGACCCGGTCTGACCGACCCGGACCAGTCCTGACACGGCACTGGTGCTGCGGCTCAAAGCCTAACACTAGATCCCAGGCTGCGGCATGAGTCCCGTGTTCCGTCGCTGCCATGTGGCATCGCTGCGAAGCCAAGCTTAGCACATGGAAGTGGCGCTGCGGCGTGAGTCCCGTCCTTTTATTATTTTGCCCCTCGCGGCGGCGGCAGCTGTAAGGCTTAATTCTGGGTTTAATCCCAGTTCGCGACTTCAACTTCCGGTCACTCCAATCTTAATATCTCTTTTCTATACACATACAAATTGGTCCATTTTGGACTCTATGGACTCATAATTCATGGGACTACAATATATCAAAAATGCAGAGCTACCCATTAACATTAACATGGCCAAATCTTAAGCCAAAGTACAAAGTTATGCTCTATTTTTCGAGTTCTTGACAAGTTTTACAAAAATCATTGTTGCGAACTCTTTTTAACTCCTTTTTACTCCATTCCAACTGGGTTAGTTTCATAACCCATGGAACTACCATACCATAACAACAAATAAAATTAACAAACACAAAATCATAGATTTACAGTCCTCTAAAATGGTCTGAACGTCCAAAGTCCATGTTTTGTCCATTGTTCTTGCTCCATTAAGACAAGGTAAGGATTTCTTGCGTTTTTATTCCATTTTAATGATATTAATAGCTTACATAACCTTTTAACAACATTTACAAACAATCATAACAAACAAAAACAATAAGAATTGCCAGAAAATCGAACTACAAGCTCAAGAGCTCAAAAACCTCAAAAACTTGAAAATCTTAACAAGAAATCGAATGGAATGAATTTGATTGATTGTTTTACCTCTGTAAATCCCTCTTAATGCTAAGGAGCTCGGCTAGGCTTGGTTTTGAGGGTCTCTCCTTTCTTTTCTTCTTCCTCCACCCGCACCTTCTTCTTCTTCCTTCTTTCTTCTTCTTCTCCGGCGACTCTCTTCTTCTTCCTCCTTCCTTCCGATGGCCTGCAGCTCTCTCTCTCTCTTTTCTATTTTCTGCAGGTGGAATGGGAGAGAAGGAATGGATTGGGAGAAGTGGAGGGGCTTCGGGAGGAATGAAATGGAATGGGGAAGGAGAATGTTTGCTATTTTGCTTCTCCATGCCCATTGTGTTTAGCACAAGGGCCAACATGCCGGCAACTCCCTCATCTCTCAATTCTAATTGGTCCAAAATGTTTACTTGTCTCCCATATTAGTAACATGCCACAAATAATACACCCAATTAGTCTTTACCATACCCTAATACTCCTACTTTTGTACCCAATCTGGTAAATAACTCCACCCAAAATTAAAATGGGCACTCCCATAAATTATTGGGACGCATAAAAATAATTATTATGAGATTTGTCTAAATATTTGGAATACCCATATAATACATTTCGGATATAAATTAAATCGCTAACGAGCTCAAATAAATATTCCAGCGCTTGGAAAAATTATCATTTCGCTCACACGTATTAATGAAATTTATTAAAATCGAAAAAGACACAAAAATATTATGGCATGAATAGTGTCTCGAGAAACGTGCCCCGTAAATAGTGATTTAGCGACGCTACGCGAAATCAATTATTCACTTAAACAAAACTATAACACGTAAAATTTCATGCATTCACATAATCCAGGTTGTCACACAACCTTTAAACACGTAACACAAATAATAATTTTAATAAAATATAATATATTCATTAATATTCAAAAATTCGAATTACAAGGTAAATCCAGAATTCCCGGTCGTTACATCCTCCACCCCTTATAAGAATTTTGTCCCCAGAATTACAATCTAGGTACGGAAAACTTAACATGGGTTCACTCAAAACGATGCGGATAATTCTTCCTCATCTTCTCTTCTAGCTCCCACGTGGCTTCTTCAGCTGCGTGGTTCCTCCAAAGTACTTTGACCGAATGGATGACCTTATTTCTTAACGTCTGCTCCTTCCTATATAATATTTGGACATGAATCTCTTCATATGACAAGTGTTTCTCAACTTGAATTGGTTCATAGGATATCACATGCTTGTAGTCGGGTTTATATGGCCGCAACATAGAAACGTGGAACACATTGTGAATATGCTCAAGTTCAGGAGGTAGAGCTACCTCGTACACCACTTCACCTACCCTCTTTAAAACTTTAAAAGGTCCTACGAACCTGTGACTCAATTTCCCCTTATTTCCAAATCTGATCTTTCCTTTCCAAGGAGATACCTTCAAAAACACAAAACTGCCAACTTCAAAGTCTCGCTTCTGACGATGCAAATCGGTATATTTCTTCTGGTGGTCCTGAGCCGCTACTAATCGGGCTCTTATCACTTTGATGACATCCACTATTTGCTGCACCAATTCAGGTCCCAACAGTCTCCGTTCACCGACTTCATCTCAACACAGAGGTGTCCGGCACTTACTCCCATATAATGCTTCGTATGGCGGCATGTCAATACTTGCATGTTAACTATTATTATAGGCAAACTCCACCAATGGTAGGTGATCATCCCAGCTGCCCTTCAAATCCATCACACATGCTCTAAGCATGTCCTCAAGCGTCTCAATCGTTCGTTCGCTTTGCCCATCCGTTTAAGGATGATATGTTGTACTCAACCTCAACTAGGTTTCCAACCTTTCTTGCAAGCTCTTCCAGAAATTTGACGTGAAACGCGGATCTCTGTCATATACAATAGATACTGGCACTCCATGTCGTGACACAATCTCTTTCACATATAACATTGCTAACTGCTCTAGATTGTACCTTATCTTGATTAGTAGAAAATGTGCAGATTTAGTTAAACGATCCACAATCACCCAGATCGCGTCGTAACCCTTTTGAGTTGGTGGAAGCCCCGTCACAAAATCCATCGTGATATGCTCCCACTTCCACTCCGGAATCTCCAGTGGTTGTAGCAGTCCACCCAATTTCTGATGTTCTGCTTTTACCCTTTGACATGTCAAACACAGTCCAACACATTCCGCGACCTCCCTCTTCATGTTTAGCCACCAGAAGTGCTGACACAAATCCTGATACATCTTGGTACTACCAGGGTGTATCGAATACTTTGTGGAATGAGATTCTTGTAGAATCTCTTCTCTCAACTCCGGAACCATCGGTATCCAGATCCTCCCTTCAAACCTTAGCAGTCCCGTGCCATCAACTTTGTACTTCAATTTCTCTCCTTCCGAGATTCGCTCCTTTATGGCAACACATTCATTATCCTTTCCTTGAGCCTCCACTGCGAACAGTTTCTCATCTGCCTTTATCGGATACTTGACTTCCAACTCTAGTCTTTCCATGTCCTTTATCAGTTCCTCTTGAGCTGTCAGCATCATCAACTTATCTCTGCCCTTCTTACTTAGAGCATCAGCTACTACATTGGCCTTACCGGGATGGTACAGAATTTCACAATCATAGTCCTTGATCAACTCCAACCATCGTTCCTGCCTCATATTTAGCTCCTTCTAAGTGAAGATATACTTCAGACTCTTGTGGTCTGTGCATATCTCACACTTCTCCCCATACAGATAGTGCCTCCAAATCTTCAGAGCAAACACCACTGCCGCTAGTTCCAGGTCATGAGTCAGATACCCTTTCTCATAGTCCTTCAGCTGCCGTGACGCGTACGCAATGACCTTCCCATGCTACATCAATACGCACCCAAGGCCTTCGTGTGACGCATTACTGTACACCACAAATCCCCCTGTATTATCTGGTAGTGATAACACAGGTGCTTCACTAAGTTTCTTCTTCAACTCTAAGAAACTCTCTTCGCACTTATCCGTCCATACAAACTTCAGTCTTCCTTGTCAAATTTGTCAACGATGTCGCTATCTTTGAAAAGTTCTGAATAAACCTCCGATAGTAACCTGCTAATCCCAAGAAACTTTAGACTTTTGTCAGCGTCTTTGACTGCTCCCAGTTTATTACTGCTTCTACCTTTGCAAGATCCACTGATACACCATCTTTGTCAATTACGTGCCCCAAGAACTGCACCCTTTGTAGCCAAAATTCACACTTGAAAAACTTTGCATATAGCTTCTCCCTTCTCAGCGTTTCCAGGGCTATCCTCAAATGCTCGACGTGTTCCTTCTCTGCCTTCGAGTAGACTAGAATGTCATCTATGAAAATGATGATAAATTTTTCTAGGTATTGCTTAAACACTATGTTCATCATGTCCATAAATGCTACTGGCGTGTTTGTCAACCCAAATGACATCACCAAAAACTCAAAGTGTCCATATCGAGTTCTGAATGCTGTCTTTAGAATATCCTCCTGCCTCACCGTCAGTTGGCGATACCCCATCCTCAAGTCAATCTTCAAAAAGTATTTCGCTCCCTTCAATTGATCAAACAAATCATCGATTCTGGGCAGTGGATACTTGTTCTTAATGGTAACCTTGTTCAATTCCCTATAGTCGATACAGAGCCTTAACGATCCATCCTTCTTCTTCACGAACAGTACTGGCGCTCCCCACGGAGATACACTCGGACGAATATACCCTTTATCTAGCAGCTCCTGCGGTTGAACCATCAGTTCTTTCATCTCCACCGGTGCCATCCTATACGGTGCCTTTGAGATCGGCGCGGTTCCCGGTACCAAATCGATCGCAAATTCCACTTCTCTATCCAGCGGCAAACCCGATAGAGCTTCTGGGAAAACATCTGGAAATTCCTTTACAACCGATATCTGACCCAGCTCACCCTCTACTCTTCGAGTATCAACCACATGAGCCAGATAACCGATGCACCCCTTTCTAAGCAATCTCCTTACTTGCATCATCGTCAGACAACAAGATTGTCTAGGCGATTTATTTCCATAAAATACAACCCTCGACTTATCTGGAGTCTTCAGGTGTATACATTTCTTCTGGCAGTCAATCACAGCTCCATGATTAGACAACCAATCCATTCCAAGGATAACGTCAAATTCTCCTAGTCGTATCAGAATCAAATTTACGCCCAAATTATATCCTCTTATTTCAGCATAGCAATTTCTATGAATATGTTCTACAGGAATAACTTCGTTATTAGCTATTTCCATATTCATTGGATTCTCTAATTCCTCATGAGGTAAATTTAACTGTTTAGCAAATTCATCTGATACAAACGAACAGGTAGCACCCGAATCAAATAATACATATGCATTGATATTATTGATCAAAATAATACCTGACACCACGTCCTTCGACTCCACCGCATCCTGCACTGTCATGTTAAAAGTGTGTATCGTTGGTCTATTGGCTTGGCTAGCTGGCCCTCCAATGCTCAGCCTGTTGTTGTTGTTATTGTTGTTGCTGTTGTTGTTCCTATTACCACTTGTTGCATCCCCCCTCCTTTTTGGGCAATCCTTGATCTGATGATCTGATGCTCCACATGAGAAGCATCCTACTTTCTTTCTTTTTGGGCACTGAAAAGCAAGGTGCCCTATTACCCACAGTTGTAGCAAATCCCTTTGCCCTTCAGACACTCCCCCGAGTGATTCTTTCCACAATTATTGCACTTATTACCCTTCTTAACCTCTCCTCCAAACTTGTTGCCACCGAAAGATTGGCTATCGTTCCATTTCCTTTTATTCGAATTACTTCCCCCGCTGCTTCCTCCCTTGTTTCCTTCGTGACCCTTCTTTTTATCTTGATTGAACCTTGCTAGAGCCTCGTTGCCTCCTTCGGCGATGACGGCCCTTTCCAACGCATAGAAAATATGTCAATCCTTAGAACTACCACCCTACTGTACACCCACGGCTTCAGGCCTAATTCAAATCTCCTTGCCTTTCTGGCTTCAGTGTCTACCTGGTGAGGTGCAAATCGGGCTAACTCATTAAATTTAGCCGTATACTCTGCCACTGACATGCTCCTCTACTTGAGCTCTAGAAAATTCACCTCCATGTTTTGCTGCATACTCTCCGGGAAATAGTTCTCGAAGAATAGCTCCTTAAAATGTTCCCATGGTATTGCACCATCTCCAACACGGCTTTTGTTGGCCTTCCACCAATAGTTCGCTTCACCTTTCATCATAAAGGTGGCGAACCCTGACATCTTATTGTCTTTTATTTTTGTCTGTGGCTGTAGGATGTCTAAGATAGGAGAATCCAGTTATGTGGGAGAGGTGGAGTTCACAAACATTCATGTGGACACAGAGCATTTGGTAGAGATGCAGCCGAGTGAGCCAGAGATGATAGACACTAGGGATGAGTCTGAGGCTGAGTATGGTTCTGAGGAGGAGCCAGTTACTGGAGGAGTGCTGAGGCTGCTAAGCGATGAGGGGGAAGATGAGGATCCCGAGGAGGATCCATTGACGGAGGATGAGGAGCCCACTTAGAGGAGCATAACTAGGATGACCAGGACTGAGAGGAGCAGTACAGGTCATTAACGTATCAGACTTTGGGGGAAAAGGCTAAGTTGACCTAGAAGCTACAAGAAAAGGACCAGATGTTTGTCGAGCTAGAGGCAGAGGTTCAAGGTCGGCGCGGGACTTCTGTTCAGCTTGGTGTGATGGTTTATGACCTCATAGAGAGGAATGTGGTGTTGGTAGGACAGGCGGAGCGGGTAGAGGATTAACTGAAGACTGCTCTTCTGGAGCGAGATGAGGCTATAGAGCAGTTGGCAGCCCTGACTACAGAGTTTGATCTGGAGGTTGCGAACAGAATTCACGTAGACAGGGCAGCCAGGATTAATTCCCTCAGTTTAGACTTGACCACCTCAATTGACAGGCTGAGAGACAGGGTGAGGAGGTACCCCAAAGAGGAGGGGAGCAGCAGGCACGTGATTAGGCACCGAGTGGTTGACAGGCTGGCTCGGCTGGAGCTCCGAGTTGTAATTTGCCACAGCAGGCGGTGATGTGTTATTTTTAGCATTTTATTCGTAGTAGGTCCCATTTTTGTTGTAATAGGGGCATACTTATGTTGTAAATCCCTGTGCTTGTAGCGTGCATGGGATAGTAGTTGAACCCCAATTTTGTTTCTGATAGAGGGGTGGAAGGTTATTATTCCCCATTTTTGTTCTTTAGGGGATAGGTAGTGGTTAGCAGGTCATGTCATTGAGCGTTTATAGAAGTATACCACATGTTGAGTCTGGTTGTATTAAACAGTGGTGTATGATTATAAATGCAGTTGTTTTAGTTAAATCAAATGTGTTTGATAGATGTTTTTGATTTTAATTGTTCACTTAAATGACTTTTTGCATATGGCAGAAATCTATTAGTAAAAGCCGACAGTTTTCTTTTATCAGATCATGCCTCCAAGAAGACAGCCACGAAACTAAAGGGTTGAGGAATCGGTTAATAACACTCAGGGTCATCCAGACCCAATGAGAGCGTTTGCTGAGTTGCTGGCAGAAGCTATGCAAAATAGACCCCCGCCTGTTGTAGAACAGCCAGAGCGGCAGTCTGTGCAGCATTTGGCTAGTTTCAAAGATTTTAAGCTAGTAGGACCTCCCAAGTTTAAGGGAACACTAGACCCGATTGAAGCCCAAACCTGGATCGAAGAAATAGAAAAAGTGTTCGAGGTTGCCAGGGTGGCCGAAGAACAGAAGACAGGGTTCGCCACTTTTATGATGAAAGGTGTTCGAGGTTGCAAGGGTGGTTGAAGAGCAGAAGACAGGGTTCGTCACCTTTATGATGAAAGGTGAAGCAAACTATTGGTGGAAGGCCAACAAAAGCCATGCCGGAGATGGTGTGATACTATGGGAATGTTTTAAGGAGCTATTCTTCGAGAATTATTTTTCGGAGAGTATGCAGCAAAACATGGAGGTGAAGTTTCTGGAGCTCAAGTAGGGGAGCATGTCAGTCGCGGAGTACGCAGCTAAATTTAATGAGTTAGCCCAATTTTCACCTCACCGGGTAAACACTAAAGCCAGAAAGGCAAAGAGATTTGAATTAGGCCTGAAACTGTGGGTGTACAGAAGGGTGGCAGTTCTAAGGATTGACATATTTTCTACGCTGTTGGAAAGGGCAATCATCGCCAAAGGAGGCAACGAGGCTCTAGCAAAGTTTAATCAAGACAAAAAGAAGGGTCATGAAGGAAGCAAGGGAGGAAGCAGCGGGGGAAGTAACCCGAATAAAAGGAAATGGAGCGATAGCCAACCTTCCGGTGGCAACAAGTCCGGAGGAGAGGTTAAGAAGGGTAATAAGTGCAATAATTATGGAAGAAATCACCTTAGAGAGTGTATGAAAGGAAAATGAGTTTGTTTCAACTGTGGTCAACCGGGGCACTTTGCCCCACAATGCCTAAAGGCGAAGGCAGGAAGTTATTTTTCTTATGGCACTTCAGATCATCAGAAGAAGGATTGCCCAAAGAGGAAGGGCGATGCAAGCAGTGCTAACCAAGGGAACAACAGTAAGCTGATTATCGGAAGACCAGCACAGCAGAACAGACCAACGGCACGCACTATCAACACGACAATGCAGGATGCGGTGGAGTCAAAGGACGTGGTGTCAGGTATTATTTCGATCAATAATATCAATACATGTGTATTATTTGATTCGGATGCTACCTGTTCATTTGTGTCGGATGAATTTGCTAAACGATTAAACTTACCTCACGAGAAATTAGAGAATCCTATGAATATGGAAGTAGCTAATAAGGAAGTTATTCCTGTGGAACATATTCATAGAGATTGCTATGCTGAAATAAGAGGATATAGATTGGGCGTAAATTTGATTCCGATAAGACTAGGAGAATTTGATGTTATCCTTGGAATGGATTGGTTGTCTAAACATGAAGTTGTAATTAATTGTAAGAAGAAGTGCGTACACCTAAAGACTCTGAATAAGTCGAAGGTTATATTTTACGGTAGTAAATTGTCGAGACAATCTTGTTGTCTGACGATGATGCAAGTAAGGAGATTGCTTAGAAAAGGGGTGCATCGGTTATCTGGCTCATGTGGTTGATACTCGAAGAGTAGAGGGTGAGTTGGGTCAGATACCGGTTGTAAGGGAATTTCCAGATGTTTTCCAAGAAGCTCTACCAGGTTTACCGCTGGATAGAGAAGTGGAATTTGCGATCGATTTGGTATCGGGAACCGCGCCGATCTCAAAGGCACCGTATAGGATGGCACCGATGGAGATGAAAGAACTGATGGTTCAACCGCAGGAGCTGCTAGATAAAGGGTATATTCGTCCGAGTGAATCTCCGTGGGGAGCGCCAGTACTGTTCGTGAAGAAGAAGGATGGATCGTTAAGGCTCTGTATCGACTATAGGGAATTGAACAAGATTACCATTAAGAACAAGTATCCGCTGCCCAGAATCGATGATTTGTTTGATCAATTGAAGGGAGCGAAATACTTTTTGAAGATTGACTTGAGGATGGGGTATCACCAACTGAAGGTGAGGTAGGAGGATATTCTAAAGACAACATTCAGAACTAGATATGGACACTTTGAGTTTTTGGTGATGTCATTTGGGCTGACAAACACGCCAGCAACATTTATGGACATGATGAACATAGTGTTTAAGCAATACCTAGAAAAATTTATCATCATTTTCATAGATGACATTCTAGTCTACTCGAAGGCAGAGGAGGAACACGTCGAGCATTTGAGGATAGCCTTGGAGACGTTAAGAAGGGAGAAGCTATATGCAAAGTTTCAAAGTGCGAATTTTGGCTACAAAGGGTGCAGTTCTTGGGGCACGTAATTGATAAGGATGGTGTATCAGTGGATCCTGCCAAGGTAGAAGCGGTAATAAACTGGGAGCAGCCAAAGATGCCGACAGAAGTCCAAAGCTTCTTAGGATTAGCGGGTTACTATCGGAGATTTATTCAGAATTTTTCAAAGATAGCGACACCGTTAACAAATTTGACAAGGAAGACTGTAAAGTTTGTATGGACGGATAAGTGCGAAGAGAGTTTCTTGGAGTTAAAAAAGAAACTTAGTGAAGCACCTGTGTTAATACTACTAGATAATACAGGGGGATTTGTGGTGTATAGTGATGTGTCATATAAAGGCCTTGGGTGCATATTGATGCAGCATGGGAAAGTCATTGCGTACGCATCACGACATCTGAAGGACTATGAGAAGGGGTATCCGACTCATGACCTAGAACTAGCGGCAGTAGTGTTTGCTCTGAAGATTTGGAGGCACTATCTGTATGGGGAGAAGTGTGAGATATCCACAGACCACAAAAGTCTGAAGTATATCTTCACTCAAAAGAAACTAAACATGAGACAGAGGCGATGGTTGGAGTTGATCAAGGACTACGATCATGAGATTCTATACCATCCCGGTAAGGTCAATGTAGTAGCGGATGCTCTAAGTAGGAAGGGCAGAGATAAGTTGATGATGCTGATAGCTCAAAAAGAACTAATAAAGGAAATGGAAAGACTGGAGTTGGAAATCAAGTATCCAAAAGATGCAAATGAGAAACTGTTCACAGTGGAGGCAAGTCCGACTTTATTAGACAAGATAAAGGAGGCTCAAGAAAAGGATGATGAATGTGTTGCCATAAGGAAACGAATCTCAGATGGTGAGGAATTGAAGTACAAAATTGATAGCACGGGACTGCTAAGGTTTGAAGGGAGGATCTAGATACCTATGGTTCTGGAGTTGAGAAAAGAGATTCTGCATGAAGCTCATTCTACAAAGTATTCGATATACCCTGGTAGTACCAAGATGTATCAAGATTTTCGTCAGCACTTTTGGTGGCCGAACATGAAGAGGGAGGTCGCGGAATGTGTTGGACGATATTTGACATGTCAGAGGGTAAAAGGAGAACATTAGAAACCGGGTGGGCTGCTACAACTGCTGGAGATCCCGGAGTGGAAGTGGGAGCATATCACAATAGATTTTGTGATAGGGCTTCCACTAACTCAAAAGGGTTACGACGCGATCTGGGTGATCGTGGATCGTTTAACTAAATCTGCACATTTTCTACCGATCAAGATAACGTACAATCTGGAGCAGCTAGCAAAGTTATATGTGAAAGAGATTATGTCACGACATGGAGTGCTGGTATCTATTGTATCTGACAGAGATCTGCGTTTCACGTCAAATTTTTGGAAGCGCTTGCAAGAAAGGTTAGGAACCCAGTTAAGGTTGAGTACGGCGTATCATCCTCAAACGGATGGGCAAAGCGAATGAATGATTCAGACGCTTGAAGACATGCTTAGAGCATATGTGATGGATTTTAAAGGCAGCTGGGATGATCACCTACCATTGGTGGAGTTTGCCTATAATAACAGTAATCATGCAAGTATTGGCATGCCTCCATATGAAGCATTATATGGGAGGAAATGTCGGACACCTCTATGTTGGGATGAAGTTGGTGAACGAAGACTGTTGGGACCTGAATTGGTGCAACAGACCGTGGATGTCATCAAAGTGATAAGAGCTCGATTGGTAGCGGCTCAGGACCGACAAAAGAAATATGCCGATTTGCATCGTCAGAAGCGAGACTTTGAAGTTGGCAGTTTTGTGTTTTTGAAGGTATCTCCCTGAAAAGGGAAGATCAGATTTGGGAAGAAGGGGAAATTGAGTCCTAGGTTCGTAGGACCATTTGAAGTTTTAAAGAGGGTAGGTAAAGTGGCGTACGAAGTAGCTCTACCTCCTGAACTGGAGCACCTTCACGATGTGTTCCACGTTTTTGTATTACGGCCATATAAACCCGACTACAACCATGTGATATCCTATGAACCGATTCAAGTTGAGCGAGACTTATCATATGAAGAGATTCCTGTCCAGATATTAGATAAGAAAGAGCAGACGTTAAGAAACAAGGTCATTCATTCGGTCAAAGTCCTTTGGACAAACCACACGGCTGAAGAAGCTACGTGGGAACTGGAAGAGAAGATGAGGAAGAATTATCCGCATCTTTTTGAGTGAACCCATGTTAAGTTTTCCGTACCTAGGGTGAAATTCTGGGGACAGAATTCTTATAAGGGGGAGGATGTAACGACCGTGAATTCGGGATAGCCTTGTAATTTGAATTTATGTATATTAATGAATATTATGAATTTTAGTAACATTGTTATGTGTTACGTGTTTAAAGGTTGTATGACAACCTGGATTATGTGAATGCATGAAGTTTATGTTATACTTTTGTATAAGTGAATAAATTAATTTCGCGGGATGTCGCTAAATTACTATTCACGAACACTATTTACGCCATAATATTTTTACGTATTTTTCAATTTCTATTATTTTCGTTAAAGCGTGTATGTGATGAGATAAATTTTTCCAAGCGTTGGAATATTTATTTGACTCATTAGTAATTTAATTGTATCCGAATTGTTTTATATAGGTGTTCCGAATAAATGGGCAAACCCCGTATTTATTATTTTTATCCATCCCAATATTTTATGGGATAACCCATTTTAATTTTGGGTAGAGTTATTAAGCAAATTGGGTACAAATAAGGAAGTATTCGGGTATGGGAGACCAAATGGGTGTGCTAATTTATGTGTGTTGCTAGTATGGGGAACCAACTTAATGCATGGACCAATGAGAAGTGAGCAAGAAGGGAGTGGTCGGATGAAGTGGCCTTGAGCCAAGTATTTTGCCTTGAAATCTTCTATTTCCCAACATGTTTCTCTATTCCATTTCCAAGAGGGACTCGGGTACTACACTTGCACTCTCCCGAAGCTCCATTCATTCTCCCATTCATTCCTTCTCTCCCCACTCAAACCATCAGCTCATTTTGGTAGCAAGCCATCTGCAGAAAAGAGAATATAGAGAGAGAAAGAGAAGAAATAAGGAAGAAGAAGAAGGAGTAGAGAGAGAAAGAGAGTTTCTAGAGAGAGAAAGAAGTGGGTTTGTTCGGGAGGAAGCCAAGAAGAAGAAGGAGAGAGAGCTTCAAGCTCTAACCGAGTCCTTTAGCATCAAGGAGTAAGAATCAAGAGGTAAACATCAACCATAACCTTTTTCTTTCAATATTTCAAGCTTTCATAGTTTTGAAGCTTATATGTTTGGTGCGTTTGATTTTTGTTGTGTATAGTTGTTGTTAGTTGTGTAAGTTGTTATGGAAGTTCTTAAGACCCTAAAAACTATCCTAATAACATTAAAGTGGAACATTATAACGAGAAAATCTGAACCCATGTGTAAAGGATGAAGAACAATGAAGAACATGGACATTTTGGACAAACACGGACATTCGGACTGTTTTAGAGAACTTGTAGCTTTGATTATATGTTTGTTTTCTTTGTTTGTTATTGTGGTATTGTAGTTCCATGGGTTATCTTCATAACCCTGTTGGAATGGAGTAAAAAGCTTTTAAAACGAATTTGAGGCGAAGATTTTAGTAAACCATGTCATGAACACGATTACTTAGTATGAACAGTGAACTTTTAATCAATTCTGGTATTAATGTGTTGCTTGTAAAATTATGAGCTTCTGAAGTAGTATAGTACACTGAATTAGGAAGCCATGGGCTTTGGAATGAACGCATTTCGACCTCGGATGAGGGAGATATAGCGATTTTAAGAAAATGTGTCAAGGCTGTCAAGAACACAAAAAACTGGTGCGACCAGGCTCTTTGGAGCCGCTGTTTCGATTTGTTAACGAATCTGACAAGTTATGATTTTTAGATATGTTGTAGTTCAGGTTACAAGCTTTCCATACCCTTAAAGAACGAACTAATTCCGACTTAAAATAAAGAAGTTATGATGTTTGGAAGAATGTGCTACGAACCTGTCAAGTAGGAGGTTGTAGAGTGCAAGTCATGGGGTAATCTCTGACCATCGTAGAGTGCCAATGGTGGGGTGGACTCTGAGTGTCGTAGAGTGGCCTCCGAGGGTAGTAGAGTGGCCTCCAAAATCGTAGAGTGCCTCTCGGAATCATAGAGTGCAAATTTGGCTAAGTGTAAATCGTAGAATGGAAAAATGGCTAAGTATAAAATCGTAGAGTGACTTTCAACCTGAACATCACTTAGTAATTCGAGCATAACTTTCTCATACGAACTCGGATTGAGGTGATCCAGGATGATTCGGAAAGAGGAAGAGTAGACCTACAACTTTCATTTAATAAGTATTGAGAGTTAAGGTCGGGATGAATCTAAAAATTGAGCATCTTTAACACTGCTGGCGATCGTAGAGTGAAAAAATGGCTAAGTGTAAATCGTAGAGTGGAAAAATGGCTAAGTATAAAATCGTAGAGTGACTTTCAGCTTGAACATCACTTAGTAAAATGGGCATAACTTTCTCGTACGA
This sequence comes from Aralia elata, assembly GCA_034770075.1. Taxonomy (NCBI): domain Eukaryota; kingdom Viridiplantae; phylum Streptophyta; class Magnoliopsida; order Apiales; family Araliaceae; genus Aralia; species Aralia elata. The sequence continues at coordinate 48,657,292 of CM068385.1, forward strand.
ACTCGGATTGAGGTGATCCAAGATGATTCAGAAAGAGGAAGAGTAGACCTACAACTATCATTAATAAGAATTGAGATTTCATGCCTGGATCAAATTCGAATTTGGGCAGTTTGGTAACGTTGTGTATGTCGCTTAAGCATTTGAGTAGGCAAGTTTGACGTATGGACGTGCAAACGTCGTAACGTTTTAACAAGTGTGTTTATCCTTGTTCATTATTATGCTTCTAATAAGATTATAACCTTATGGAGTAGTTTAAGCCAATGCTTGGTATTTATTATGTGACTAATTGTAGTATATTTATGTGCACATACGTGTGTAGGATAATTGAAGAGCGTGTGTTGTATTATTGTAGCAGACGCATGAGGCAAGTTTCCCTAACCTTACTCTAATTATAATTGAGCAGGTTTCCTATCTTATACAAATGTTGTATATTGTGCAAGTTTCTTATCCTAATTCGATTTACTTATTGAGCAAGTATTCTATCTTATTGCAAGTTTCATGACTCGAATTGAGTTATTAAGTTCAAATTATATTAGTGGATTAATTATTGTCAATTACTCCACATCAAAGATAATTATTGTTATTCGCACTTTATGTATTTGAATTCATGATCTGTTGTTAGACTGTGAAACATTTAAGTTCTTCATTCATGAACTGTTTAAGGAAATAGTCTACGCCATTTGTTTCGGCTAGGCATGTATAGGTTATTATTTTAAAACCTATCCAAACCAGTAGTTGGTACGGATTCTTGGACTAAGAGAGCAACCCTTATTAGGGGATTATAATGTGTCAGTTATTCGATGCAATCAAAGTTAAATGTTATGCATATACATGGTGTACGAGAGGCTTATCCCCTCTAGTACAACTGACAGGGCCAGGTTTTTAAAAGGGTCAGTTAAATGATTGACTCTTTGGCCAAAACGTTTATGGTCTATTGGACCACTCAGCAGTAAATAATCAATATTCATTATTTCATTTGAACTTTGATTATATTGTCAGTTATTTCTTCAATGTTCTTAAATTGTTGAACTATGCGATTATTATTCTCCTTCATTCATGATATATCTTCTTTATTCATTTTAAACTTGCTGAGCAAAGTAGTTGCTCATCCTTGCTATATCATGAACCTATTGCAGTTAAGTCGGAGAGTTCCAAAGCGGACAAAGGCAAAGGAAAGCTTAAGAAATAGTTATATGTACTATCCCGTTATGTAATCGTGGAATCATTTTATATTATTAATGTATTCCGTGATGTATTTATTTAAGGTTATAGACCTTGAGACAGTCGTAAACCTTTTGTAATGAACAACATATGTTTATTTATTCCGCATTAGTTGATTTATGTTGTTTAGAGGTGTATGGATGTACTTTATCGTGAGCACCAGATTCGAGGTATTGGTACCTGAATTTGGGGGTGTCACATGCATAATGATTCATGATGAATCAAACTAAATAAACAGAAGAAAATGAGACAATGCAGGTTGGTACTAAGAATAGTAAGCTACCGATGTACTATAATGTTAGTTATGAATATGGATGAATTGTTAAGAATTAAGGGATGGTTATGACATCCGGATATGTGTGTAATAAAAAAATTAAATTAATATGTGAAGCTAAGACTGATGGTGAGGATAAATGGATTGTGTAATGTAGTGGACTGCTACAGGTATTTAGTTAGGAGGAGAGTCCAATAGCATATTAAGTTCAGCCCAGGGAAAATGTGTTCCTATGTGTTGTTCGGCCCAGATGGAATTAAAGGAGTGAGCCCAAAGCAATTGACCCAATATAAAAAGTTTATCTTTCAGCTATGTGCTGATATCTAATTAAATATTGAGATATCAACAATAACCTCCTGATCTGCCGAGTTGGCCTATAGCCACTCTAAGTTGGTTTACTCCAATCATAAGTAAAGCAAGAATGATTATATTTGTGTGGTCTGAAAAGAAGTTGGTAAAGACTTTTTACCTAACCCTTCTTAACCGTTAGGCAAAACAAAATTCTGCTGGGCAAATACGAATGGCAATGGGTAAAATACGTATAAGAGCTCTCCTATAAATAGGAGCTTCCAATTCAGTTCAAAACATTTCTTATCATCTGTTAAGTTTACAACATAGAGAACAAGAGAGCCAAGAGATAAAAAGGAGTTAGGAGGAACGCTTGTAGATCGGAAAGTAGTAGAGTCTAAGAAGGGAAAAGGCAGTAGATAGTCCATTCAAAGTCATCACTAAGAGAAAAGAACTTCAAGAAGGTATAACCCTCTAACCTTATAATGTTGTTCTACGGTTTTGTGTATTTAGTACATTTCAATTGGGTAATATAGTTATACACGTTTGATTGTGGGAGGACTATGTGTGAAAATCATGGTGGATTTCGAAGTTATAAGGTGGTGTTGATCGAGGTTATGCATTGATATAAAATGTGTAATAACTTAAGAATGGAATGCAAAAAGACTTCATTAAAACACACCATTAAGAGCACCTTAAAAAACAGAAATAGAATAGAAGACATGTAATGAGCACAAAGTCTTGTATGTTCATCACCCTGTAGACCATAAGGTAGTGACTGTTAAACCTGTGGACTAATTATTATTAAATAAACATAAATATTAACTTTATTATATGTCATTTGTCAACTTGAGTTATCTGTCAATCTGAGAGGTCATCAGTAACCTAACCAAGTGAGTTAAACTCAAGCTTTGAATTCAGAAATGTATGAGTTCTGACCAAGCCTTATAAACACAAGAACGGTCTATGTCTGACATGGTGTCTATACTAGGTCTCAATACCCTTAAACTATGGAAGTTTTCTTAGTCTCATCTTCCTAAACAAATAAACCAGTGTCAAGGTCAGTCGTAGAGTGACACACCCAAGGTTGGTTCTATGTCAAATTTCAATTGAGAGTGAACCGTTGTAATCTCTTTTAATCTTAATTCCTTGAGTCAGTGAACCATATTCAAAGTCAGACTTAATTCTATGTTCATAAGTCAGTTTAAACCATAGAGTATAATCTCTAAATGAGTAGTTAAAGAATGTCTTTTAAAATGGAAGTCATAAGGTTTTCCTCAGTTCGAAATCGTAGAGTGAACCCCAGTCGTAGAGTGACTGGACTGGTCGATCGTAGAGTGACTGAGCCAATCGTAGAGTCAAATCGTATGGTACTAAACCCGATCGTAGAGTGACTTCTACAGATTGTAGAGCACTTCCACCAAATCGTAGAGTAATTCCACATACCAAGTCGTAGAGTGACCTTGCCAGATTTCAGAGTCACTTCAACAAAGTCGTAGAGTGCCAAGACTGCACAATCGTGGAGCTCCAACCCTACGATCGTAGAGTATTGCTCACGGATCGTAGAGTCTTCCTGACAAATCGTAGAGTGCTTCTGCAGACTACTTGGAAGGTTAAGTTCTCCTCCATACCTCCTATACATTCCTAAAATAGATACATATCTGTTAGGGATACATCTGAATACTCTTAAAACTAAGGGTGAGTAAAGAATGGTTAATGATAGCAGCTAAGAAACACAGTACATGACTATACACTTAAAATTCACTAGTAAAGAAGAACAGGACAGGCTTGTCAAACTAGAATCATGATAATAATAAGTGAGAGATAAGTAAACACATGAAAACTGCATTCTTCATGTATCCTAGTTGTGGGGCCAACTGAGATTATTAAAGTGGTGTGCAACAGAGATTAACCATTAGAATAACCTATGATTAATGTAGGTCATCTGAAGGAGAAATTAGAGTTAAACAGTAGCGGCAGTTTAGGCAAGTTCCTAACTTACACAACTTTATATATTATGCAAGTTTCTTACACAGACTGTGTATATTGTGCAAGTTCCCTAACTTGTATCAATTGTTTATCATGTGCAAATTCTTAACTTACACAATCTTATATATTGTGCAAGTCTCTAAACAAGTTAACTAGCATGCAAAGTCCTTTGATTATTATAAGTTCCTTTAAAAGTACTATTGTTGAGTACATATCTCATAGGAGATAACCTCTATTGAATATGCTTGTTCGTACATCTATTATTGGAAATTATTCCTAGATCGAAACTTTTTAGTTTTCATAAACCTTAGTTGAAAACCTTTACGAATCCTTTCAAAACATCAGTTGTTGATAAGTTGTGTATGTGATTGTTGTGAGAAATGTGTCTAAGCCATTTGATTCGGCTAGACCAAGAAGTAAGTAAGTAAGATTGATAGTAAATCATTAATTCTTGGAGAAAGCTATCCGAACCAATTGCTTCGATAAGGACTCTTATGATCTGCAGAGATGAACAACTCTCAAGTGTATGGGGTATTATTATATATGTCGGGGGACCGATGTTGAGCTAAATCTATACTAGCAATTTACGTGCAAGTATACACGGCCAATCAAGTAATAAAGTGATACGAGAGTTGTCAATCCCACGAGGAGCGAATTATAACTTAAATAATTATAAACACTAATTATGCATCAATCAATCTAATTTAGATAATTATGATAACAAATGAGTGAATTAACTAATTTACCAATTACTGAAATATTAAATCAATGAATAAAAAGGTTAAGGAATCAATTTCCCCCGATGAATCATTCAAATAATACCCTCATTCTTTTATTAAATTGATTAATCAGAATTGTCAACGGAAAATCACTAATAATTAATATAACCACCCTTTCGAATAATTATATAGCATACCTATCATTATTAATTTTCCTATATTCCTATGAGAAACAATAATAATAAATTCATTAAGATTCATTTTCCACCCGTTGCTTGTGGTATTCAGGTATATTCCTATCCCGTTCACAGAATTAGCAATCAATTAGAAATCAATATTACTGAAAAGATTTACTAATCACAAGTTATTATATCCAGATCTTAACTTAGAATCTATCGTCAGATTTCATCTAAATCCATCTAATAATTGTTGATCAGGCAATTATGATAAAACAAAACAAGATATAATAAACAATTCAATTCATAATCAACTTGAATAAAAGAATTAATAAATATTAAATAAAATCATCATCGGGTTCCATTGAATCCTTAACTAAGAAATTTAGTTCATAATTAAAGTGAAAAACATCAATGATTTATCAAAAGCCATTCTAGATTACAAAATTGAAGAAATAAGAGAGAAGAAATAAACTCTGTCGAGTCAAGCCTTCGCTCCTAAGCTCCAACTCTTCTCTAGAATAAAGCCCTGATGAAACCCTTATTTTCCTACGTAATGAATACTCCTCAATAATGAATACTAAATCTAAATATATTATCTATGTCTCCTCTAAATGAATGAATGAATCCTATATTTATTAGTCTATTACTAACTACTGATAAACTCCAACCATATGAGATAAGTGTAAATTTCATCAGATCCTTAGCCAAAAGAATGCAAATCCACCGGGCGCGTCACCGCACGCGCAGGCGCCAGTCGCGTTCAAGCGTCGCGGCTCTTGAATCCGTGCGCCGCGACTCTCGTTCTTTGTATTTCCTGCGCTGCGGCTCTTGTTTGGTGCGCCGCGACTCTTGATCCCTGCCCATTCTTCAATTCCTCTTTTATGCTCCTGCTTTGACCAATCTTTCACATTAATCCTAGCTACATATATCTTTCCACTCATTTAACTTTGCCAAACGATCATTATTACCTATAGCAACAAATTAAGGCTAAACTTGCAATAATTTTCTCTATTTACACCAACATAGGTTAAAATCAATTATTTATAAAAACTACTAAAATGCAATAAAATACTATCAAAACCTCTCTAGAAAAACAAAATAATCAAGTCAAACATACCCAATTAATAGATATAAAATCTAATTATCAAATACCCCCAAACTTGAATCTTTTGTTTGCCCTCAAGCAAAACTTAAATCAATAAAATAATCCTAAAAACTTAAACATGCAACATATTCCTAAGATAATCTTGAATCAATTCATAGCCTCCAAGATCATACAATCATCACTTTACAACAGTTAAGTCCTGTATAAGCTCGTCAATTACTTAATCATCAATTCACATTAGTTACAATCCCATAATGTGTGTTGTGTGCAATTCCCACCAAATGAATCAGACCTTAAAAGGATTATAAAACGAACAAATGGTATAAAGAAGTCATCAACCCCTAGGACATATCACAACAATAATCTCAGCCAGGGTAATTATCACTCAAGTTAAGAGACTACAGTTATTTCTAATGTTCTGCTATTCCTCCTAGATACATTTTCATCCTTATTCCCCATGGTGAGTGCGTTTTACGCTCCTTCTCACATGCCTGACGAGTGTGTTTTATGCTCCATCTTGCCTTATTACATTTCCAAGGAGTGCTCTTTTAAGCTCAATTCACTCCACCATATATCTTAGCTCTAGGAAGCATAACATTCTTTTATTTCTTTCTTTTCATATGAACCATAATTGTCCCCCAAACTTAAACAGTTCACTACCCCTGCTTCAACTAAAATCGCACTATAATCCTAACTTGTGACAATATCTCATACCAAGGTTTTGAACTATAATCGCCTTAAAATACAATTACCCTCGGTGGGACATAAGTGCTCAGATAATAGGGATCATAACTACGCAAAATCGACTTCTAATATGATATACAAGCTTACACAAAACTTAAAAGTTTTCTAACTTGCTAACACATTTAATCATATCTTATCATTGACTATTCTAAAGATTCACCATTTTTTTTAGATATGCAAAAATTAACAACTAAAAATAGATGCACTAATTTAAAAATTAACCAAATAATTAAATAAGTCTTTAGCAAACCAACAAACCAGTAAATTAAAACTTAAAGTATCATCAAACCATCCCTCCAAACTTAAATATTACATTGCCCTCAATGTATTACCAGAAACTTCCCTGGAAAAATTCATTCATCACCAGTAGCAGCACCATCATCAGCACCGTCATCCTCATCATCCGCAAGGCTATTGGTCTCCTCTTCTAACTCGAATACAGTATCGTGAAACACCCGTGACGGCAACAAATGAATGGGAACCAGATTGTTTATGTTGAAGCGAGTTGTAAATGTTTATATGATATTTTTCGTGTAATTCATATAGCTGTCAACTCGGTCCACTAACTGATCCACACGACGTGCTTGTCGGCGATTCAAACTCAACAGATTATCCTGGCCTCATTCCAAGTTCGTTTGAGTTCTCTATATAGCCCGGATCTTTGCAATTATCAGGTCCAAAGTAGCATCAGTCGGAGCACCTCGTCTTGGCCGCCTCGTTCCATGAAATAAACTGACCCCGTGAGATGGTCCCGCACCTTCCGTCTGACCAGTGGCAACATCAATAGCATCATATCCACCTCGCATGTTTGATCCGCTGCCAATTGGTTCTTTGAACTTGTCAATGGTGCTGCTGTCTAACACCGACTTTGGTTGTTCAAATATCTCATCTGCTTGCCAAATAACTCTAGCGTTCTTACACAACCCACAAATGAGAGACGGGTGAGGAAGTCCGCCAGATGTCCCGCTCTGTAATGTATAGAGAATGGAGCTATGGCCCTAGTTACCTCTGAAACATAAGATGAAGGCATTAATTTAGCACAAAGGAAATAAAACCAGACCTTACCATATCTGCTCAGTGCATTCCGGGGGAAAGAAACTGCAAAAGTTACTCGAATCGTCCATTGAGTCCTGGGCTTGCATAAGCCTTTAAGTTCTTCATCCCAATTCGGTCCATTTTGAACATAATCTGAATAAGCATCATTCTCCATAGATGGTAGGCCATAGTATGTATTGATGGCTTTGCTGTCAAACGATACGGCTTTTCCCCATACCATAGCTACCTTGTTCACTGCCTCAACCGCATTAGCATAAAATTCTGTTACTATTGCTACGACTGCAGCGTCGGGTTGAGCCGTCAATGTTTCCCATCCATGCTCCCAAATCATTCGCCAAATTTTAAGCCCATTCGCCTCTTGTGGCACCAAACCATGTTCCAGAATTAAATTTTTATTAATCAATGAGGCATGAAATCGCTCCGATGCTTCTTCGCTAACAAACTTTGAGTGATCATATGTGGAAGAAGAAGCCTGTGAAGTACGTTGATGCTTGGGTGCCATTATAATGTTCAACAAGGCTTGAAACTAAAGAATTTTATGAACCTTGTGTTTGGAGCAATATAACAAACACTTGGTGTGCGCCCAAATTTTTGCCCAAATTCAAAGCTTTTGAATATTTCTAATCCCTCCAATTGAAGTAGCAGCACAACAACAATCCCAAAATTTACAAATATCTCTTAAAGATGAAGAAGAAAGCTTATTTGAACCAAGTACCTTTGCTAATGAAGAAGAGGAAGAATAGTTGTTGAATTGGTGCAATCCTTCTCCAATTAGAATCCTTGATTTCTCCTTGTAATCCTTTAGAGTGATGAGGTTGGGTTTAAATTGCTGAGTTTTAATGAGATTGAAGTTTATTTGTGGTAGAGATTTAAATGGTTTGGTGAATGTGGGAGGTGGGTGGTTTTGGGGAGAGTTTGGGTGTGTTTGTGGGGAAGTGGGAGAGAGAGATGCCGAGAGAAATAAGGAAAATGGGCAAACATGCACACGGGCACTGCTCTTGACTTACTGATCCGCGCATGAGCGTCGCGGCCCCTGATGTGTGCGTCGCGGCTCTTAAACGGACGTCGCGGCTTTTAAGGTTTTGTGTTGCAACGCATATTCTCTGTTTGGATTCCTAGCGTGGCTACCAAACTGTTCAATTGTGCTAAAGATTCAAGCGCCGCGGCCCATGAATTCCAACGTCGCGGCTCATGAAGTATGTCGCGGCTCTTACTTTGCGCGCCGCGACCCATAATCTCTGACTAGTGTGCGGCTGAAAGCTTGCTAGGCCAAAAATTTTCCAGATTTCATTTCTTTAACATTCCCTTGCCTGCTTGCCACAAAATAAGCTATTCCCTTTATTTTCTTGCATTTGCTAACACCTCTCAATCTCTTCAAATTTGATGCATGCAAAGCTGGTATCGCCTGAATTAAATTGCCAACAAAGCTCAACTCAATTAATTATGCTAAACTCATGACTAAAAATTTAACTAAAATAAATAAACTTAATAAATTCAAATCTAATTAAAAATTAACCCCTGGGTTGCCTCCCAGTAGCGCTTGTTTTTAAGTCTTCAGCCTGACTTCTTCTTTTTCAATAACTCGAACTTGTTGATGTGATTGGAACGACTTCGGTTATGCATCCCATATCATGCATCACGTGCCCATTCTCTTCCACGTTCCCTTGCTTTTCATTTTCACTTCTTCCTTCACTGTGTTCGTCTTCCCATGTTTTATCTTCTAAGATCTCTTGTGCCACATAACACTCTTCCACTTCATTAGGAATTTTTATGGTATCAAACACGTTGAACGTAACCTCTTGATCATTAACCCTCATCGTGAATTCTCCATTCCTTACATCAATCAAAGTTTGTCCAGTGGCTAGGAATGGTCCTCCCAGAATTAATGGAATCTCCTTATCTTCTTCATACTCAAGAACGACAAAATCCATTGGGAAAACAAACGTATCAACTCTCACTAGCACATCTTCGATCACTCCTTTTGGACGTGTAATTGATCAGTCTGCTAGTTACAGAGTTATATTCGTTGGCTTCACTCCTTTCAACCCAAGTTTTTCGTAGATAGAGAGAGGCATGAGATTAATGCTTGCCCCGAGATCACATAGAGCTTTCCCAACAAACTGTTCCCCAATAGTACATGGTATCGTAAAACGTTCGGGGTCTTTTAGTTTAGTGGGTAATTTCCTCTGAATAACAATACTGTATTCTTCAGTTAGGGCTACCATCTCTCCTTCATTTATCCTCCTCTTCTTTGAAAAAATTTCTTTTAAAAACTTAACATAACTTGGCATTTGTTCTAATGCCTCTGCAAAAGAAATATTGATTTGTAATTTCTTGAAAACTTCCAAAACTTTTGAGAACTGGCGGTCCAACTTGTGATTCTTCACCCGTTGTGGATATGGTGCAACAGGATTCTTTGATTCATGCTTGCTCTCTCCCTGTTTTAATTCTAACTCTTGATTTTTCTTTTCTTCATTCTTATTTAAATCAATTTCAATTCCTTCTTCCTTTTCAGTGTCAATCTTTCTTGTAGATGTGGTATCATTTTTTGGCAAACTCTTCCCGCTTCTTAGCATAATAGCCTTGCATTGCTCATGACTATCTCTTCTCGGATTGACTTCGGTGTCATTCGGTGGAGCACCCTGTGGACGATTATTCACTGCACTTGCTAGTTGTCCCATTTGAGTCTCCAAATTACGAAGTGACCCTTCTAGGCTATTCATTCTCGTGTCATTTGCTGCAATGTACTTAGTGATTAAATCTTTTATGCTAGGCTTTCTTTCCTGTTGTGGTTGAGCTGGGCCTTGGAAACCTGGTGGATAAAATTGCTTTGGAGCTGATGATTGATTCTGATTATTGTTCCACGAAAAGTTTGGATGATTTTTCCACCCTAGATTGTATATGTTAGAATATATACCCTGCTTGTTCCCTATAAAATTCACTATTTCGGTATTGATTAAACACTGGTTTGTATTATGACTTCTTGCACATAATTCACAGACTGCAGCTATTTGTTGCACTGATTGTGTTCCCATTGCATCAATTTTCTTTGATAGATTTGCCAATTATGCAGCTAGAGCTGTTATTGCATCTATCTCAAATTTCCCTCCACTCTTTGGTTAAATTAATCTAGCAGTTGGCCACTGATAATTATTCACAGCCATTGTCTCCAACAATTCACACGCTTCTTCGAATTTCTTACCCATTAGAGCCCCTTCTGTAGCTGCATCAATACTGGTTCGTGTTGTGTTAAATAACCCGTTATAAAATGTTTGTACTTGCAACCACTTCGGGAGTCTATGATGAGGACACCTTCTCAACATTTCCTTGAAACGTTCCCAAGCTTCATAAGTGATTCTAAATCCTGTTGTACGAATGACGTATTCTCATTTCTCATTCTTAGTCTTTGCTGGGGGGGGGGAATTTAGCTAAAAATTTCTAAGCTAAATCATCCCAAGTAGTGATTGAACCTACTGGTAACGAATGTAGCCAACTCTTTGCCTTATCACGAAGTGTGAAAGGAAAGAGCCTTAGTCTTACTGCGTCATCAGTCACATCCTTGTATTTAAATGTGTCACAAATTTCCAAGAAACTTACAAGGTGATCGTTTGGATCATCATTTGGCATACCCCCAAATTGGATCGAATTCTGAACCATCTGAATCGTACTCGGTTTGATTTCAAAAATGTTGGCCTGAATTGCAGGCCTCCTAATGCTTGAATGAATCTCAGTGACTTGTGGCATCGCATAGTCCTTAAGTGATTTTTGTGCCTCTTCGTCAGCCATAGCTTGTTGCTTAATTATTTCTTTACAAAATTGTCATATTTTACGAAGCCTTTTCTCAATCTCGTCCTCGAACGAAAGTAATTTGTGCTCCTTTGACCTAGTTTTCATACAAAGCTACCTGCGAATAGAGACCAGATTTATAAATCCGCAATAAAATCTAAATTAAAATTAACTGATGGAAATTAATAATAGAAAATTAAGCTATCTATTGCTCCCCGGCAACGGCGCCAAAAACTTGTTGAGCTAAATCTATACTAGCAATTTACGTGCAAGTATACACGGTCAATCAAGTAATAAAGTGATAAGAGAGTTGTCAATCCCACGAGAAGCGAATTATAACTTAAATAATTCTAAACACTAATTATGCATCAATCAATCTAATTTAGATAATTATGATAACAAAGGAGTGAATTAACTAATTTACCAATTACTGAAATATTAAATCAATGAATAAAAAGGTTAAGGAATCAATTTCCTCCGATGAATCATTCAAATAATACTCTTATTCTTTTATTAAATTGATTAACCAGAATTGTCAACGGAAAATCACTAATAATTAATATAACCACCCTTTCGAATAATTATATAGCATACCTATCATTATTAATTTCCCTATATTCCTATGAGAAACAATAATAATAAATTCATTAAGATTCATTTTCTACCCGTTGCTTGTGGTATTCAGGTATATTCCTATCTCGTCCACAGAATTAGCAATCAATTAGAAATCAATATTACTGAAAAGATTTACTAATCACAAGTTATTATATCCAGATCTTAACTTAGAAATATCGTCATATTTCATCTAAATCCATCTAATAATTGTTGATCAGACAATTATGACAAAACAAAACAAGATATAATAAACAATTCAATTTATAATCAACTTGAATAAAAGAATTAATAAATATTTAATAAAATAATCATCGGGTTCCATTGAATCCTTAACTAAGAAATTTAGTTCATAATTAAAGTGAAAAACATCAATGATCTATCAAAAGTCATTCTAGATTACAAAAATGAAGAAATAAGATAGAAGAAATAAACTCTATCGAGTCAAGCCTTCGCTCCTAAGCTCCAACTCTCCTATGGAATAAAGCCCTAATGAAACCCTTATTTTCCTACGTAATGAATACTTCTCAATAATGAATACTAAATCTGAATATATTATCCGTGTCTCCTCTAAATGAATGAATGAATCCTATATTTATTAGTCTATTACTAACTACTGATAAACTCCAACCATATGAGATAAGTGTACATTTTATCAGATCCTTAGCCAAAAGAATGCAAATCCACCGGGCCCGTGACCGCACGCGCGCGCGCCAGTCGCGTTCAAGCGCCGCGACTCTTAAATCCGTGCGCCGCAGCTCTTGTTTGGTGCGCTGCAGCTCTTGATCCCTAGCCATTCTTCAATTCCTCTTCTATGCTTCTGCTTTGACCAATCTTCCACATTAGTCCCAGCTACATATACATGTCCACTCGTTTAACTTTCGCCAAACAATCATTATTACCTGTAGCAACAAATTAAGGCTAAACTTATAATAATTTCATCTATTTACACCAACATAGGTTGAAATCAATTATTCACAAAAACTGCTAAAATGAAATAAAATACTACCAAAACCTCTCTAGAAAAGCAAAATAATCAAGTCAAACATACCTAATTAATAGATATAAAATCTACTCATAACCGACTTGCGTACTATGACTGAACGTTATGCATAATGTGGGTGTTATGGGGCTGATCACCTCATGTGCCTATTTTGGAGGTTTGCAGTAAATCACTGTCAATCCTTCTAGTAGAAGTTCATGGTCCTCAATGACCATTCAGTATTAAAGTGCCTTGACTCTGAAATTTTGCAGTCATTATTCTAAATTCATTCAAGTATCTTATGAATTGTTGTCAATTGATTGAACTTCTGAAATTATGGAAATTCTTGACATAGCTATTTGTTATTACTTTTATGCTTGTTCGGCAAATTTGTTGCTCACCCTTGCTTAAACACAAAATGTACAGTTAAAGCGGAGCAAGGCAATGGCTCAGGGAAGGACAAAGGGAATGGCAAAGCTATAGAGTAGCTTTAGCTATTAGATTTAAGTGATTATTATGAATAATTATATTAAGACTTATGATTAGGTATTTGAAGAACTTAAGCTAAGTTATGTAATAGTTAAGGTCGCGAGAACTTGAGAGAAGGATGTAATGATGTATTAATCAATGTGAACCATATATTATTCTGTAATGTATTGATAATTAGATAGATTATGAGTGGTATCGTGGAGCACCAAGTTTAGGTAGAGGTATCTGAATTTGAGGGCGTCACAGGTTGGTATCAAAGCTTTAGGTTATAAACCTTAGGAAAGAGAATCCTTAGGCTATAATCTTAGAAAAGATAAAGATAAGAAGAAGGGGATGAAACTTTTATAGAGTTAAAAGAGACTATAGGTAGAATAGTCATAAAGAGCCATGTGGAGTCGTGAAATATACTTTTATTTCATATAATGAATTTATATTTTACTAATAGAGTTGTTTGCCTTGTGTTGTGATTGTAGGATGACAAAGGATGGTGAACCAAGTAGAACCGTAGAAAAGGAGCCACGTGACATACATGTGGTATTTGAGACACCCTTGATAGTTGAGCATGTTTCGGCAGTAGCTCTAACTGAAGAAGAAGAATACGAGATAGAATTTGACCTGGAGGAAGAACCAGAGGAGAGTGAATCAATAGAGGAATCCGAAGAAGTACCCCATGTCGGGACTACTTTTGTGGAGGAATTGCTAGGAGAGTATGCTGATTGCATCATCGAGCTAGGTGATAGGGTCTATGAACTAGAGAAGAAAGCCCAAGAGCGACAAATTAGAGTACAGGAGCTAGAGGTAGAGATTTTGGGGCGCCAATAGGTGTTGATATATTTGTATGTATAACAAATATGACTCATACATGCAAGTGCACGTGATCCACAAGTAATATAAAGTAAGTAAAGTATCGATCCCACGAGGAATAGAATTGCATTTACGACTACAAACACCGATTTTGTAATTATTTCGGTCTCTTCAAACAATTGGTTACAATGATAAAATTATCCAATGATTACTAAAGAAACAAATAGAATAATTTACGATTGTGCAAATACAGATTTTATGGGCTTGGGATTATAATTTCACTTATTGCAAACTTAGATTTCCATGCTTCCTATTGTTGCTAATTGGTTATTATAGAATGTTGGTCGAGAACACGAATGTAAAATATGACCACCTCTCGATGCATCATATTCATATCACACTGAATCCACAATTGATAGAATGAATGTGAACACCCTAGATGACTAACGCACTATATTTCTATGTGAGTTACAATCAAGAGGGTTTAAGTACAAGTTCTCAAATGGCCACATATGGTACTTCGGTATATCTTTATCCTAAGCACGAATCATAACTTCACGAGGAGTGTAAATACTATGAACATATGTTAGCATAATCAGATCTCAATTTATACTTCCTTTCTCAATTCCATATAAATTATCATGGTAATTGGTGATCAAGCAATTAAACATTCAATATAAATTATGCTAGACATTCATTTCATAACCAACTAGCAATAATAAGGAAGCATTTCAATTTTCAGTAATGCACAAGATTCATTATAATCCCAAGAATGAAATTTAGTTCATGGTAACAATAATAAAATTCATCATACACAATTGGTTCATCATCATAATTACAGAATAGGAAAATTAATCAAAAACAGAAAATATTAAAGCTCCCTATTTCCATTCTTCCGTTTCTGCAACTTCTGGTGATTTTCCAAGTTGTGTTGATTCATGATTTCTTGCTCCCAAGCTTCAATTCAGCATCCATATAGTTCCATTCTTCAGTTCCCCAACAAAATTGAAGCTCATCTGAATTGTTTTTATTTTAGAACTAATAATGCAGTAAACTTTCTCAGTTTCGTGGCGGAGGAACTCTCCCAAACTTAAAATCTCAATTCCATATATTACATGTTTAATTTGTCTTCTATTGACTTATTCTGATTCCCACTAATAAAGTTTTAATCCACTAATCCCTCAAAATCTGGCATTGCATGATTTCATGGTAGTGCTGCTTCGCTGGCTGGAACGTGTCTGCATGGCTGGCTGGCGACAGGCGCAGCTGCGTCGATCCCCTTTGCAAAAGGGGCGCAGCTGCGCAGGGGAGCTTCGGCAGGAACAGTAGGGGCGCAGCTGCGCCGGTCACAAAGCCAGGTTGGGCGCAGCTGCCCAGGCAATCATAGGGCGCAGGGCACAGGCGCAGCTGCGCCGTCCTCCAAGCCAACAGGGGCGCAGCTGCGCTGCATGACAGTCGACTGCTGTACTGGTGTACTCAGCCTGATATCTCGATCTGGTGTGTAGTTAGGAACCATGGTACATCACCTGATGGCCCGTAATGTGGAATTGGTAGCCAGGTTAGAGCAATCTGAACAAAGGGAGCAAAGTGAGAGGGCCGAAAAGGAAGGCTTACGAGCCCAGCTAGAAGTGGAGATAGCAGACCGAGTCCGGGTAGAGGAGCAATGGGATGAGGCCATAGAAAGGGTTGGCGATTTAGAAGACGAGGTGAGAAGTAAGAGGATGAAGATGAAAAATGGGTTATGCGTTTCGCACAACCATGGGTAGATGGATTGATGGTGTATATCACTATCCAGCTGAGGAAGGGCAAACCCGTTATACTATTTGTAGAGACCAGATGATTCCAATGGGGCAGCTAGAATATGAGAGCGTTGTGGAACGCAGGATGCTTGGATCAGTACACTAACTATGTGTTTAGTGGTAGTAGTTATTTATGTATGTATTGATGTGTAAATTCCAGTCTTTTATGTAAGACATGGAATAGTATGTGTAAACCCCAATTTTTGCTTTAACAACGGGGGTAGGATAGATGTGAATCCCCATCTTTTGTGATATTAGAGGATAGGTAATAGCGTTTATAGCAGTATGCTGTAGAATAATGTACTGATCTTTTGGGCATATGAATATAAATGTTTTTATCAAATGTGCTACAATAATTATTGAAGTATATAATGGGATAATAATATTAAGTTGTTATCAAACAAAAAATGGCGCCAAAACGTAGACAATAAGCTCAATATACCCAAGAAGAATCCGTAAACAATGAAAGGGAACAGACAGATCCTATGCAGCGTCTTATCGACTTACTAGAAGGAGTAGTTTGTTAGGTTTGTATATAGCGCGAACATGCAATCAAATTACATAAATAGTGCGGAAGCGCAATAAAACGAATTTTAAAATTTTTCATACAAACCATCACCACGATCATCCATGTGCTCAATTATCAATTAAACGAAAGAGATAAAGTATGAGAATTATACCCCTTGTAGAACCATGCTTCCACAGGTATGAGTTCACCTCCAAATCCTTCGCGTTCTCCTTGAATTCTACCGATTAAATTCCTTCCTTTGATCAACATTAGCCACCCAAGTGTTTGGCCTCTAGAGGTGATCCACCAAGGAATAATAGTTGTTCAAGAAGATGGGTGTTGGCAAAACCCTAGTTTCTATCTCTATAGAAATTGCAAGTACTCTCTCTCTCCAATTCTTATGGAAGAGTGTGTAACTGTCTAACCCTAAATCATGATAAGACTCCTCTTATTTATAGATATAGGGAACCCTCCTAAACTATTTAGGATTAGGGTTTTTATTTTAATTAAACTCCTTTAATTAATTAAACTCATAATCCAATTAGGAATTTATGAGAGTATTTTTATTAATTAATTCCCAAACCCTTTTAGGAACTAAATAATAATAATAGTAATAATAATAATAAGACTCTTCTTATTAATTTATATTTAATATTTCCAAAATATTAAATAATAAATATTAAGTTATTTAATTTATTCTATCTCCATAGATTAAATTAAATACACTTAACTTATTATTACAATTATGCCATTTACTTCTTAAACAAATATTTTTCTTTTGCGGTGTGACCCTTTAGGTTCTCCATATTAAACCGATTGTGAATAAATCAATTAGAACAATTCTAATCTTATTTAAATTAATAAATTAAACTATTTAATTCATTTAAATAAATAATATTTATTCTACAGTAAGGGTAAGCCCCCTTAGCGATCAACGACTTTCCAGATAATATAGATTTCAACATTAATCACAAAAGAACCTTTCAGTGAATAGTTACCGTACAATTCAATCATTCTACCATACAATATCCCAATTAAATATAAGACATGGAATTACTGTCAAGCCTTATTTTATTTAATTATATGTATTTCGATTATTAAATGCACAACTCTGATAATGCAAATTAAAAACTCCTTTCTAATTTCATTCTGCTTTGGCCAAAGACTTCTGAGTCGTCATTTATCGAATCACATAGGACATTCACTCCTTTTACTAGAAGTGGTAGATTCTTTGTTGATCATTCACCTATCTCCATGTATAACTTATTATACCCAATCATACCCTTTGATATACCCCATGAAAGTAGTATGCACACAAGCCAATCATATTTGATATGATGTAGCATATACTTTGTAATCTTATTCATTTATTAATAAAGGAATTGATTTTCTTAAAAGGCATTTTATATTATCTACATAGTGCTGTTATATTAAATGTGATAAACCCATAGTTTTGAGCAATGCTTTTAGAATCATGATGGTGATCATGCTAATGAGATCTAAATTCAAGATAGCTCACAAACTAAAATTGTTCCTAATCGTTGGATTACTAAATTGGGGATTAGTGAATCCGGATAGATTAGTACCTACGTTGCTTGCTCTTAGGAAGAGGATGATTGATCTCATAACCATTTGTGTGGAGACACTAAAGCAAGTATGTAGGTTCTTATTAGAGAATAAGTTCACTGAACGTGACTCGCTAAGGAATACCTAATGGAGTTTTACTCGCCTGTCAATAAGAATTCCTCTAGTGATAGTAGTACAAGTGATCCTTGGACTTGAGATTATCATAGTATCTTGTGTATGATGAGTTATACTTTGACATGTCCCTTAAGACCTTGTGGGTATATCAAAGGGTATGATTGGGTATAATTAGTTGTACATGGAGATAGGTGAATGATCAACAAATAATCTACCTCATCTAGTAAAAGATGTGAATGTCCTATGTGATTCGATAAATGATAACTCAGTAGTCCTTGGCCAAGGCAGAATGAAATTAGAAAGGAGTTTCTAATTTGCATTATTTAGAGTTATGCATTTGGGAATCGAAAATACATATAATTAAATAAAATAAGACTTGACAGTATAATCCATGTCTTATATTTAATTTGGGACATTGTATGGTAGGAAGGATTGAATTGTACGGTAACTATCTTACTCAAAGGTTCTTTTGTGATGATTAATGTTGAAATCTATATTATCTGGAAAGTCGTTGATCGCTAAGGGGGGCTTACCCTTATTGTAGACATAAATGTTATTTATTTAAATGAAATTAAATAGTTTAATTTATTTATTTAAATAAGATTAGAATTGTTCTAATTGATTTATTCACAACCGGTTTAATATGGAGAACCTAAAGGGTCACACCGCAAAAGGAAAATATTTATTTAAGAAGTAAATGGCATAATGGTAATAATAAGTTAAGTGTATTTAATTTAATCTATGGAGATATAATAAATTAAATAGCTTAATATTTATTATTTAATATTTTGGAAATATTAAATATAAATTAATAAGAGGAGTCTTATTATTATTATTACTATTACTATTATTTAATTCCTAATAGGGATTGGGAATTAATTAATAGAAGTACTCTCCCATGGATTCCTAATTGGATTAGGAGCATTATTAATTAAAGGAGTTTAATTATAATACAAACCCTAAATCCTAAATAGTTTAGGGAAGGGTTATTCCTACATCTATAAATAAGAAGGGTCTTATCATAGATTAGGGTTACACACTCTTGCATAAGATTTGTGGAGAGTACTTACAATTTCTATAGAGATAGAAACTAGGGTTTTGCCAAATACCCAACTTCTTGAATACTTGTTCTTCCTTAGTGGATCACCTCTAGAGGCCAAACACTTGGGTGACTAACGTTGATCAAAGGAAGGAATCACACCGTAGCATTCGAGGAGAACACGAAGGACTAGGAGTTGAACTTGTACCCGAGGAAGCTTTTTTCTACGAGGGTATAATTCTTATTCTCTTTCTCTTTCGTTTATATCGTTAATTGAGCACATAGATTGATCTTGGTGATGGTTTGTATAAAATTTTAAAATCTGATTTTATCGCGCTTCCTCACTATTTATGTAATTTGATTACATGTCCGCGCTATATACACACCTAACAGTGGTATCAGAGCCTAATCTTGTGCTAATTATCGATTTTGATGATTCCATATATGTTTGATATGCGATTGGATCGAAATTTTTGGGCAGAATAAAAAATTTTCTGAATCAGCGAAGCGGCGCAGCTGCGCCGCCTCCAGTTCATTCTGGAGCGCAGCTGCGCCGAAACCCAGAATCGTTTTTTTTCTGGGGAGCAGCGCAGCTGCGCCGTTGCCCAGTTCATTCTGGGCGCAGCTGCGCCGGTAAGCAGAATCTGAAAAATATTTTTTTTCTTCAATTAAAATAAATGGTTTATTTAATTGAAATAAGTTTAAAATAAAGAGTTTATTTTATCTGGAATAGGATTTCAGATTGCTAAAATTAAAGGAGTTTAATTTGGATTTGGTTTTTGATTAAAATAAAAGAGTTTATTTTGTTTCAAAACTAAATATTAGCAAAACTTTTGCCCATTAATTGATATCGATGCATATATGAAATGGTTTTATTATTCATGGGATGAATGTTATTTATTGATACATATAGAGATATGTATGATAATAAATAGGGATTGATTATGGATTGTTGACCAATGTGTGATTGGATTTATTTTAGTGGATGCTTGAATGTATGGGTTTTTATAAATGGGGTATGCGTACCTCGTCTTCTCTAATTTTTTCTTAATGTAAATTCTATCTTCCTCTTATGTACTTCCCCTTGACTGCTGATCAAGGTTTCTATTTATTGTAAATAGTTTTTGTAATAGGACTAGTTAGAATTAATTTTGAAGAATCGGAGACAAAGGAGCAAGGAGCGCTTGAAGACCCGTTTGTAATGGAGCCCGGGTTTAAATGTAATAGTTATATTTAAATTTAATTCTTGCACCCTAGGTTTGACCTTTTGGTTCACTTGGTGGCTCTAGTGAACCAAACTAGAATAAAAAGTCCATAATCAATCCGGGTTAGAATATAGTATTCTATATGTGCATTGCTTACTATATATATACTATATATTATCAAAAAACATGCTTCGCATGTAAAATAATATGACGCCCAAACCGTATTTATATTTTATATATATATATATATATATATATATGTGCATGCGCGCTAAACAAGATGAGACTAATAATAACAAACCCCTCAAAGTAATTATATTAAGTCCTAAGCGTTCAAAGATATTTGGAATATCGGATGTCGCCTTCTAGCATGGTAAAGCAATAGAGTATTAAATATTTAATATGAGTTTGTTGTGTCACCACAAGGCAAATATTAAATATTTAAGATGTTGCATTATCACATTTGATGCTTATACATAGACTGAACGATGCTGTTTTGTTGTGTCACCACAAGGACAGTGTTTTTCTTTCGAATATATGGAAGTGCTAGGTTGGACTTAACTTGGATAATTTTGATTCGGATGTGTCACCACTTGATCAAAATAATCTAAGAGGCAAAATACAAGGAGTTACATAGTGATGTAATTGACAATAGTTGTCTACCTATTTATTTATATATCGTTTGTTGTGTCACCACAAGGCTATATACATTTGAAATGGGATCCTTATTCTCACTAGCAAACCTTTAATTAGATTTGCCGAACTATATATATAGAGGGTAATATAGTTTGATGAAAATAGTGGGAGATACCAATTTAAATAAAGACCCAATTTATTTTGGTAATTAATTAAATGAATGAATGCTAAAATGTTATCTATTTCACATGCAGAATTTAAAAATGTCAAACTCACTATCACTGCGTAGCATACTTGATGCTAACAAATTGACCGGACCGAATTACACGGACTGGTTAAGGAATCTGAGAATTGTTCTCACTGCTGAGAAGATTTCTTATGTCCTAAGTTCGCCAGTCCCTGCAAGTGTTGCAGAAACAGCCTCTGAGAAAGAGATTGCTACTTTTAGAAAGTGGCAAGATGATGCAATCTTGGCTCAATGCATCATGCTCGCATCCATGAGTAACGAGCTTCAGCGTCAGCATGAAACTATGGATGCTCCTACTATATTGTTGCACCTCAAAGAGTTGTATGGTGAGCAAAGTAGGACTGCTAGATATCAGATATCTAAGGAGCTCTTCCGATCTCGTATGACCGATGGCACTGCTGTTGAGACTCATGTCCTTAAGATGATCAATCTGATTGAACAACTTGGACAGCTTGGGTTCGTGATGGATGGGGAGTTAAGCCAAGATTTGATCTTGCAGTCACTCCCGGACACCTTCTCACAATTTGTTGTGAATTTTCACATGAATAAGTTGGACGTCAGCTTGCCTGAGTTACTTAACATGCTGAAAACTGCTGAAGGTCACTTCTCATCGAACAAGAACCAAGTCTTACTACTGGATGATTCTTCCAAGAAAAGGAAGAGGCCCAAGGTATCTTCTGAAAAGAAGAAAAACAAGAAGGCTAAGGGCAAGGCGAATAGAAAGGATAATAAGAAACCTGATCCAGATAGCAAGGGAATTTGCTACCATTGCAATAAGCCGGGACATTGGAAGAGGAACTGCAAGGAGTATCTTGCGGACCAAAAGAAGCTTGGAGAAGCTTCGACTTCCGATCTAGGTTTGTTCATGATTGAAATTAATTTTTCTGAAAGTCAAAATTCTACTTGGGTATTGGATACCGGCTGTAGTTCTCACATATGTAATAATATGCAGGGACTAAGCAGAAGTAGGAAGCTGAACAAGGATGAAGTCGTCCCACGAGTGGGAAATGGAGCAAAGGTTACTGCATTGGCTGTAGGGACTTATTGTTTAGCACTGCCTTCGGGCAAGTTCATTAGTTTAAATAACTGTTATTATGTTCCAACACTCATTAGAAACATTATTTCAATTTCTGTATTGGATATGGATGGTTTTGATATTAATAATAAAGAACAACAGTTGTTCTATTTATAATAAAAATGTTTTATATGGTGTTGGCAATTTACTGAATGAACTTTACATACTTGGACTTGCATGAAAAATATACTTCAAATTGAACAAACTAAGAAAAGGAAAAGAGATGATGTTAATTATACCTTTATGTGGCACTGTAGACTCGGTCATATCAATGAAACAAGATTATCCAAGTTGCATAAAGATGGACTTTTAGAGCTATCTGATTACGAATCATATCCAACTTGTGAATCTTATCTCATGGGTAAAATGACTAAATCTCCTTTTAGTGGAAAAGGAGAAAGAGTTACAGAGTTGTTAGCGTTGGTACACACAGACGTATGTAGACCTATGACAACGAATGCACGAGGAGGGTATTCTTATTTTATTACTTTCACTGATGATCATTCTAGATTTGGATATGTGTATTTAATGAAATACAAATCTGAATCGTTTGAAAAGTTCAAAGAATTCAGAAGTGAAGTAGAGAAACAAACTGGTAAAAATATTAAAATTCTTCGATCGGATCGAGGAGGGGAATATTTAACCAGTGAGTTTCTCAATTGTCTCAAAGAAAATGGTATAATCTCACAATGGACTCCACCAGGGACGCCACAGTTGAATGGTGTATCTGAAAGGAGAAATCGAACATTGTTGGACATGGTTCGTTCCATGATGAGTTTTACCGACCTTCCAATATCCTTCTGGGGTTATGCCCTAGAATCGGCTGCATACCTACTTAACAAGGTGCATACTAAATCCATCCCAAAGACTCCATATGAGATATGGACAGGGAGGAAACCAAATCTTAAGCATGTTAAGACTTGGGGTTGTCCAGCTTATGTCAAAAGGTTTGAGCATGATAAGCTGAAGACTAGATCCGACAAATGTAGATTCGTGGGATACCCTAAAGAAACATCAGGGTATTATTTCTATCATCCTACTGATCAAAAGGTGTTTGTTGCGAAACACGCTGCCTTCTTAGAAAAGGAGTTTATCCTTGAAGGGGTCAGTGGGAGTAAGATATATCTTGAAGAAGTTCAAGAACCACAAAATACTACGGATCAAAGTCAGGTACCTGACCAAGTAGAAGAACCTATTGTACCACTACCTATTCGTAAATCTGGAAGAGTACTGAAGATACCTTTGAGGTATGGATTCATCATAGAGGATGATGATTAGGTACGCATCATAGATGATGATGATCCATTGACTTACGAAGAGGCTATGAGTAGTGAAGACTCAGAGAAATGGCTAGAAGCCATGAAATCCGAGATGGACTCCATGTATAAAAACCAAGTATGGACTTTGGTTTCACCACCTGAGGGCATTAAGCCTATTGGGTGTAAATGGGTCTTTAAGAGAAAGACTAGGGCAGATGGCAAGGTAGAGACCTATAAGGCCCGACTGGTTGCAAAAGGTTTCAAACAAAGACAAGGAGTTGACTATGATGAAACCTTCTCACCAGTAGCTATGCTCAAGTCCATTCGGATTTTGCTTGCAATTGCAGCTTATTATGACTACGAGATCTGGCAAATGGACGTGAAAACGGCCTTCCTCAATGGAGAGCTTGAGGAGAATGTATATATGATACAACCAAAGGGTTTTGTTTCAACGGTTGGAACAAACCAAGTCTGTAAGCTACAACGATCCATTTTATGGATTGAAGCAAGCTTCTCGAAGGTGGAACATCCGTTTTGATGAGATAATCAAAAGGTTTGATTTTATCAAGAACGAGGATGAAACCATGTGTGTACAAGAAGGTTAGTGGGAGCGCTATATCATTCCTTGTATTATATGTTGATGATATATTACTGATAGGGAATGATGTTCCTATGCTACAGTCGATCAAAATTTGGTTATCTAAACACTTCTCCATGAAGGACTTGGGTGAGGCATCCTATATTTTGGGGATAAAGATCTATAGAGATAGATCTAAAAGGATGTTGGGCTTGACCCAAGGAAAGTACATTGACTCAATGCTAAAGAAGTTTAGCATGGAAGATTCCAAGAGAGGTCTCATGCCGATGAGCCATGGAATACATCTCTCCAAGAAACAGGCCCCAAAGACACCTGAGGAGAGAGACCGTATGAGTAAGATTCCTTATGCTTCCGCAATAGGATCTATCATGTACGGTATGATATGTACTAGACCAAATGTCGCTCATGCACTTAGTGTAACCAGCAGATATCAGTCGAATCCAGGAGAAGAGCACTGGAAGGCAGTGAAAAACATCCTAAAGTACTTGAGGAGAACTAAGGATGTATTTCTTGTCTACGGTGGGTCTGAATTGAAACTAGAGGGCTATACAGACTCAAGTTTTCAAACGGACCAAGATGACAGTAAATCCGTTTCAGGGTACGTGTTTACCTTAAACGGTGGCGCAGTGAGTTGGAAGAGTTCCAAGCAGCAAACAGTTGCTGATTAGGTGACAGAGGCAGAGTACATAGCTGCAAGTGAAGCTGCAAAGGAAGCTGTTTGGATGAAGAAGTTCATAACTGAACTTGGAGTGGTTCCTAGCATTAGAGGAGCAGTACCTTTATTCTGTGACAACAACGGAGCTATTGCACAGGCTAAGGAACCCAGGTCTCATC
Organism: Aralia elata; assembly: GCA_034770075.1. Taxonomy (NCBI): domain Eukaryota; kingdom Viridiplantae; phylum Streptophyta; class Magnoliopsida; order Apiales; family Araliaceae; genus Aralia; species Aralia elata. The sequence goes on from CM068385.1 coordinate 48,682,441, forward strand.
AGAAATCCAAACACGTGTTTGCGTGCGCGGTTTTCATTTGATTAGAGAGATCATTGAAAGAGGAGATGTCACCCTGGAGCGTGTGGACTCTCAAGACAACATTGCATATCCATTTACTAAAGCTTTAACTCAACAGCAGTTTGATCGTCACTTAGAGAAGATGGGTATTAGATACCATGGCGATTGGCTTTAGTGCAAGTGGGAGATTGAAAGTAGTATGCACACAAGCCAATCATATTTGATATGATGTAGCATATACTTTGTAATCTTATTCATTTATTAATAAAGGAATTGATTTTCTTAAAAGGCATTTTATATTATCTACATAGTGCTGTTATATTAAATGTGATAAACCCATAGTTTTGAGCAATGCTTTTAGAATCATGATGGTGATCATGCTAATGAGATCTAAATTCAAGATAGCTCACAAACTAAAATTGTTCCTAATCGTTGGATTACTAAATTGGGGATTAGTGAATCCGGATAGATTAGTACATACGTTGCTTGCTCTTAGGAAGAGGATGATTGATCTCATAATCATTTGTGTGGAGACACTAAAGCAAGTATGTAGGTGCTTATTAGAGAATAAGTTCACTGAACGTGACTCGCTAAAGAATACCTAATGGAGTTTTACTCACCTGTCCATAGGAATTCCTCTAGTGATAGTAGTACAAGTGATCCTTGGACTTGAGATCATCATAGTATCTTGTGTATGATGAGTTATACTTTGACATGTCCCTTAAGCCCTTGTGGGTATATCAAAGGGTATGATTGGGTATAATTAGTTGTACATGGAGATAGGTGAATGATCAACAAAGAATCTACCTCATCTAGTAAAAGATGTGAATGTCCTATGTGATTCGATAAATGATAACTCAGTAGTCCTTGGCCAAGGCAGAATGAAATTAGAAAGGAGTTTCTAATTTGCATTATTTAGAGTTATGCATTTGGGAATCGAAATACATATAATTAAATAAAATAAGACTTGACAGTAAATCCATGTCTTATATTTAATTGGGACATTGTATGGTAGAAGGATTGAATTGTACGGTAACTATCTACTCAAAGGTTCTTTTGTGATTAATGTTGAAATCTATATTATCTGGAAAGTCGTTGATCACTAAGGGGGCTTACCCTTATTGTAGAATAAATGTTATTTATTTAAATGAATTAAATAGTTTAATTTATTTATTTAAATAAGATTAGAATTGTTCTAATTGATTTATTCACAACCGGTTTAATATGGAGAACCTAAAGGGTCACACCGCAAAAGGAAAATATTTATTTAAGAAGTAAATGGCATAATGGTAATACTAAGTTAAGTGTATTTAATTTAATCTATGGAGATATAATAAATTAAATAGCTTAATATTTATTATTTAATATTTTGGAAATATTAAATATAAATTAATAAGAGGAGTCTTATTATTATTATTACTATTACTATTATTTAATTCCTAATAGGGATTGGGAATTAATTAATAGAAGTACTCTCCCATGGATTCCTAATTGGATTAGGAGCATTATTAATTAAAGGAGTTTAATTATAATACAAACCCTAAATCCTAAATAGTTTAGGGAAGGGTTATTCCTACATCTATAAATAAGAAGGGTCTTATCATAGATTAGGGTTACACACTCTTGCATAAGATTTGTGGAGAGTACTTACAATTTCTATAGAGATAGAAACTAGGGTTTTGCCAAATACCCAACTTCTTGAATACTTGTTCTTCCTTGGTGGATCACCTCTAGAGGCCAAACACTTGGGTGGCTAACGTTGATCAAAGGAAGGAATCACACCGTAGCATTCGAGGAGAACACGAAGGACTAGGAGTTGAACTTGTACCCGAGGAAGCTTTGTTCTACGAGGGTATAATTCTTATTCTCTTTCTCTTTCGTTTATATCGTTAATTGAGCACATAGATTGATCTTGGTGATGGTTTGTATAAAATTTTAAAATCTGATTTTATCGCGCTTTCGCACTATTTATGTAATTTGATTACATGTCCGCGCTATATACAAACATAACACCCCAAAGGTCTTAAGGGACATGTCAAAGTATAACTCATCATACACAAGATACTATGATGATCCCAAGTCCAAGGATCACTTGTACTACTATCACTAGAGGAATTCCTATTGACAGGCGAGTAAAACTCCATTAGGTATTCCTTAGCGAGCCACGTTCAGTGAACTTATTCTCTAATAAGCACCTACATACTTGCTTTAGTGTCTCCACACAAATGATTATGAGATCAATCATCCTCTTCATAAGAGCAAGCAACGTATGTACTAATCTATCCGGATTCACTAATCACCTTTTTAGTAATCCAACGATTAGGAACGATTTTAGTTTGTGAGCTATCTAGAATTTAGATCTCATTAGCATGATCCCCATCATGATTCTAAAAGCGTTGCTCAAAACTATGGGTTTATCACATTTAATATAACAGCACTATGTAGATAATGTAAAATGCCTTTAATAACCGAATAAGATTACAAAGTATATACTACATCATATCAAATATGATTGGCTTGTGTGCATACTACTTTCACATTCAGGGGAAGAAACAATGAAACGGTAAACCCCAATCCCCAAACAGTTCCGATAATGAACTTCAAAAACTTTAAGAGTGTTAGACATCTAGAGTTTAGGGGAACTACAGATCCGATAGAAGCCCAGTTTTGGGTTAAGGAGATAGAAAAAGCTTTCGTTATTGCGCGTGTGGGAGAGGATCAGAAGATGGTATTCGCCACCTACATGATGAGAAGCGAGATGAATTACTGGTGGGAAGCGAACCAGCAGCGGACTACAAACGAAATTGTACCATGGGATAGGTTTAAGGAGCTGTTCTTCGAGAATTATTTCCCGAAGAGCATGCAAAGTCGTATGGAGGTGAAGTTTCTAGAATTGAGGCAAGGAGAGATGTCGGTAGCACAATACGTCGCCAAATTTAACGAACTTGCGCGTTTTGCACTGCACCAAGTAGACACGGAGGAACGAAAAACACGACGTTTTGAGCAAGGGCTGAAACCATGGTTATATAGTAAGATATCCGTTTTCCAAATTGATACTTTCAATACACTGTTGGAAAAAGCCATAATCGCTGAAGGGGGAAGTGAAGCACTAACCCAATACCATAAGGAGAAGAAGAATAAGAAGTTTGGAGAAGACAACAAAGGAGGAAGTAGTGGGGGAAGTAACACTAATAAGAGGAAGTGGGACAACAACAACAACAACAACAACAATCAATCAAGAAGTAAGCAGGAAGGATTTAAGAAGAGAGTTAAAGAGTGTAGAAAATATGGGAAAAACAACATAAGAGAGTGCTGGAAGGGAAGGAACGTTTGCTACAACTGCGGACAAGAGGGGCATATCTCTCTAAACTGTCCAATGCCAAAGAATATGAGGGAATGTTTCGCGTGCGGGTCAGCAGAGCAGTAGATTAAGGACTGCCCAAAGAAAGGGACAAGCAGTGGAAGCGACAACAAGGCCGGAAACAACAAGATAACAATCGGTGGCCCAGTGCAGCCCAACCGACCTACTGCTAAGACATTCAACATGACCATCCAGGACGCGGTGACTTCCAAGGACGTGGTGTGAGGTATTATCCCGATTAACGACATAAATGCCTACGTGTTATTCGATTCAAGTGCTACTTGCTCATTTGTATCTGAAGAATTTGCCAAACGATTAGAATTACCCCAAGAACAATTAGGGTATACGTTGAACATATAAGTGGCAAATAACGAAGTGATTCTCGTAGAATCTATATATAGAAATTGTTGTGTAGAAATTAAGGGACATAAACTCAATGTAGATTTGATCTCGATAAGATTGAGAGAGTTTGACGTAATCCTAGGAATGGACTGGTTATATAACCACGGGGCAATAATTGACTGCCAAAAGAAAAGTGTGAACCTTCAGACCCCAAATCGATCTAAGGTAATGTTTTATGGTAGCACATCGCCTAAACAAATGTATTGTCTCACAATGATGTAGGCCAAAAATTATTGAGGAAAGGATGTGTAGCCATGTTGTAGACACTCGTAAAATGGGAGTAAAATTAAATAGTGTGCTAATAGTAAAAGAGTTTCCGGACATGTATGCGAGCGATTTGCCAGGTCTTCCACCCGATAGGGAGATCGAATTCGCGATAGAATTAATGTCGGGGACGACATCGATTTCAAAGGCTCTGTATCGTATGGTACTTGTAGAAATGAAAGAATTGATGGTTCAGTTGCATAAATTACTAGATAAGGGTTATATTCGGCCAAGTGTGTCTCTATGGGGAGCATCAGTTTTGTTCGTTAAAAAGAAAGACGGATCGTTGCGACTTTGCATCGATTACCAAGAGTTGAACAAGGTAACGATCAAGAATAGGTATCCTTTGCCAAGAATCGATGATCTTTTCGACCAACTGAAGGGAGCGAAGTGTTTTTCAAAGATAGATTTAAGAATGGGTTATCATCAATTGAAGGTACGAAATGAAGACATACCGAAGACGGCGTTCCGAACTCGGTATGGACATTACGAATTCTTGGTGATGTCATTCGGTTTAACTAACGCCCCAACAGCCTTTATGGACTGGATGAATCGAGTTTTCAAGCCATATTTGGATAAGTTCGTGTGACGTCCCCAAATCCGGGTCACCTGAACCGCGGATCTGGTTCGTCACTATCTAATACATGCATCATACTATCGATACTTTACAGCGAAAATAAAGGAATATTTACATTGATATAACATAAATAATCCTGTCCCAAATCTCGAAACCAAGACTACTACAAAACATAACTTAATACATAAGGGTAATTAAGTCTTAATACATCACAAAAGTCAACGAGTCTTAATACATAATCAAAATGGTAATCTTAACGGTAAAAAGCTAATCAGTATCTTTGCCTTTGCATTTATCCTTCCCTGAGTTTTCACTACGAGCTCCACTAACTAAAATATTTTAAGAAAAGCAAGGGTGAGCAACAAATTTGCTCAGCAAGTATAATAACAATGATCGTGAATCATCACATGAATACTTTATAGTTTACAAGAATCAAGAGAATAAAAGATAGCTCAAGAACTTGCACAATTCCTACGAATGATCTCTTTAACACAATTGTAGGGCCTCTATGGACCGAATAATTTCAATGTTCCCAAATGGAGGAAATATTCTATACTGAGTAGTCATCATGACACTAAACTTTTAGTAGAATCACCAGAATTTCATCTGATAACCCAACATACTAATACACTAGGTGATCAGCCTAATGTACCCGGTGTTATGCATAACCCCTTTTACATACTGTTCGCGCACGTGTCGGTTCCCCGACATACATATTGTTTCCCCTACTATGAGGGTTGTTCATCTCAGCTTTACATAGGAATCGAAACCAAACAATTTGATCGGATAACTTTACTTAAAAAACAATGATGATTAAACATACGTCTAGCCGAAACAATTGGCTTGGACATCTATCTTATGTAGTTCATGGAATATAGAACTTGAAAGCTTTAATAACATGCGTTGAAGCATAGCTAGGTAACGTGAACGATTATCAGTTCATCCTAAGAGTACTTACAATATGACCATGATTGAAGTAAAGGAACTTGCACAGAATATCTCGAATAAGATAAGAAAATCGCTTAATGGAGTAATGCTTGCAATAATATACAACATTTGTAGAAGAGAGGAAACTTGCTCAAATAAAATAGTTGAGTAAGGAATTTGTAATAATATAGAATGATTACTCAATCAATAAATAACTCGCACAATAAATAAAAGTTGTACGGTTGAGAATACCTGCCCAATATTAAATTAAGTTAGGGTAAAGGAAACTTGCCCAACACAAGGGTTAGACAAGCGTTAGGAAACTTGCATAACATATACCTGTTTGCATGAAATAAAAGTAGCGCATAAGGTTTAGAAACTTGCATGGTGCGTCTGCTATAATATTACAACACATGCTCCTTAATATCCTACACATGTAAATACATATTCATATAACAATTAGTCACATAAGGATTAAGTTTAAAACAGACGTTGCATCATTAAAACACATTGATTGCCACTACGACTACCAAGTCGGGGGTCTCGCTCCCCGGTGAGCGAGCGGCTGCCGATTTGATTAACACTTAGCATACAATTAAGCAATTAAGGCTTAACAAAATATAAATAACTAACTTGTCTAATCATTTTGTACAAAAATATAAATTTTAGACCTGCTGGAAAAATTCACTGGGTCCGACCCGACCTGACCCGGTCTGACTGACCCGACCCAGGTCAGACACGGGCTTGACGCTGCGACGTTAAGCTTAGTGCTTGGACCTCACGCTGCGGCGTGAGTCCTGTGCTATTCCCGTGGCAGGCTTCACGTTGCGGCATGAGCCTTAGTACTTGGATCTCACGCTGCGGCATGAGTCCCGATCTTTCCCCGACAGGCTTCACGCTGCGGCGTGGGCCTTAGTAATTGGACCCCACGCTGCGGCATGAGCCCCCTTCATTCCCTGGATAGGCCACGCTGCGACGTGAGTTATTAGCGCGGCAGCGTCAACCATCCCATGGCCGAATTCTGGGCTTTTGCCCAGTTCGCAACCTTGACCTCCTTCAACTCCAACCTTCATAACTCCTCCTATACACAAGCAAATTAGTCCATTTCGGACTCTATGGACTCCTAATTCATAGGGCTACAATATATCAAAAATTTAAAATTACCCATAAACGTTAAAACGACCAATTTGTGAGCTAAAATACAAAAGGAAAACTCTGTTTTCGTGTTCTAGGTGTTCTTCACCAAAATCAACACCAAATCTTTGTTTTAACTCCTTTTAACTCCATTCCAATTGGATTATGAAGTTAACCCATGGAACTACAATATTACAACATCAATTAGACCAAACAATTACTTAATCAAGGCTTTATAGTCTTCTAAATCGTTCGAAAGTCGATTTATCCAAAAAGTCCAAAGTTTCATCCTTTATGCCAAGGTTCGGATCATTCATTGATTTTGTTCCACTTTGAGGTTATTAATAGCTTACAAGATGTCTTGGTAACAATAAAAATCGACCACAACCAACAATTACAACAACAATTGCAAGAAAATTCTCAAACCCAACGGTTTAAGCTTAAGAACACATAGAACTCAAAAATTCTATCAAAATCAAATGGAATGAATTATTTGGTCGATTGTTTGCCTAGCCAATCCCTTCTAGGTGCTAATAAAATTGCTAGGCTCGATTGGATTGAGTTTCTTCTTCCTCATTGGTTCACCGTGCTCCTCCTCCTTCTTCCGTGTACTTCTTCTTCCTCTGTCCTTGGTCTTCTGCTTCTTCCCTTCAATATTCTCTCTCTTTCTAACTGCAGCACTCTCACTCTCAATCTCTCTCAATCTTCAGTTGGTTTTTGGAAGGAATGGGAGAGGAGAAGTTTGAATGGAATGGCAGCTTGGAGGGCTTCGGGAGGATGAAGGGAGTAGCTCAAGAATGTTCAGCAAATTTGGAAAATTAAGGCATTGAGCCTTGCAAAGAGCAGCATGCTGCTGACCATGCTCTCCTTCCTTGCATTTGATTGGTCCAAAGGTTTAGGTTGGTTCTCTCTTGGAGTAACAAGCCAAAATAAATACCCAAATACACAAAAATATACCCGAATACTCCCACTTTTGTAGCCAATTTGGTAAATAACTCTACCCAAAATTAAAATGGATACTCCCATTAATTATTGGGACACATAAAAATAATTATTATGGAATTTGTCTAAATATTCGGAACACCCATATAATACATTTCGGATACCGAATAAAACACGATTGGGCTCAAAATGAAAATCTGACACTTGAAAAAATTATCACTTCGCACACGTGTATTACTGAAATTTATTAAGGTCGAAAAAGACGCAAAAATATTATGGCATAAATAGTGCCTCGGTAAACGTGCCCCGTGAATAGTGATTTTGCGATTTGTTGCGAAGTCAATATATTCACCCTAACGACACTACAACACGTAAAATTCAACACATACACATATTCTAGGTTATATCACAACTTTTAAGCACATAACACATAATAATATAAATAAAAATAAAAATTCATTTTATTCACACATAAACTCGGGTTACAAGGAAATTAAAATTCTCGATCGTTACATTCTCCCCTCCTTATAAGGATTCTGTCCCCAGAATCACAATACAAGGTTAAGCAAAAAGTTGAGGGTAATTCTCCTTCATCTTATCTTCTAATTCCCATGTAGCCTCCTCGGCATTGTGGTTTCACCAAACTACTTTTACAGATGGTATAACCTTATTTCTTAATACTTGCTCTTTCCTATCGATTATCTGAATAGGAATTTCCTCATACGTAAGATCTTTCTCTATTTGGACGCGCTCATAGGATATCACGTACTTATAATCGGGCTTGTATGGTCATAACACTGAAACGTGGAACATGTTGTGGATATGCTCCAGTTCAGGAGGCAAGGCTACCTCGTACGCCACTTCACCCACTCTTCTGAACACTTCGAACGGTCCTACGAACCTCGGGCTTAACTTTCCCTTCTTCCCAAAACGTATCTTCCCTTTCCAGGGAGATACCTTCAGAAACACAGCGCTACTGACGTCGAAGTCTCTCGTCTGGCGATGTTGGTCTGCATATTTCTTTTGTCGGTCTTGGGCTGCAACTAATCTTGCCCTGATCACTGTGACCACTTTTGCTGTCTGCTGCACCAATTCTGGTCCCAATAGTCATCGTTCGCCAACCTCATCCTAGCTTAATGGTGTCCTGCACTTCCTTCCGTATAGGGCTTTATATGACGGCATACTGATACTTGCATGATAACTATTATTGTAAGCGAATTCCACAAGTGGTAAATGGTCATCCCAATTTCCCTTAAAATCCATCACACAAGCTCTCAACATGTCCTCTAGTGTCTAAATTGTTCGTTCGCTCTGTCCGTCAGTTTGAGGATGGTAAGCAGTACTTAGTCGCAACTGTGTTCCCATTCTCTCTTGCAAGCTCTTCCAAAAATTTGACGTGAAGCGCAGATCTCGATCTGAGACAATTGACACTGGCACTCCATGTCGTGAAACAATTTCCTTTATATACAACTTGGCTAATTGGTTTAAATTAAATCGGATCTTTATCGGTAGAAAGTGTGCTGATTTCGTCAATCGGTCCACGATCACCCAAATGGCATCATAACCCTTCTGTGTAACTGGAAGTCCTACCACGAAGTCCATAGTGATGTGCTCCCATTTCCATTCTGGTATATTCAGTGGTTGAAGTAACCCACTCGGTCTCTGATGTTCCGCTTTGACTTGTTGACAGGTGAGACACTTACTGACGTACTCTACTACGCCCCGCTTTATGTTGGGCCACCAAAAATATTGACGAAGATCCCGGTACATTTTCGTGCTTCTTGGGTGAACAAAATATGTTGAATTATGCGCTTCATGTAAGATCTCATCTCTTAATTCAGTCACGGCTGGCACCAACACTCGCTCCTCGTATCTCAAGATACCATCCTTATCCATGCAGAATTTCTCTTCCTCATTTTCTGCGATCCTTTTCTGTATCCTTTCACATTCTTCATCCTTTTCCTGTGCTTCTTTCACTTTGTCGAGTAACGTCAGGCGAGCTCCAATTACGAATAACTTCTCAAATGCCTCTGCCGGACTTTTCACTTCAATCTCCAGTCTTGTCATTTCCAGTATTAACTCCTCGTGAGTTGTCAACATAAACAATTTCTCGTTCCCCTTTCTACTCAATGCATCTGCTACTACGTTTGCTTTTCCCAGGTGAAAAAGAATTTCGCAGTCGTAATCCTTGATTAATTCCAACCACCTCCTCTATCGCATGTTCAGCTCCTTTTGTGAAGATATATTTTAGACTCTTATGATCCGTGTATATCTCACATTTCTCCCTATAAAAGTAATGTCTCCAAATCTTCAATGCAAAGATGATAGCTGTTAATTCCAGGTCATAGGTAGGGTATCGCTTCTCGTAATCCTTCAACTGTCGTGACGCATATGCAATGACCTTGTCGTGTTGCATTAACACACAGCGAAGACCTTTGTGTGACGCATCACTATACACTACAAAACCTTCCGTATCATCTGGTAGGGATAATATAGGCGCCTCGCTTAACCTCTTTTTCAACTCCTGAAAACTGTCTTCGCACTTTTCAGACCATACAAAATTCACTGTCTTTCTCGTTAAATTGGTCAACGCGGTTGCTATCTTCAAAAAAACCTGGATAAATCTTCGATAGTACCCGACTAACCCTAAGAAACTTTGCACTTTTGTCGGCGTCTTCAGTTGTTCCCAGTTACTAACTGTATCCACACTGAGATACCGTCTTTGTCGATTATATGCCCTAAAAATTGCACCTTTTCCATCTAGAATTCGCACTTGGATAATTTAGCATATAACTTTTCCCTTCTCAATGTCTCCAGTACTTTGTTCAGATGATCGGCATGCTCTTCTTCAGTCTTTGAATAAATCAAAATGTCATCGATGAAAACTACTACAAACTTATCTAAGTACGACTTCAGAACTCGGTTCATCAAGTCCATGAATGTTGTCGGCGCGTTAGTCAAACCGAAAGACATCACTAAAAACTCGTAGTGAGCATATCTCGTCCAAAACGCAGTTTTGGGTACATCTTCCTTCTTTACTTTTAGCTGATGATATCCGGTCCTCAAATCTATTTTCGAGAAATGTCTGGCTCCCTCAGTTGATCGAACAGGTCATCGATTCTTGGCAATGGATACTTATTCTTGATCGTTGATTTGTTCAATTCTCGGTAGTCGATGCAGAGCCTCATCGATCTGTCCTTCTTCTTGACAAACAAAACTGGTGCTCCCCATGGGGACACACTCGGCTGAATATACCCATTGTCCAACAATTCCTGAAGTTGCATCAATAATTCCTTCATTTCCACTGGCGCCATACAATACGGAGCCTTCAAAATTGGTGCAGTTCCTGGCACTAAGTTTATCACAAATTCAATTTCCCTGTCTGGCGGAAGACCGGGTAATTCACTTGGAAACACATTTGGAAACTCTCTCACTATCGGTATATTCTTAATTTCTACCCCTCCTTTCTTTGTATCTACAATATAGGCTAAATAGCCTTCACATCCTTTCTTTAACAACTTCCTGGCCTGCATCATCATAAGACAACACGAACGTCTCAGCGATGTGCTACCATAAAATACTACCCTTGACCGGTTCGAGGTCCGAAGGTTCACACTTTTCTTCTGACAATCAATCACTACCGCATGGTCACACAACCAATCCATTCCCAATATTACATCGAACTCTCCCAACCTTATTGGGATCAAATCCACGCAAAAATTACATCCCTTAATCTCAGCACAACAATTACGAAGAATAAACTCTATAGGAATTACCTCGTTATTCGCAATTTCTATACTCAAAGGATTTTCTAACCGTTCTTGGGGTAAATTTAACCGTTTAGCAAAATCTTCAGACATAAAAGAACGGGTAGCACCCGAATCAAATAATACGCAGGCATTTATATCATTGATTGGGATAATACCTGACACCACGTCCTTAGCAATCACTGCATCCTGGACAGTCATGTTAAAGGTTCGGGCAGGGGTTCGGTTCGGTGGAGTCGGTCCTCCAACCATCAGTTTGCTGCCTCCTCCTCGGTTGCCGTTTCCACCATTGCTTCCTTTCTTCGGGCAGTCTTTGATCTGATGCTCCGTTGATCCACAAGAATAACATCCACGGTTCTTATTTGTGTTTGTGCAGTTCGGTGCCATGTGCCCCTCCTGGCCGCAATTGTAACAGATATTGCGCCCCTTCCAGCACTCTCCCTTGTGATTTTTCCCACATTTGGAACACGCTTCAATCCTCTTCTTAAATCCTCCCTGATTATTCCCTGTCTGATTAGTGTTGGTGTTGTTGCTGTTACCACCGTCCCATTTTCTCTTTCCTGAATTGCTTCCACCGCTACTGCCACCACCACGATAGTCTCCTCCGCTTTTCTTATTCTTCTTGTGTTGATTTAGGGCCTCAATCCCTCCTTCAGCGATGATGGCTTTTTCCAGCAGTGCACTAAAGGTTTCATTCTGAAGAATAGCTACCTTGTTATACAACCACGGCTTCAGCCCTTGTTCAAACCTATGCGCCTTCAACTCTTCAGTACTTACTTAAAACGGTGCAAAACGTGCAAGTTCATTGACTTTGGCGGCGTACTGAGCCACTGTAATGTCTCTCTGCTTCAGCTCTAAGAATTTCACTACCATTTGTCTTTCCATGCTCTTTGGGAAATAATTCTCGAAAAATAATTCCTTGAACCTGTCCCACGGTATCATTCCTTCACCTGCTCATTGTTGGTTAGCCTCCCACCAATAATTTGCTTCTCCTTTCATCATATAGGTGGCGAATACTGTTTTCTGGTCATCTCCCACGCGTGCGATAATGAAAGCCTTCTCCATCTCCTTCACCCGAGACTGGGTTTCGATCGGATCAGTTGTTCCCCTGAATTCTGGGGGTCCTACGCTTTTGAAGTCTTTGAAACTTGTTATGGGTGCTGCCAGTGGGTTGGGATTCACGGGTCCCGCATTTCTCCTTTCCATTCTCTTCAGTATATCCGTTAACCGCTGCATGGGGTCCGTCGGACCTCCTTCATTGTTAACTGATCCCTCACGTGTTGTTGGGGGTGGTATGTTGCGTCTGGGCCGCATTTTCTGCTAAACGTAAGAAAGCTTAATGTCATCATCTCATATACTACGAGAATATCTATCATGAGTACTACAAGCAGACCACAGAGCGACACACTCTATTAGCAACTCATAAAGAAATATAGCTTCATTGTAAGGAATGTATATACCTTTCACAACTCTCTAGGACGCGTCTATCTAAGATCGCCCCAAAACTCTACATGAGTTTTATCTACTCTTATCCTCTATACACTTCCTAAGGTTATAGCCTAAAGACCTCTCTCTAAAGGTTTATAACCTAAGGCTTTGATACCAACCTGTGACGCCCCCAAATCCGGGTCACCTGAACCGTGGATCTGGTTCGTTACTATCTAACACATGCATCATACTATCGATACTTTACAACAGAAATAAAGGAATATTTACATTGATATAACATAAATAATCCTGTCCCAAGTCTCGAAACCAAGACTACTACAAAACACAACTTAATACATAAGGGTAATTAAGTTTTAATACATCACAAAAGTCAACGAGTCTTAATACATAATCAAAATGGTAATCTTAACGGTAAAAAGCTAATCAGTAGCTTTGCCTTTGCCTTTATCCTTCCCTGAGCTTTCACCACGAGCTCCACTAACTGAAATATTTTAAAGAAAGCAAGGGTGAGCAACAAATTTGCTCAACAAGTATAATAACAATAATCGTGAATCATCACATGAATACTTTATAGCTTACAAGAATCAAGAGAATAAAATATAGCTCAAGAACTTGCACAATTCCTACGAATTGTCTCTTTAACACAATTGTAGGGCCTCTATGGACCGAATGATTCCAATGTTCCCAAATGGAGGAAATATTCTATACTGAATAGTCATCATGACACTAAACTTTTACTAGATTCACCAGAATTTCATCTGATAACCCAACATACTAATACACTAGGTGATCAACCTAACGTACCTGGTGTTATGCATAACCCCTTTTACATATTGTTCGCGCGCGTGTCGGTTCCCCGACATACATATTGTTTCCCCTACTATGAGGGTTGTTCATCTCAGCTTTACATAGGAATCCAAACCAAACAATTTGATCGGATAGCTTTACTTAACAACAATGATGATTTAATATACGTCTAGCCAAAACAATTGGCTTTGACATCTATCTTATGTAGTTCATAGAATATAGAACTTGAAAGCTTTAATAACATGCGTTGAAGCATAGCTAGGTAACGTGAACGATTATCAGTTCATCTTAAGAGTACTTGCAATATGACCATGATTGAAGTAAAGGAACCCTGTACAGAATATCTCGAATAAGATAAGAAACTCACTTAATGGAGTAATACTTGCAACAATATACAACATTTGTAGAAGATAGGAAACTTGCTCAAATAAAATAGTTGAGTAAGGAATTTGTAATAATATAGAATGATTGCTCAGTCAATAAATAACTCGCACAATAAATAAATGTTGTACAGTTGAGAAACTCTGCCCAATATTAAATTGAGTTAGGGTAAAGGAAACTTGCCCAACACAAGGGTTAGACAAGAGTTAGGAAACTTGCATAACATATACCTGTTTGCACGAGATAAAAGTAGTGCATATGGTTTAAAAACTTGCCTGGTGCGTCTGCTACAATATTACAATACACGCTCCTTAATATCCTACACATGTAAATACATATTCATATAACAATTAGTCACATAAGGATTAAGTTTAAAACAGACGTTGCATTATTAAAACACATTGATTGCCACTACGACTACCCAGTCGGGGGTCTCGCTCCCCGGTGAGCGAGCGGCTGCCGATTTGATTGACACTTAGCATACAATTAAGCAATTAAGGCTTAACAAGATATAAATAACTAACTTGTCTAATCATTTTATACAAAAATATAAGTTGTAGACCCGCTGGAAAAATTCACTGGGTCTGACCCGACTTGACCCGGTCTGACTGACCCGACCTAGGTCAGACACGGGCTTGACACTGCGGCGTCAAGCTTAGTGCTTGGACCTCACACTGCGGCGTGAGTCCCGTGTTATTCCCGTGGCACGCTTCACGCTGCGACGTGAGCCTTAGTACTTGGATCTCACGCTGTGGCGTGAGTCCCGGTCTTTCCCCGACAGGATTCACGCTGCGGCGTGGGCCTTAGTAATTGGACCCCACGCTGCGGCATGAGCCCCCTTCATTCCCTGGATAGGCCACGCTGCGGCGTGAGTTATTGGCACGACAGCGTCAACCATCTAGTGGCTGGATTCTGGGCTTTTGCCCAGTTCGCAAATTGGTCCATTTCGGACTCTATGGACTCCTAATTCATAGGGCTACAACATATCAAAAATTTAGAATTACCCATAAACATTAACATGACCAGTTTTTGAGCCAAAATACAAAATGAAAACTATGTTTTCGTGTTCTTGGTGTTCTTCATCAAAATCAACACCAAATCTTTGTTTTAACTCCTTTTAACTCCATTCCAACTGGGTTATGAAAATAACCCATGGAACTACAATATTACAACATTAATTAGACCAAACAATTACTCAATCAAGGCTTTATAGTCCTCTAAATCGTCCAAAAGTTATTTTGTCCAAAAAGTCCAAAGTTTCATCCTTTATGCCAAGGTTCGGATCATTCATTGATTTTGTTCCACTTTGAGGTTATTAATAGCTTACAAGATGTCTTGGTGACAATAAAAATCGACCACAACCAACAATTACAACAACAATTGCAAGAAATGCTCAAACCCAACGGTTTGAGCTCAAGAACACAGAGAACTCAAAAATTCTATCAAAATCAAATTGAATGAATTATTTGGTCAATTGTTTACCTTGTAAATCCCTTCTAGGTGCTAAGAAAATTGCTAGGCTCGATTGGATTGAGTTTCTTCTTCCTCCTTGGTTCACCGTGCTCCTCCTCCTTCTTCCGTGTACTTCTTCTTCCTCTGTCCTTATTCTTCTGCTTCTTCCCTTCAATGTTCTCTCTCTCTAACTGCAGCACTCTCACTCCCAATCTCTCTCAATCTTCAGTTGGTTTAGGGAAGGAATGGGAGAGGAGAAGTTTGAATGGAATGACAGCTTGGAGGGCTTCGGGAGGATGAAGGGAGTAGCTCAAGAATGTTCAGCAAATTTGGAAAATTTAGGCATTGAGCCTTGTAAAGAGCAGCATGCTGCCGACCATGCTATCTTTCCTTGCATTTGATTGGTCCAAAGGTTTAGGTTGGTTCTCTCTTGGAGTAAAAAGCCAAAATAAATACCCAAATACACAAAAATATACCCGAATACTCCCACTTTTGTACCCAATTTGGTAAATAACTCTACCCAAAATTAAAATGGGTACTCCCAGTAATTATTGGGACACATAAAAATAATTATTATGGGATTTGTCCAAATATTCGGAACACCCATATAATACATTTCGGATACCGAATAAAACACGATTGGGCTCAAAATGAAAATCTGACACTTGGAAAAATTATCACTTCGCACACGTGTATTACTGAAATTTATTAAGGTTGAAAAAGACACAAAAATATTATGGCGTGAATAGTGCCTCGGTAAACGTGTCCCGTGAATAGTGATTTTGCGATTTTTCACGAAGTCAATATATTCACCCTAACGACACTACAACACGTAAAATTTAACACATACACATATTCTAGGTTATATCACAACCTTTAAGCACATAACACATAATAATATAAATAAAAATAAAAATTCATTTTATTCACACATAAACTCGGGTTACAAGGAAATTAAAATTCCCGATCGTTACAGTTCGTGGTACTATTCATTGATGATATCTTGATTTATTCAAGGACCAACGAGGAGCACGAAGAACATTTGAGGATAGTATTAGAAACACTAAGGAAGGAGAGAATGTATGCAAAATTTTCCAAATGTGAATTCTGGTTGGAAAGGGTACAATTTTTAGGACATGTAATAGATAAGGATGGGATATCAGTAGATCTTGCAAAGGTGGAGGCAGTAATCGGTTGGGAATAGCCAAAGACGCCCACAGATGTACGAAGTTTCTTAGGGTTAGCCGGGTACTATCGAAGATTTATCCAAGATTTTTCTAAGGTAGCGACCCCGTTGACCAATTTAACTAGAAATACGGTGAAGTTTGTGTGGACGGAGAAATATGAAGAAAGCTTTAAAGAGTTAAAGAAGAGGCTGAGTAAGGCACCTATGTTATCCCTACCAAATGACACGGGAAGTTTTGTAGTGTATAGTGATGCGTCACATAAGGGATTTGGTTGTGTGCTAATGCAAAATAGCAAGGTCATTGCGTACGCTTCACGTCAGCTGAAAGATTACGAGAAGAGGTACCCTACCCATGACTTAGAGTTAATGACAGTAGTTTTTACCTTGAAAATTTGGAGGCACTACCTTTATGGGGAAAAATGTGAGATATATACAGACCATAAGAGTTTAAAGTATATCTTCACATAGAAGGAGTTGAACATGCATCAAAGGAGATGGTTGGAACTGATCAAGGACTACGATTGTGAGATCCTTTATCATCCAGGGAAGGCAAATATAGTGGCAGATGCATTGAGTCGAAAGGGCAAGGAGAAATTGTCGATGTTAACGGCTCAGGAAGAGCTAATAAGGGAGATGACGTGATTAGAAATTGAAGTGAGGAATCCGAGAGAATCGGGAGAAAAATTGTACACAATGGAGGCTCGTCCAACATTGTTAGACAAAGTGAAAGAGGCACAAGAGACGGATAAGGAATGCGAACGGATAAACAGAAGGATAGCAGAAAATATGGAGGAGAAATTTAGAAGGGATAATGATGGAATTTTAAGATTTGAGAATCGAGTGTGGGTACCAATGGTGGTCGAGTTAAGAGAAGAAATTTCACAATAGGCGTATAATTCAGCATACTTTATTCATCCAGGCAACACAAAGATATACCAAAGTCTCCGTCAACATTTTTGGTGGCCTAACATGAAGCGAGAAGTTGCGCAATTCGTCAGCAAATGTTTGACCTATTAGAAGGTGAAAGTTGAACATTAGAGGCCAAATGGTCTACTTCAACCATTAGAAATATCGAAATGGAAATGGGAACACATTACGATGGATTTCGTCGTAGGATTGCCCGTTACTCAGAAAGGTTATGATGCCATATGGGTTCTTGTAGATAGATTAACGAAGACTGCTCACCTTTTGCCAATAAAGGTGAGGTTTAACTTAGATCAGTTAGCTAAGTTAAACATAAAAGAAATTGTGTCGCGACATGGAGTGCCGGTATCGATCGTATCAGACAGAGATCTGCGCTTCATGTCAAATTTTTGGAGAAGCTTACAAGACTAGATGGGAACGCAGCTAAGGTTAAGCACAGCGTATCATCCGCAGACTGACGGTCAAAGCAAACTATTACATTCCCCGTCCTTATAAGGGGGGAGAATGTAATACCTAATAAATTAAAAGATTATTATTAATGGGAATGAGAATTTGTTTGAGTATAATTATGTGCATTTGTGTGTAATGTGTGATTATAAGGATTAGTTAACTCATGATATTAAATCATGTATGAATTATGAGAAGAGTTTAAGATGGAATTATAAAATGTGTTAAGCTTAAGTTATGAATTAATTAAGCTTGGAGAATGAGCCTTGTGTGGCATAATGATTCATGATGAATCAAACTAAATAAATAGAAGAAAATGAGACAATGCAGGTTGGTACTAAGAATAGTAAGCTACCTGTGTACTATAATGTTAGTTATGAATAAGGATGAATTGTTAAGAATTAAGGGATGGTTATGACATCTGGATATATGTATAATGAAAAAATTAAATTAATATATGAAGCTAAGACTGATGGTGAGGATAAATGGATTAATTGTGTAATGTAATGGACTGTTACATGTATTTAGTTAGGAGGAGAGTCCAATAGCATATTAAGTTTAGCCCAGGGGAAATGTGTTCTTATGTGTTGTTCGGCCCAGATGGAATTAAAGGAGTGAGCCCAAAGCAACTGACCCAATATATAAAGCTTATATTTTAGCCATGTGCTGATATTTAATTAAATATTAAGATATCAACAGTAACCTCCAGATCTGCCGAGTTGGCCTATAGCCACTCTAAGTTCGTTTACTCCAATCACAATAAAACAAGAATGAGTATATTTGTATGGTCTGTAGAGAAGTTGGTAAAGACTTTTTACCTAACCCTTCTTAATCGTTGGGCAAAACAAAATTTTGTTGGGCAAATACGAATGGCAATGGGTAAAATACGAATAAGAGCTCTCCTATAAATAGGAGCTTCCAATTCAGTTCAAAACATTGCTTATCATCTGTTAAGTTTACAATAGAGAGAAAAAGAGAGCCGAGAGATAAAAAGAATGAGTTAGAAGGAACTCTTATAGTTCGAAAAGTAGCAGAGTCTAAGAAGGGAAAAGGCAGTAGATAGTCCATTCATAGTCATCACTAAGAGAAAAGAACTTCAAGAAGGTATAACCCTCTAACCTTATAATGTTGTTCTACGGATTTGTGCATTTAGTATATTTCAGTTGGGTAACATAGTTATACGTGTTTGATTATGGGAGGACTATATGTGGAAATCATGGTGGATTCTGAAGTCATAAGGTGGTGTTGATGGAGGTTATGCATTGATATAAAATGTGTAATAACTTAAGAATGGAATCGAAAAAGACTTCATTAAAACACACCACTAAGAGCACATTAAAAACAAAACAAAATAGAAGACCTGTAATGAGCACAAAGTCTTGTATGTTCATCACCCTGTAGACCATAAGGTAGTGGTTGTTAAACCTATGGACTAATTATTATTAAATAAACAGAAATATTAACCTTGTTAAATGTCATTTGTCAACTTGAACTATCTGTCAATCTGAGAGGTCATCAGTAACCTAACCAAGTGAGTTAAACTCAAGCTTTGAATTTAGAAATGTATGAGCTATAACCAAGCCTTATAAACACAAGAATGGTCTATGTCTGACTTGGTGTCTATACCAGGTCTCAATACCCTTAAATTGTGGAAGTTTTCTTAGTCTCAGCTTCCTAAACAAATAAACTAGTGTCAAGGTCAGTCGTAGAGTGACAGACCCATGGTTGGTTCTATGTCAAATTTCAACTGATAGTGAACCGTTGTAATCTCTTTTAATCTTAATTCCTAGAGTCAGTGAACCATATTCAAAGTCAGACTCAATTCTATGTTCATAAGTTAGTTTAAACCATAGAGTATAATCTCTAAATGAGCAGTTAAAGAATGTCTTTTAAAATGGAAGTCATAAGATTTTCCTCAGTTCTAAATCGTAGAGTGAACCCAAGCCGTAGTGTGACTGGACTGGTCGATCGTAGAGTGATTGAGCCAATCGTAGAGTTAAATCATAGGGTGTTAAACCAAATCGTAGAGTGACTTCTACAGATCATAGAACACTTCCACCAAATCGTAGAGTAATTCCACAGACCATATAACATTTCTATGTGATCGTAGAGTGACCTTGCCAAATTTTAGAGTCACTTCAACCAAGTCGTAGAGTGCCAAGACTGCGCAATCGTGGAGCTCCAACCCTACAATCGTAAAGTATTGCACACGGATCGTAGAGTCTTCCTGACAAATCGTAGAGTGCTTTTGCAGACTACCTGGAAGGTTAAGTTCTGCTCTATACTTCCTATACATTCCTAAAACAGATACATTACTAGTAAATGAGAGCAGGACAAGCTTGTCAAACTAGAATCATGATAATAACAAGTGAGAGATGAGGAAACACATGAAAACTACATTGTTCACGTATCCTAGTTGTGGGGCCAACTGAGATTATTAAAGTGGTGTGCAACAGAGATTAACCATTAGAATAACCTATGATTAATGTAGGTCATCTGAAGGAGAAATTAGAGTTAAACAGTAGCGGCAGTTCAGGCAAGTTCCTAACTTACACAACTTTATATATTGTGCAAGTTTCTTACACAGACTATATATATTGTGCAAGTTCCCTAACTTGTATCAATTGTTTATCATGTGCAAATTCTTAACTTACACAATCTTATATATTGTGCAAGTGTGACACCCCTAAATTCAGATACCAATACCTCGAATTTGGTGCTCACGATAAACAACATCCAATTACCTTAAATCAACATATGATAACTAATGCGGAATGAATAATCATATATTGATCATTACAAAAGGTTCACTATGGTCCCAAGGTCTGTAACTTTAAATCAAATATAACACATAGCTTAAAAATATATCCTCTAGAGTTCAAGTTACATCAACTGTTATCTAACAAAACATTTAAACAAATGGCATGTCCATCCGAAGTCTAGAACTTCATCTTCTCCTTGCCTTTATCTCTGCTCGAGCACTCGGGCTTAGCTGTAAAGTTTTCATGATATAGCAAGGGTGAGCAACGAGTTTGCTCAGCAAGTTTCAAAGTTGGAAAGAATGATATATCATGAATGAAAAGGAAATAAATGGAATCCATTCAACAATATGAATGACTTGAATCAGATAATCAATGTCAATGAATAATGAAGATTGATTATTAAAATGCCAAACAGTCGAAGACTATGAACATACGTTAAGGCATCGATCACTTGATTGACCCTTATTAGGTTACAATTCCCAGATCTTATACTCGAGGGGATCAGCCTCTCGTACCATATATATATGTATAACATTTAATTCTGTTTTGTATCGTATTAGATACTTAGGAAACTCCCCTCCATGGGGTTGTTCATTTCAGTCTAAGAATCTGCACCAACTACTGGTTTAGATAGCTTTTAAATTACTCCACATACATGAGTCTAGCCGAACAAATGGCTTAAGCTTTTCTTCAATAGTTCATGAATGCCAAAACGTTAAACAATAGCATAATTCAATAACATATCAGAATTTAAATGCACTACGTGCGAATGCTAATAATATCGATGTGGAATAATTCTAAAACAATTAATCCACTTAGCTCATGTTTGAGAAATAGTACTCGAGCTTAATTTAAGAAAATTGCATTATGTACGAAACTTAAGAACTTGCTCAATATAAAGATTGATTACGACCGAACTTGCACACAGTATTCAAGGTGTGTAAGATAGGGGAACTTACAAAGATATACACGACAGTATAACATATAATCTAAAAGCTCGAAGTGAGGGAACTTGAATAATATTTGAAACCCGCACACAATATGTAAGGGTATATAGGTTAGGAACTTGCCTGGTCTGCTGCTTACTTCTTACTCTATAATTCTGTTCCGCAAGTACCCTACAGGAATTATAGTGTACTCTCTGATTAGTTAAGCTGAACATTAATAATGGACTAAATAAACTTGCTCAAGAGGTTCATACGGTTTGCTCTATAATCCACTCAAATACTCTACGATCTGCTATGACAGCACTACGATCAGTATGGCTTTAATATTGTCGATGGAGTTACTCTACGATCTGTGGGGTGACTCTACGACCACTAACTTGATGACGTTATGCCAAGGTCAGTTGACTTGACTTAGCAGTGCTCTACTCTGACTTCTACAATCACTAGCAAAGCTTCTACGACTTACGGATGGAGCTCTACGATGGCCGATTCCATTCTATGATGGCCGAGTGAAGCTCTACAATCGGCAGAGTCCACTCTACGATAGCTGAGTGAAACTCTATGATCGGCAGAGTCCACTCTACGATCGACAGAGTCCACTCAATGATCCATTAGGATTTAGAAGTACTTTAAATTTCTGCTCAAGGAACATCCTTTGGCCGATTAATCTAAGGTCAAACATGACTAAAAATATAGTTTTGGGTCTGGCCGACCCTCTACCAACAAGATTTTGACTTCGGCTCCAGGTCTGAACCTTTCGTAGTTCGGGAATCCCTTCAGGCTTGGATGTCCTTTGCGTTTGGCTTCGGGAAGCCAAGGGTTTGGGTCTCAGCGTCATAATAGGACTTCGGCTTCGGAGTAGTGACTTCGGAAGTCAGGTTCGAGCCTTACTGTATAAGAGATTCTTAGCTTCGGGTCCAGCACTGAACCATACCCATAGAGGATTATCAAAAACCTTCAGGTTCATCTACGGATTTCACTTCGGAACTACTTTACAGTTTGGGGTCGGGTAACCACCGATGTCTAACCCCATTACTTAGGTCCATGGGTTCGGAGTGAGGTGACAAACCTCATCGGAATAGCTTCGGCCCTTCCGATATTAACTAGGTAACATGGGTAAGGTCATTAATACGAATTTGGTTTAAGTTACTAACCAGTCCCATATATATATAGTATGCAGTTCTTATACAGCTACTCTACGACTCCAAAGTTTAACATTACTATAACATTACAACTAATCATGCTTGACTCAACTTCTACTGACTCAATAAGAAGGAAATCTATCAGGGCAAGGGAAGACTAATGCTTAAAATAAAAAGGGGTCTCACCTCTCCGGAGTTTCATTCACTATCTCTCTAGCTTTCAGATTCTGTTCGTCTCTCCGAACGACAAGAACTCCTCTTCAAGGTTACTCTTACCTCACAATATCTCTCTTGTATCAGAACTAAGAAACTCAGCAAGCTCTACAAGAGAAATCAGGGTCTCTATTTATAGAGAATCCTTTATCTAATCATTGATCATTACTCCGACCTTCAGACTGGTTCTAACTGAATTAACCGTTGGTCAAGAGAGGTTTGGTGGAAAGTTTACCAACCTATCTTCCAGCCATACCCAATAATCATCAGATTGGACTTTAATCGGTGAAGTAGGGAAATAGGCCATTGGCCTGATGCGGCGGATTGTACTCTTACGCAAAGATAAAATGTTTGATTAGCCTTGAACAGTAAGGACCACAAGGTCGGGCCACTTCTAATTTGGGCCTATTTAATAACTTAACTAACCAGCTTACAAACTCACACACAATTAGCTTAGAACTGGCTTGTTTAATGAAATAAAAAGGACTAGTCCACTATTAAGAATTTCTTAGTGGAACTATTTAAGATTAATAATACTAACTTTCTATAAGACCATTACACAAGTAGCTACTTTGGCTTATTTAAAATAATCTACAAGGCTAGTCCATTATATCTGGACTATTAAATCAATTTACATATAACCACATATAGTCACCCAAATCATTTAAAGGTTTAAAAGTAATATGCAAAAGAATTTAATAACAGAGATTAAATTATTGACCTTAATAATATTGTTTTGAAAATCGTGGTCATTACATCCTCCCCCTTATAAGAATTTCGTCCCCGGAATTTCAACATAAGGTCACTCAAAAAGATGCGGATAGATTGCCCTCATCTTTTCCTCAAGCTCCCATGTAGCTTCTTCAATTGCATGGTTCCTCCAGAGCACTTTGACCAGATGAATGATCTTATTCCTTAACGTTTGCTCCTTCCTATCAAGTATCTGGACAGGAATTTCTTCATACGATAAATTTTTCTCTATTTGAATTGGTTCATAAGATATAACGTGCTTATATTCAGGTTTATATGGCCGCAACACTGAAACATGAAACACGTTGTGAATGTGTCCCAGTTCAGGAGGTAGGGCTACCTCGTACGCCACTTCACCAACTCGCTTTCGAATCTCAAAAGGTCCTATGAACCTAGGGCTCAATTTCCCTTTTTTCCCAAAATGGATCTTCCCTTTTCCAGGGAGATACCTTTAGAAACACAAAACTGCCCACTTCAAAGTCTCGCTTCTAACGATATAGGTCAGCGTACTTCTTCTGTCGATCTTGGGCTGCTACCAGGCGAGCTCTTATTAATTTGATAGTATCTGCGGTCTGCTGTACCATCTCAAGTCCTAGCAGTCCTCGCTCTCCCACTTCGTCCCAACACAACGGTGTTTGGCACTTCTATCCATATAACACTTCGTACGGTGGCATGTCGATACTAGCGTGATAATTGTTGTTGTAAGCGAACTCCACTAATGGTAAGTGATCATCCCAGCTACCTTTCAAGTTCATCACGACCGCTCTGAGCATGTCTTCCAAGGTCTGAATCGATCGCTCACTTTGGCCATCAGTTTGAGGGGTGATATGTCGTACTCAACCTCAACTGTGTCCCCATTCTGCCTTGCAAACTCCTCTAAAAATTTGACATGAAGCGTGGATCTCTATCAGACACAATAGATACCGGCACCCCATGTCGCGACAAAACTTCCTTCACATAGAGCTTTGCTAACTGCTCCAGATTGTACCTTATCTTGATTGGTAGAAAATGTGTAGATTTAGTCAAACAATCCACGATCACCCAGATCACGTCTAAACCCTTCTAAGTCAGTGGAAGTCCTACCACAAAATCCATCGTAATGTGCTCCTACTTCCACTCCGGAATCTCCAGTGGTTGTAGCAATCCACTTGGTCGCTGGTGCTCTGCCTTAACTCGTTGACATGTTAAGCACCAGCTGACACATTCCGCTACCTCCCTCTTCATGTGCGGACACCAGAAATGCTGTCGTAAGTCTTGATTCATTTTGGTACTTCTGGGATGAACAAAATACCTTGAATTGTGAGCTTCTTGTAGGATCTCTTCTCTCAACTCCGGAACCATCGGTACCCAGATCCTCCCTTCAAACCTTAGCAGTCATGTGCTATCAACCTTATACTTTAACTCTTCACCTTCAAAAATTCGCTTCTTTAAGCCATCACATTCTTCATCCTTCTCTTGAGCCTCCCTTACTTTATCTAGTAAAGTCGGACTCGCTACTACTGTAAATGATCTCTCATTTGCATCTTCCGAATACTTGACTTCCAACCCTAGTCTTTCCATATCCCTTATCAGTTCTTCTTGAGTTGTCAACATCATCAACTTTTCTCTGCCCTTTCTACTTAGAGCATCAGCTACTACATTGGTTTTACCGGGATGGTACAGAATTTCACAATCGTAATCTTTGATCAATTCCATCCATCGTCGTTGCCTCATATTTAGCTCCTTTTGAGTGAAGATATACTTCAGACTTTTGTGGTCTGTGTATATCTCACACTTTTCTCCATATAAATAGTGTCTCTATATCTTCAAGGCAAAAACCACTGCCGCTAATTCCAGATCGTGAGTCGAATATCCCTTCTCATAATCCTTCAATTGTCGTGACGCGTACGCAATGACCTTACCATGCTGCATTAGTACACAGCCAAGGCTTTTGTGTGACGCATCACTATACACCATAAATCCCCATGTATTGTTAGGTAAGGACAATACAGGTGCTTCACTAAGCCTTTTCTTCTATTCCATGAAACTCTCCTCATATTTATCCGTCTAAACGAACTTAACCGCTTTCCTGATCAAATTGGTTAATGGTGATGCTGTCTTCAAAAAATCTTGAATGAATCTTCAATAGTATCCCGCTAATCCTAGGAAACTTCTGATCTCCATCGGCGTCTTCGGCTACTCCCAGTTGATAACTGCCTCCACCTTTGCTGGATCCACCGAAACACCATTCTCATCGATCACATGCCCCAGAAACTGCACTTTCTGCAACCAAAATTCTCACTTCGAGAACTTCGTATACAGCTTCTCTCTTCTCAAAGTTTCCAGTACTATTCTCAGATGTTCCGCGTGTTCCTCCTCTGTCTCCGAGTAAACCAAAATGTCATCAATGAACACGACGACAAATTTGTCGAAGTACTGCTTGAACACTCTGTTCATCATATCCATGAATGCTGCTAGCGCATTCGTTAGTCCAAACGACATTACCAGAAATTCATAATGTCCATATCGAGTTTGGAATGCTGTCTTTGGAATATCCTCCTCCCTCACTTTCAACTGGTGGTAGCCAGTCCTCAAATCGATCTTCGAAAAGTATTTCGCTCCCTTCAATTGGTTGAACAAATCGTCAATTCTAGGCAACAAATACTTGTTCTTAACAGTAACTTTGTTCAACTCGCGATAGTCAATACAAAGCCTTAACAATCCTTCCTTCTTCTTTACGAACAGAACTGGCACTCCCCAAGGTGACACCCTTGGTCAAATATAAGCTTTATCTAGCAGCTCCTGCAGTTGAACCATCAGTTCTTTCATCTTTACCAGAGCCATTCGGTATGGTACCTTGGATATAGGTGTCGTTCCCGGTACCAAGTCAAGTATAAACTCTACTTCTCTATCCAGCGGCAAACCCGATAATTCCTCTGGGAAAACATCGGGAAATTCCCTTACCACAGGTATCTGGACCAGTTTTCTTTTCTCTCTTCGAGTATCAACCACATGAGCCAGATAACCCGTGTAACCCTTCCTTAGCAATCTCTTTGCTTGCATCATCGTCAGACAACAAGATTATCTCGGCGATTTATTACCATAAAATACTACCTTCGATTATCTGGAGTCTTCAGGTGTATGCACTTCTTCTGACAGTCAATTACCGCTTCGTGGTTCGATAACCAATCCATCCCAAGAATGACATCGAATTCTCCCAAATGAATCGGTATCAAATCCACGCTAAGCTTAAACCCTCTCAAATCGATATAATAGTTCCTATCAACATAATCTACGAGAATAATCGCTTGATTGGCTACTTCTACGTTTATAGGATTCTCTAGTTTTTCACGGGGTAAACCTAACCGTTTAGCAAATTCTTCCGAAACAAAAGAGCAGTAAGCACCCGAATCAAATAACACATATGCATTGATATTATTGATCGGGATAATACCTGACACTACGTCCTTCGACTCTACCGTATCCTGTACGGTCATGTTGAATATGCGTGCCATTGGTCTGTTTACTTGATTAGCTGGTCCTCCAATAGTCAACTTGATGTTGTCGTTGTTGTTCCAGTTGCCACTAGCTGCCTCACCCTTCTTCTTCGGACAGTCCCTAATCTGATGATCTGATGCTCCACATGAGAAGCAGTCCCCCTTCTTTCCTTTAGGACATTGAGGAGCAATGTGTCCCTACTGTCCACAGTGATAACAGACACCTTTCTCCCTCATGCACTCACCTGAGTGGTTTCTTTCGCAGTTATTGCACTTATTTTCTTTCTTAGCCTCCCCTCCAAACCTGTTGCCTCTAGAGGATTGGTTGTCACTCCACTTTCTTTTGTTCTGGTTGTTACCTCCACTACTTCCCCCCTTTGTTACCATCGTGACCCCTTTTCTTGTCCTGATTATACTTGGTTAATGCCTTATTTCCTCCCTCGGTGATGATTGCCCTCTCCAACAGTGTTGAAAATGTTCGTGTTATATACAAACCTAACAGTGGTATCAAGAGCCAAACTTTATGCGAATTATTAATTGTCTTGATTCCGTATATGTATGGGTATATGTTTAGAACAATTTATTAGGCATAATATGTTGTATAAAATCATGGGTTTTGAAAATAATTGCAGAAAATCGAGTTTTTGATGAAAAACTGATCAAATTCACGACGGTAGAAAAAATTGGAAAACGTTTCTAACGACCTGGTGCCATTGCGTCGTGTCCCTTTGTTAGACATGGCACCGCAGCGCCATATCCCTTCGGGCGACACGGTGCCGCAGCGCCGCTTTTCTTCACTGAACTGGCGTCGCAGCGCCACTCTGACAGATTGTGCGATTTTGATGTTTTTCTGCAGTTTTTTCAAAAGTTAAAAGAAAGAGTTGTTTTACATGGTTTTATAATTAAAATAAAGAGTTATTTTAAACTTGAAATTAGATTTCATGCAACTTTAAATTGCCCATTAAATGATATCAATGCATATATGGAATGGTTTTATTATTCATGAGATGAATGTTATTTATTGATGCATATAGTGATATGTATGATAATAAATGGGTTTGATTATGGACTATTGACCAATGTGTTATTGGATTTATTTTAGAGGATACTTGAATGAATGAGTTTTTTATAAATGGGGTCTGCGTACCTCGTCTTCTCTAGTTTTTCTTAATGTAAATTCTATCTTTCTCCTATGTACTTCCCCTTGACTGCTGATCAAGGTTTCTATTTATTGTAAATAGTTTATGTAATAGGATTAGTTAGAATTATTTTGAAGAATTGGAGACAAATGAGCAAGGAGCGCTTGAAGAACCGTTTGTAATGGAGCCCGAGTTTAAATGTAATAGTTATATTTAAATTCAGTTCTTGCACCCTAGGTTTGACCTTTTGGTTCACTTGGTGGCTCTAGTGAACCAAACTAAAATAAAAGTCCATAATCAATCTGGGTAAAATATAGTATTCTATATGTGCATGATTATTTATATATATATATATATATATATATATTATACAACATGCTTCGCATGTTAAATAATATGATGCGTATTTTATATATATGTGCATGCGCGCTAAAAAAGATGAGACTGATAATAACAAATCCCTCAAAGAAATCCTATTAAGTTGTAACGTTCAAAGATATTTAGAATATCGAGCGTAGCCTTCTAGCATGGTAAAGCGATAGAGTATTAAATATTTAATATGAGTTTGTTGTGCACACACAAGGCAAGTATTAAATATTTAAGATGTTGCTTTATTACATTGGATGTTAATAAGGAATTGAACATTACCGCTTTGTTGTGCACACACAAGGGCTGTATTTTTCTCTTCAATTATATGGAAATGTTGGGTCTGACTTAACTTAGATTATTTTAGTTCTGATGTGCGCATACTTGACCATTATAATCTAAGAGGCAAAATAAAAGGAGTTACATGGTGATGTAATTGACAATAGTTCTACCTATTTATTTATATATAGTTTTTTGTGCACACACAAGGCTATATACATTTGAAATGAGATCCTTATTCTCACTAGCAAATCTTTAATTAGATTTGCCGAACTATATATTGAGGATAATATAGTTTGATGAAAATAGTGGGAGATATCAATTTAAATAAAGACCTAATTTATTTTGGTAATTAATAAAATGAATGTATGCTAAAATGTTGTCTATTTCACATGCAGAATTTGAAAAATATCATACTCACTATCACTGCGTAGCATACTTGATGCTAACAAACTGATCGGGCCGAATTATACGAACTGGTTAGGGAATCTGAGAATTGTTCTCACTGCTGAAAAGATTTCTTATGTCCTAAATTCGCCCGTCCCTGCAACTATTGCAGAAACAACCTTTGAGGAAGAGATTGCTACTTTTAGAAAGTGGCAAGATGATGCAATCTTGGCTCAATGCATCATGCTCGCATTTATGAGTAACGAGCTTCAGCGTCAGTATGAAACTATGGATGCTCCTACTATATTGCTGCACCTCAAAGAGTTGTATGGTGAGCAAAGTAAGACTGCTAAATATCAGATATCTAAGGAGCTCTTCCGATCTCGAATGATTGAGGGCACTACTGTTGAGACTCATGTCCTAAAGATGATCAAACTAATTGAACAACTTGGACAATTAGGTTTCGTAATGGATTGGTTAAGTCAAGATTTGATCTTGCAGTCATTCCCAGACACCTTCTCACAATTTGTTGTGAATTTTCACATGAATAAGTTGGACGTCAGCTTGCCGAGTTACTTAACATGCTGAAAACTGTTGAAGGTCACTTCTTATCCAACAAGAACTAAGTCTTATTAGTGGATGATTCTTCCAAGAAAAGGAAGAGGCCCAAAGTATCTTCTGAAAAGAAGAAAAACAAGAAGGCTAAGGGCAAGGCGAAGAGAAAGGATAAAAAGAAACCTGATCATGATAGCAAAGGAATTTGCTACCATTGCAACAAGCCGGGACATTGGAAGAGGAACTGCAAGGAGTATCTTGCGGATCAAAAGCATAAGAAGCTTGGAGAAGCTTCGACTTCCGATCTAGGTTTGTTCATGATTGAAATTAATTTTTTTGAAAGTCAAAATTCTACTTGGGTATTGGATACCGGCTGTGGTTCTCACATATGTAACAATATGCAGGGACTAAGCAGAAGTAAAAAGCTGAACAAGGATGAAGTTATCCTACGAGTGGGAAATAGAGCAAAGGTTGCTGCATTAGTTGTAGGAACTTATTGTTTAGGACACTGCCTACGGACAAGTCCATTAGTTTAAATAATTGTTATTATGTTCCAACACTTATTAGAAACATTATTTCAATTTCTGTATTAGATATGGATGGTTTTGATATTATAATAAAGAACAACAGTTGTTCTATTTATAATAAAAATGTTTTATATGGTGTTGGTAATTTACTGAATGGACTTTATGTACTTGACTTGCATGAAAATATACTTCAAATTGAACAAACAAAGAAAAGAAAAAGAGATGATGTTAATAACACCTTTATGTGGCACTGTAGACTCGGTCATATTAATGAAACAAGATTAGCCAAGTTGTATAAAGATAGACTTTTAAAGCTATCTGATTATGAATCATATCCAACTTGTGAATCTTGTCTCATGGGTAAGATGACTAAATCTCCTTTTAGTGGAAAAGGAGAAAGAGTTACAGAGTTGTTAGCATTGGTACACACAGACGTATGTGGACCTATGACAACGAATGCATGAGGAGGGTATTCTTATTTTATTACTTTCACTGATGATCATTCAAGATTTGGATATGTGTATTTGATGAAATACAAATCTGAATCGTTTGAAAAGTTCAAAGAATTCAGAAAAAGTAGAAAAGCAAACTGGCAAGAGTATTAAGATTCTTCAATCGGATCGAGGAGGGGAATACTTAACCAATAAGTTTCTGAATTGTCTCAAAGAAAATGGTATAATCTCACAATGGACTCCATCAGGAATGCCACAGTTGAATGGTGTATCTGAAAGGAGAAATCGAACCTTATTGAATATGGTTCGTTCCATGATGAGTTTTACCGACCTTCCAGTATCCTTTTGGGGTTATGCCTGAGACGGCTGCATATCTACTAAATAAGGTCCCCTTAAAGTCCGTTCCTAAGACTCCATACCAGTTATGGACAGGGAGAAAACCTAGCCTTAAGCATGTTAAGACTTGGGGATGTCCAGCTTATGTGAAAAAGTTTCAGAATGATAAGCTTGGGACAAGATCTGAAAAGTGTAAATTTGTGGGATATCCACTACTACAAAACAGTAAATAGATAATGCGTAAACAACGTTGTGGTTTCTATCAGAAAAACGTCGTAGTTAAGGGTGTCATCTATTTGACACCCTTATACAACGTTTTAAAACGTTGTAGTTAGGCATATTATACAACGTTTTTTTAGAAAAAAACGTTGTAGATTTGTTTTCCATAAATTAGTGGATGCTTGAAAACGTTGTAGTTTAATATATTAGACAACGTTTAGACACATTTACACAACGTTTAGAATGTGTCATCTATTTAGACAAATTTATATAACGTTTTTAAACCGTGACTTAAAAATGTTGTAATACATGCATATAACAACTGCTTTTAAATATCGACCATAACAACTGCCAAAATGTATCAACTATTCAAAATACAACACAATAATACCATTCGTTTACAGTTTTAAATTACGACATCCACAAAAAATATACCAAACTATCCATATATGCATCTCAAATTCACTTTTTAATATAAATTACTACTATATTGAATTGTGAATTTGATTACATGCATCCACAAAATAAACCAAACTATCCATAAAATTAAGTTACTACCTAAGCATGTGCACAAAATCATTTGCTCATTATTACCAACTATTGTATTTCTCTATACAATATACACAAAATTTTAGAGTAAAAGCAGTTACAGAAGAAAAATCATGAGAATGAACTTATGTCCCTTTTCCTTTTGAACCTGCCCCTCTTCTCTATGGACGTTTCTTTGTAGTTTAGAAGTTGTTGCTAACTTCAAGGGATTGAATCTGTGAAATGAATAACAACAACTCAAACTGTAGTTGACATTATAATACATATGTTTGTGTTATGTTCCTTGGTTAATTCCTTGTGCAAAGCAAGGCATATTTTGTGTTATTGGGTTCTATACTTATAAGAAAAAATTTGAAAAAGGTAGTACAATGATATGATCAGTTTAGATGTATAAATCATTGAAATTTACACTTGCCAGAAGAGCCCTCAAAACTGCCCAAATGTCCTTCATGATGAAGCTTCATTGTCACTTCTTGCCCATCAAAATCAGGAGGCTGCAATACCCGCATGCAAAAAAAAAGGTAAGAAACTTAATGCCACCAAGCTAAAACTAGTGAACACTAATTAGAATAATACCAAGTATCAACTCCCTAATCCTCCTCCCCTTTTCACCTACAAAGGTGGGGTGAACATTGAAGTTAACTAATAAATACTTTGTTACGAACTGCTGTAAGACGAATTGGAATTAACGATATAATTAATGATCCTATCCATGACATATGAGCTTTTTATCCCTACAACTCAATAAATCCCCCACCATTTTCTCACAAATTTTATACACCCAAAAAGGCTGGGTTGTAGTAAATCATGATTCCAACTTCAGGCATAAGCATCTATTTTTTTCTGGGTTATAGTAAATCATGATTATACAGCTTCTAACTCCCAATTTTGTTTACTACAAAGTAAGCTGTCATGCAAAAGCAAAAATTTTCCTTTAAGTTGGAGGATTTCAAGTCTCAACTATGAATAAACACATGAAACCATTTCTCTACACCAGTAATCAAGTCCTATGACAATTTCTTCCTCAATCTCCACTCACAAAGAATTTATCCCAGATATTGAAAATTATCACTCTTAGGTATCTTCTAGTCCACAAACTTTATTTACACCCTCACTTCCACTTATAATTTGCTTAAATTACAAAACTATTACTTATCTTATCTTGCATAACAAATTACCTTGAATTATTGAGCTAATGAACCAAGGAAGAAGGTGTTTCAATCCACAGAAACTATAGTTGAAACAGATTCAAGTTATAAACATAATTAAATGCTTCATCATAGTAGCTAAAACCAGATCATAGTATGCATCAAATATATTACAAATAAAAGGAATCAAAGTAGTACCTCATAAGAAAATGATTGGTCCTTTGCTGCACGTTGTTGAAGATAACTATAGAAACAACTCCAAGTATTATGATAATGATCAATAACCTTTAGCCATATTCACACTTCACTTAACCCAACTCCTCACAGACCATAGATAGAACGAGTATAAAATAAATATGACCCAAAAAAAATGAACATGAAAAATCTTATAGAAAATTAGGGTTTGATACTACATTTGACTAATTTCTCAAAAACGATTGTTTTGACAAAAGTGAAATAACTATTTGGTACAACCCAGAAAAAAAATAGATGTTTATGAGCTCTTTATCCCTACAACTCAAGAAATTGTCATAGGACTCAACTCATGTTTATGCCTGCAAGATCTCAAGAAACAAGAACACCCAGATGTTAAAAAAAGGAAGAAGTATTCGGATAGGCAAAGCATGCAAGTCCCTCCATTGGCATGTCGCAGCACGCCAAGATGTGATCAATATGCTGCACCTATTATTGGAGTGTAGAAACAGAGCATAGCACAAGAAGCAGAGAATCTTTTAATTTATTTGCAGCTACATTTTTCAGGTTGTGTATATGATAATAGTTTCAGTAAGCAAGTGACATATAGCAATCAAACATTTCCATGTACTTGATGATTTCAACCTGGAATAATAATACCATCGTTTGCACACTCATAACAGAAACGATCAAGTTCTAAATGTATAAGCAAAAGTAAACTAATACCGATTCCTAAAGCAAGAATATAAGAACTACAAATGCAAGATGCACTTATAAGTGTAACTGTGATAAGAAAACTGAGAAACCAAGTAACACAAAAATAAATCAATTAACTAAAAATAAATCTGGCAGGTTACCAACTTACATGCTAACATCATATATCACACATTCACACGTACTAGTAGATCTTCCCAATTATTCCAATGATTATGAACAAGTACTTCAGATCTGCACCAGAAATGTTTGAGATAAAAAAGCACGAGCAGGATCATTAATTATATCGTTAATTCCAATTCGTATATGTGTGTATATACAGCTATACTCGTATATGTGTGTATATAGTGAGATTCCGATATCACTTACCTTTCCCTTCTTGCTCAACTGGGTCGCCATTTTCGAATTAGAGTTACAGAAATTAGATCTGACCGAGCAAGTTTGCCTTCGGCGTTCGTCTGAAACTAACCCAAAGCTCTACCACGGTTTTGGTTTCGTTGAAGGCTATATATATCTATGTTGGATTTAAGATGAAGGAACCAAAGAACAGATAGAGAGAAGGAAAACTGGAAAGAGAAGGAAAAATGAAGAGAAAAATCGAAAGAGAGAAAGGAAACTGAAGAGAGGGAACGAAAGTGACGACGGCAGAGAGAAAAAAACTAAGAGAAAAAGAGTATGTCTTTTAATTTTAAGTGTTTACTTGAGCTCCGTGTTTTTTAGATAGATAACATTTTTTTAAAAAAAACGTTATCTAGTTAAAACCAAAAAATGCCCTTTTAAATACATAACATTTTTTCATATATATCTACAACGTTTTGTTAAAAAACGTTGTGTAAAAATATACCATAACGTTTTTTATAAAAACGTTGTGGTTCAAGTGTTGTCTATTTACTACTTTGTACTAGTGATCCTAAAGAAAATTTAGGATACTATTTTTATAATCCTACTGAGCAAAAGGTGTTTGTTGCGAAACACGCTACCTTCTTGGAATAGGAGTTTATCCTTGAAGGGGCTAGTGGGAGGAAAATAGATCTTGAAGAAGTTCAAGAACCACAAACCACTACAGGTCAAGTGGATGAACCTGTCCAAGTAGATGAACCTACTGTACCATAACCTATTCATAAATCTGGAAGAGTACCGAAGATACCTGATAGGTATGGATTCATCATAGAGGATAATGATGAGGTACCCATCATAGATGATGATCCATTGACTTACGAAGACACTATGAGTAGTAAAGACTCAAAGAAATGGCTAGAAGCCATGAAATCTAAGATGGACTCCATATATGAAAACCAAGTATGGACTTTGGTTTTACCACCTGAGGGCATCAAGCCTATTGGGTGTAAATGGGTCTTTAAGAGAAAAACTGGAGCGGACGGCAAGGTAGAGACCTATAAGGCCCAACTGGTTGCGAAAGGTTTCAAATAAAGACAAGGTGTTGACTATGATGAAACCTTCTCACCAGTAGCTATGCTCAAGTCTATTCGAATTTTTTTTGCAATTGCAGCTTATTATGACTACGAAGTCTGGCAAATGGACGTAAAGACGACCTTCCTCAATGGAGAACTTGAGGAAAATGTATATATGATACAGCCAGAGGGTTTTGTTTCAACAGTTAGAACAAATCAAGT
Organism: Aralia elata; assembly: GCA_034770075.1. Classification (NCBI taxonomy): domain Eukaryota; kingdom Viridiplantae; phylum Streptophyta; class Magnoliopsida; order Apiales; family Araliaceae; genus Aralia; species Aralia elata. The sequence continues at coordinate 48,718,266 of CM068385.1, forward strand.
CTGTAAGCTACAACGATCCATTTATGGATTGAAGCAAACTTCTCGAAGGTGGAACATCCGTTTTGATGAGATAATCAAAAAGTTTGATTTTATCAAAAATAAGGATGAACCTTGTGTGTACAAGAAGGTTAGTGGGAGCACTGTTTCATTCCTTGTATTATATGTTGATGATATATTACTGATAGGGAATGATATTCCTATGCTACAGTCGATCAAAATTTGGTTATCTAAACACTTCTCCATGAAGGACTTGGGTGAGGCATCCTATATTTTGGGGATAAAGATCTATAGAGATAGATCTAAAAGGATGTTTGGCTTGACCCAAGGAAAGTACATTGACTCGATGCTAAAGAAGTTTAGCATGGGAGATTCCAAGAGAGGTCTCATGCGGATGAGCCATGGAATACATCTCTCCAAGAAACAGGCCCCAAAGACACCTGAGGAGAGAGACCGTATGAGTAAGATTCCTTATGCTTCAGCAATAGGATCTATCATGTACGGTATGATATGTACTAGACCGGATGTCGCTCATGTACTTAGTAAGTAGATATCAGTCGAATCCAGGAGAAGAGCACTAGAAGGCAGTGAAAACATCCTAAAGTACTTAAGAAGAACTAAGGATGTATTTCTTGTCTACGGTGAGTCTGAATTGAAACTAGAGGGCTATACAGACCCAAGTTTTCAAACAGACCAAGATGACAGTAAATTCGTTTCAGGGTATGTGTTTACCTTAAATGGTGGTGCGGTGAGTTGGAAAAGTTTCAAGCAGCAAACAGTTACTAATTAAGTGACAGAGGCAGAGTACATAGCTGTAAGTGAAGCTGTAAAGGAAGCTGTTTGGATGAAGACGTTCATAACAGAACTTGGAGTGGTTCCTAGCATTAAAGGAGTCGTACCTTTATTTTGTGACAACACAGGAGCTGTTGCACAGGCCAAGGAACCCAGGTCTCATCAGAAATCCAAACACGTGTTATGGTAGTTTCATTTGATTAGAGAGATTATTAAAAGAGGAGATATCACCCTGGAGCGTGTGGACTCTCAAGACAACATTGCAGATCCATTTACTAAAGCTTTAACCCAACAGCAGTTTGATCGTCACTGAGAGAACATGGGTATTAGATACCATGACGATTGACTTTAGTGCAAGTGGGAGATTGAAAGCAGTATGCACACAAGCCAATCATATTTGATATGATGTAGCATATACTTTGTAATCTTATTCATTTATTAATAAAAGAATTGACTAACTAAAGGCATTTTACTTTATCTATATATTGTTGTTATTTAATATGTGATAAACCCAGAGTTTTAAGCAATACTTTTAGAATCATGATGATGATAATGCTAATGAGATCTAAATTCTTAGAAAGCTTAAAACTAAAATCGTTCCTAATCGTTGGATTACTAAAAGGGAATTAGTGAATCCGGATAGATTAGTACATACGTTACTTGCTCTTAGGAAGAGGATGATTGATCTCATAATCATTTGTGTGGAGACACTAAAGCAAGTATGTAGGTGCTTATTGGAGAATAAGTTCATTGAACGTGACTCGCTGTAGGAATACCTAATAGAGTTTTACTCGCCTGTCAATAAGAATTCCCCTAGTGATAGTAGTACAAGTGATCCTTGGACTTGAGATCATCATAGTATCTTGTGTATGATGAGGTATACTTTGACATATCCCTTAAGACCTTTAGTGTATATCAAAGGGTATGCTTGGGTATAATAAGTTGTACATGGAGATAGGCGAATGATCAACAAAGAATCGACCGCTTCTAGTAAAAGGAGTGAATGTCGTATGTGATTCGATAAATGACAACTCAGTAGTCCTTGGCCAAGACAGAATGAAATTAGAAAGGAGTTTCTAATTTGCATTATTTAGAGTTGTGCGTTTAAGAATCGAAATGCATATAATTAAATAAAATAAGACTTGACAGTAATTCCATGTCTTATATTTAATTAGGACATTGTATGGTAGAAGGATTGAATTGTACGGTAACTATTCACTAAAAGGTTCTTTTGTGATTAATGTTGAAATCTATATTATCTGGAAAGTCGTTGATCGCTAAGGGGGCTTACCCTTATTGTAGAATAAATATTATTTAATTAAATGAATTAAATAGTTTAATTTATTTATTTAAATAAGATTAGAATTGTTCTAATTAATTTATTCACAACCGGTTTAATATGGAGAACCTAAAGGGTCACACCACAAAAGGAAAATATTTATTTAAGAAGTAAATGGCATAATCGTAATAATAAATTAAGTATATTTAATTTAGTCTATTTAATCATAATAATTGTTTAATTGATAATTGAACACAAGAAAAGATCATGGTGATGGTTTGTATGAAAAAATATTCAAATCCGTTTTGTCGCGCTTTCGCTCTTTTTATGTAATTTCATTGCATGCTTGCGTATTATACAAACCTAACAGTAGTATCAATTAAATGAAAGAGATGGAGAATAAAAATTATACCCTTGTAGAATTCTAGCTTCCTCAGGTACAAGTTCAACTCCAATTCCTTCGCGTTCTCCTTGAATTTCACCTATTAAATTCCTTCGCTTTGATCAACGTTAGCCACCCAAGTGTTTGGCCTCTAGAGGTGATCCACCAAGGAATAATACTTGTTCAAGAAGATGGGTGTTGGCAAAACACTAGTTTCTATCTCTATAGAAATTACAAGTCCTCTCCACAATTCTAATAGAAGTGTGTAGAACCCTAATCCATGATAAGACTCCTCTTATTTATAGATATAGGGAACTCTCCTAAACTATTTAGGATTAGGGTTTTTATTCTAATTAAACTCCTTTAATTAATTAAACTCCTAATCCAATTAGGAATTTATGAGAGTACTTCTATTAATTAATTCTCAATCCCTAATAGAAATTAAATAATAATAAGACTCCACTTATTAATTTATATTTAATATTTCTAAAATATTAAATAATAAATATTAAGCTATTTAATTTATTCTATCTCCATAGATTAAATTAAATACACTTAACTTATTATTACGATTATGCCATTTACTTCTTAAATAAATATTTTTTATTTTGCAGCATGACCCTTTAGGTTCTCCATATTAAACTGGTTGTGAATAATTTAATTAGAACAATTCTAATCTTATTTAAATAAATAAATTAAACTATTTAATTTATTTAATTAAATAATATTTATTCTACAATAAGGGTAAGCCCCCTTAGTGATCAACGACTTTCTAGATAATATAGATTTCAACATTAATCACAAAAGAACCTTTCAGTGAATAGTTACCGTACAATTCAATCCTTCTACCATACAATGTCCTAATTAAATATAAGACATGGAATTACTGTCAAGTCTTATTTTATTTAATTATATGCATTTCGATTCTTAAACGCACAACTCTAAATAATGCAAATTAGAAACTCCTTTCTAATTTCATTCTATCTTGGCCAAGGACTACTGAGTTGTTATTTATCGAATCACATACGACATTCACTCCTTTTACTAGAAGCGATCGATTCTTTGTTGATCATAAGATTACAAAGTATATGCTACATCATATCAAATATGATTGGCTTGTGTGCATACTACTTTCAGAAAACGTACCACTCTGCAGAACTGTAACCCGGCTGTAAACCCATAGTTTCAGTCCCTGCTCAAACCTCCTTGATTTCCTGGCCTCAGTATCCACTTGGTGTGGGGAAAATCTGGCCAACTCGTTGAACTTTTCTGTATACTCAGCGACCAACATGTTCCCTTGCTTGAGTTCTAAGAACTTCACCTCCATATTCGATTGCATACTCTCCGGGAAGTAGTTCTCGAAGAATAATTCTATGAAGCTTTCCCACGGAATCGCACTTTCCCCAGCACGATTCTTATTTGCCTTCCACCAATAGTTTACCTCACCCTTCATCATGAAGGTCGCAAATCTCGTCGTCTGTTCTTCGGCCACTCGTGCGACCTCGAACACTTTTTCCATCTCTTCTACCCATGTCTGGGTTTCGATCGGATCTAAGGTTCCCCAAAACTCCGGAGGTCCTACCAATTTAAAGTCCTTGAAGCTAGCCAAGTGATGCCCTGGCTGCTCAACTACTGGTGGGGGTCTATTCTGCATTACTTCCGCCAACATATTGACAAAAGCCTTCATTGGGTCTGGTCGACCCTGTTGTTTCACAAAGGCACTTAAGATCTAGAAGGGGGGTTGAATAGATCCTTTAAAAAATAATTACTTATTTAAACCTTTTATCCAATCGATGATAATCAGATTAATTTAGCACAACAGAAAATATGATATTTAAAAGATTTCCCCTTAAAGACAACTTGAAGATTTCAGTTCTTAGTTTAGCTTAGAAAATTAATAACAATTATAGTGCAGATAAGTATAAGACAATAAGTTAAATAACACAGAGAGATTTTTAAGTGGTTCAGAGACTAAACAACTCCTACTCCACTCTTCTACTTCAACAAGTAGGAATCCACTATAAATTCGATCGCTCTGATCAGGACACTTTTGCCCTCTTTAAGCCCAGAAGATGATGAGTGGGTTTTATACTTACGAATTAAGTACGTTTGACTTGATAATTTGTTAGTTCTTAAATATTTTAAGTTAGTATTAGATATTTATAGTGTTTTTATGTTATTTTGTAGGAATGAGCAAGGAAACACAATTCGAACATCTTTTGGAGTACAACATGCGAGCAAGTGCGAGAAGGGAAGATTACAGGGCTTTTAACATTAAAATAGATGCATGTTCTTGGTTTGGAACTTAGATTGTATTGTAGATTTACTTCTTAGCTTTCCGGAACATCTTGAATCACCTCAATCGGAGTTCGGATGCGAGAGTTATGACATTTTTATCAACAGAGATCAAGGTTTGGAGTTGTCATTTACATAACAGCCACTTCAAGCTCAATTTCAACCATGCTCCGGCCTGAATCTCTCAATTCTCAAAGAATGAAAGTTGTAGATCTCGTCGATATCTTCGATTTGGTAGGTGGCAGGCCTCGTAACTCCTCCCGGATCATAAGTTATGGCCATTTTACCAACAGACGTCGAAGCAGAAAATATTTCCTCGCCGGGGAGAGAATGAGCAGAAGTTTTCTCGCCGGGGCGAGAATTTCCTCGCCGGGGCGAGAATGCGCGAAAGGAAAAAAATATTGAAGTTCAGTTCTTTTGGGAAATCGATTTGGAATTGGATTCTTTCTATTGATTTGATTCAGAGACTATAAAAGAGATAGGGAGAGATGGAAATAGGAGAGGAACATACATAGATACATCGATAGTTACATACTTACGCAAGGATTGAGATACAGAGCTGAATTGGGAGATTGGAGACTAGAGAAGCATCGCAAGGAATTCAGATTAGAGACTTGAAGATTGAAGAACTTCTACTGAGTTTTTCTTATCCTCTATCTTATATTTGTAATTTAATTTTGATGACTTCTTTGGGATTCATGATTTTTATTTTCAGTATGAACTAAATTTGCAATTAAGGCTACAATTGAATCTTTTGTGTTTATGGATTAGTTATCTATTTGATTCTAGTTATTACTTCTTATTGAGTTGTCTATCATATTTTGTGTTTATTGAGTAATTGTCTGATCAACAATTAGTGGGATACTTTAGATGAATTCGGGAGATGAAATCTAGGGTTAGATCTAAATGTGATAGCATGTATTCTTAATTATTTGCATGAGATGAATAATTGGGGTTGTGAAGTGAATAGGGATATCTCTTCGCTGCATGTAATTATTGGGAATTGGTGCTTAATGAATTTAATTCTTTAGTTTTGCATAGAAATATCGCAGAATTAATTGAGTTAGATAAATTTATTTGATCACTTGGGAAAGGGCTTATGAATAACTTTGAATTCCTGTTAACAACTCTGTTGCAGTTAATAATTGGATGAATTGAATAATTAGTTTGTATTACATAATTGGGGATATTGTAGTCTTAATCTTTTTAAATCTGAATTTCAACCTTTGTGTTAGTTCTTATTCTTACTTTTGATTTAAATAGTTTAATCATTATTCAAATTGTGATTGTTTAAATAAAATTGAATTGATATAGTACTAGTAGTTGGAAATTATTGAACAGAGATTCCATGTGGGTTCGACACTCTATCTTATCACTTTATTACTTGTTGATCGTGTATACTTGCACGTAATTGTTGATTGTAAAATCTGACAACAAGTTTTTGGCGCCGTTGCCGGGGAATCTTTTTGTTTAATATTTATTTCCATATTAGTTATAATCAATTCAATCTTAATTTAAACGTTTTATTTTTATTTTTATTTTATTTATTTCTTTTTCTGTTTTACTTCCTTTTGAGGTACACCATGGCTAACTATGACTATCAGTGGCCTTATACGAGAATGATTCAACTAAGAGCGGCAGGGATTTAGGAATTCGATGAATTGTCAGCACAGATTGAGACACTTTCGAGGATGATTGATGCTTCTGCAGTACAACGTAGTCAAAGTGTGGCGGTGATTTGTGATTATTGTGCTGGAAATCATCCGAGTCATCAATGTACCATCAGTTATGAGTCGATGCAGTATGGTGGCAATTTCGGCGATTACCTCAATAATTATGCATATTCCAAAAACTATCATCAGGTTTGGGGGTATCACCCGAATTTTTCATGGAGCCATAATAATCAAGTCCAAATCTTTACTCCAAGCCAATCATACATTCCAGAATTTCAAGATTCAGCCTCGCCACATGAAGAAGAAAGGAAACTGAGTTTAGAGGAGGCCTTGGCGAGGTTTATTACAACTATGGACGAAAGAATGAGTGATCAAGATCAGTTGTTGAACTTAGTGGATTTAAATATAAAAAGCCAAGCAGTGTCGATTCGAAATCTTGAGAACCAGATGGGACAGCTTATCAACGCAGCTAACAGTAGCTATCATTGTGTATGGCCCAGTGACGTGGTTCTCGAGGCTGATGGATTGCTCGTGCCAAAGCTACAACCGGATGTGCTAATTGATGATGATTTTGATATGGAGGAGAATAGTGGGGATCAGGAAGATACAGCCGAAGAAGATCTAACCGTGAGTTCCGACGCTGATGTACTGATTTTGTTAGTGCCCCATGTGCCTTCTTCACAAAACCACCACGATCCGGGTAGTTTTGCAATCCCTTGCCCAATTAGTAGTCATGTCGTCGGCAAAGCTCTATTTGACATCGGAGCTAGCATGAATTTGGAGCCATGGTGGGATGAGAAAGGGGTCAATGAGAAGTTAGTTGAAGATCCAGTTGTGTTCAAGAAGCTTCAATGCCACAGTTTGTTTACAAACACAATGGAGCATAAGCCTGGCTATTTGAAGGTTATAAAGGAGATTCTACAGGAAAAGAGTATGCTAGGTGATTTTGGATCAATGGCCCTTACAGAAGCAAAGCCCTCAGACGTGTCATTATTACTACTGGATGGAGGATTCCTCAATTTTCGAAGAGGCATTGGATAAAAAAGGAAGTAGTCAGGCTGAAAGACTCTAAATCAAGCGCTTGATGGGAGGCAACCCAATCATTTTATTAGTCTTAGTATTTTAGTTTTCTATATTTTTGCATTTAGTTAGGATAGTAATAGTTGATTTCTAAGATTTTCAGTGCTTTGCTAGTCTCTCATGCTTCTAAAAAGGTTATGCTAATCCATGCTATGCTATGTTGCTTTGAACAGGTAAAAGGTTTTGGGATTGTAGCAATTGAAGAGAGGAGGAAAAAATTAAAATTTTCAAAAACAAGGATTCTCGCCCCGGCGAGATACCAAGGCAAAAATGTTCGCCCCGGCGAGATCAGTTTAAAAAAAAAACTTTTAATTTGAAATCCCTCACCAACCTTCAACGAAATCTCTAATCCGACTTCTTCCATTCGAAATCAATCAAAGATGTTCGTGAGGATGAATCCGAGTGCAGTTCCAGTTCCAATTTTCCGAGCCTCAGTCGTTGCCAGTTTTTCTATCATCCAGACTCTAATGATGTCGATCACGCCGTTTGACCAGTCAGGGAAGTCCTCCGTTTTAATTTCTTTATTTTGCAAACAATAAGGACATTGTTCATTATGAGTTTGGGGGTGGATTTGCTGTCATTATATATAGTCATGTCATACTGCATTACATAATTGTTTAGTTCACGTACTATGCATTGCATATTGTAGGAATAGTTTAAAAAAAAGTAAAAATTTAAAAATCACAAAAATATTTTCTTTTTATTGCATTCTCTTATAGCTTTAGGATCATATATAATTGCATTTAGGTTAGTTTGAGCAATGAATTGATGTAGAGTATTTAAGGAAGGCCAATGATGAAAATTCTGATCAGTTAGCTAATTAGTTTAGCGAGATGGATAAGGTGTGCTAAATTATGAATTTTGATTGTTCCTGATTTTATCAAGCTTGAGACCCTTTTAATTCTTTTACGCACATATCCATTTGGTTGAGCTAGTTTGAACTCTGAGGAAGTTTATATGTTAAATGCTCATGGAAGATATTTATGAACTCTATATCTTGTTTGATCATAACTTAAAGTGTAATATGAGGAAGAATATAATTTGGGAGAAATCTTGGTTAATTTGAAAAACAAATTGAAGATTTTGAACTGTCCCCGGTTGAAAAAATGGATCATGTGGTGGGTTGAGATGGAGCATAAAACGCACTCACTCATAAACACATACAGCGAGATGGAGCGTAAGACGCACTCGTTTAATTGAAGGTGAGAAGGAGCGTAAAACGCACTCACTAAAAAAAAGAGAATGAAAAGAGAAAAAAATTATTTGAATTTGTGGGGAAGGGTTTTAAAAGGAGCTTAAATATTTTAAATAACCTTGTGATCTTCTAGTGATGTTTTTCTATATTTGCTTTGAGTTGAGGAAGATAAGCATATAGAGTTTTTGTTGTTATACTAACCTTTTTGATATCTTTGATGATGCATTTAGTTTCATGAGCTTCTTTAAGTGTGTTTTTTTTTTTTGCTAGTTTGATACATTTGGATTCACACACACACGAAAGGGTTGGAAGTAAGATGATAATGTGGACAAGTTGATTTCAGATGGTGCATAAATTTGAAGTCTTGCTCAATTGTTAGTTACTGATCTTTGAGGTCTGATATTTATAATCTATATTGATTGATTGCTCGGTCGTAATACATCATGCATCTGCATTCATTTAGATAGGTTTGTTTATTTTTGTTTTTCTTGTGTTTTTGCTTGAGGACAAGCAAAGATTTAAGTTTGGGGGTATTTGATGAGTGGGTTTTATACTTACGAATTAAGTACGTTTGACTTGATAATTTATTAGTTCTTAAATATTTTAAGTTAGTACTAAATATTTATAGTGTTTTTATGTTATTTTGTAGGAATGAGCAAGGAAACGCAATTCGAACATCTTTTGGAGTACAACATGCGAGCAAGTGCGAGAAGGGAAGATTACAGGGCTTTTAACATTAAAATAGATGCATGTTCTTGGTTTGGAACTTGGATTTTATTGTAGATTTACTTCTTAGCTTTCCGGAACATCTTGAATCACCTCAATCGGAGTTCGGATGCGAGAGTTATGACATTTTTATCAACAGAGATCAAGGTTTGGAGTTGTCATTTACATAACAGCCACTTCAAGCTCAATTTCAACCATACTCCGGCCTGAATCTCTCAATTCTCAAAGAATGAAAGTTGTAGATCTCGTCGATATCTTCGATTTGGTAGGTGGCAGGCCTCGTAACTCCTCCCGGATCATAAGTTATGACCATTTTACCAACAGACGTCGAAACAGAAAATATTTCCTCGCCGGGGCGAGAATGAGCAGAAGTTTTCTCGCCGGGGCGAGAATGTGCGAAAGGAAAAAAATATTGAAGTTCAGTTCTTTTGGGAAATCGATTTGGAATTGGATTCTTTCTATTGATTTGATTCAGAGACTATAAAAGAGATAGGGAGAGATGGAAATAGGAGAGGAACATACATAGATACATCGATAGTTACATACTTACGCAAGGATTGAGATACAGAGCTGAATTGGGAGATTGGAGACTAGAGAAGCATCGCAAGGAATTCAGATTAGAGACTTGAAGATTGAAGAACTTCTACTGAGTTTTTCTTATCCTCTATCTTATATTTCTAATTTAATTGTGATGACTTCTTTGGGATTCATGATTTTTATTTTCAGTATGAACTAAATTTGCAATTAAGGCTACAATTGAATCTTTTGTGTTTATGGATTAGTTATCTATTTGATTCTAGTTATTACTTCTTATTGAGTTGTCTATCATATTTTGTGTTTATTGAGTAATTGTCTGATCAACAATTAGTGGGATACTTTAGATGAATTCGGGAGATGAAATCTAGGGTTAGATCTGAATGTGATAGCATGTATTCTTAATTATTTGCATGGGATGAATAATTGGGGTTGTGAAGTGAATAGGGATATCTCTTCGCTGCATGTAATTATTGGGAATTGGTGCTTAATGAATTTAATTCTTTAGTTTTGCATAGGAATATCGCAGAATTAATTGAGTTAGATAAATTTATTTGATCACTTGGGAAAGGGCTTATGAATAACTTTGAATTCCTGTTAACAACTTTGTTGCAGTTAATAATTGGATGAATTGAATAATTAGTTTGTATTACATAATTGGGGATATTGTAGTCTTAATCTTTTTAAATCTGAATTTCAACCTTTGTGTTAGTTCTTATTCTTAGTTTTGATTTAAATAGTTTAATCATTATTCAAATTGTGATTGTTTAAATAAAATTGAATTGATATAGTACTAGTAGTTGGAAATTATTGAACAGAGATTCCCTGTGGGTTCGACACTCTATCTTATCACTTTATTACTTGTTGATCGTGTATACTTGCACGTAATTGTTGATTGTAAAATCTGACAACAGCAGACTTGGATATTTTAGTCACTACAACAAGGACCCAAAGACCTCTTCAAGCCCTGCAGACTTTGTAATTTAGTCACAAAAATAAGGACACTTTTTCCCTTTTCAAGCCCCACAGACTTAAATCTCTATGGTCACTAAGACATGAACGAACAGTTGTTTGAATGTTTGTGAGAGGTGCTGCTAAGACGACGTTAATGTCTTCTTCTCAAATACTTAGCAGCTTGAACCAGATGTTCAAATCGTAGAGTATGTTCTTTTATTTAGACAGACTGTTTGGCTCGTTGATTTCTTGTTTGTTACTTGATTTGAAACTTTGTAGCCCTTTTGTAGTCTATCTGAGATTTCTTCCCGTTGCTAGGTTTTTGTTGCCATATTTAATGCTTCAGATACTCTGAGATATTTGATGTGGACATTTTGAGTTTTAGTTGTCAGCTTTCTAGGGTTCAGCCTGTCACATTAATCTGCAATCTCACCAACCACTTTGACCCATCGCTTTCAGCAAACTAGCTGTTAGACATATCATTTGGTCTTTGATTTTCACTCAAGTGTGTTTGGTAAGGATTATCGGGATTCTCAATCAAGCAGATCTTCCATGTTAGTCTGTCAGAGTTGATTGCTTTACGATCATGTAAGTTCGTAGTGTGGATTCTACGTCCTGAAGATAACTTTATGATAAGTCTGGTATTCTACGAGTCTTTCTTCATCTAAGCGAATTTGGAGGTGCTCTACCATTTGATTTTAACCTTGAGATTCTTAAGCACTCTACGTTCAATCCTTGCTGAGAGAACTTTGCTTGTCTTTACGATTTTGTCCACTTTACGATTATAAGCCACAGCTCTGCGATGAGTCTAAAGTTTTACGATTGACAACTCGACTTTACGTTTTGTCTGAAGCTTTACGACAGGAGAATTAAGTCTGCAATTCTTATACATATTTCCTTACAGCTCATCAGACTAACCTATACACATCAATCTTATGCCTCCTATCAACTCAATGTAGATCAACCTAACAAGTTTAATCATACTCTAAGTCCTAGTACATTAAATCAGTTAAGGACTTTACAGAAGCTCATTGATACAAATATACATTAAGATCTATCATCATCAAATCAAATAATCTAATTCATACAGACTCTAACAATCTCCCTCTATTTGATGATGACAAAACCAGCAGTTTCATATGACAATTAATATACATTGCTTGAAATGTAAATATGACTTAAAATACAGTAAGTCACTATATTGCTAGATCAAAAGGATGAATTTATTGATGTTTAAACAGTTTTACATGATTCATCATATTTTAGTAAGGAATAGATAAAACAGACTTACTATTTCTTCCTCTTTCTTGGCTTTTCCAAGGCAAGCCATTTCTTCTCAGCTATTCTTCTACGATTTGAAGCTTCTTGTAACTCAGCATTTTTCCTTCTGATTTCTTCAATAGAATCTCGTGGACCAAGGTTAGGAAATAGTATTCTTTCTTCTCCTACGACATGAGTCCCTTGAAGATTTTTGTTTAGATATGTCGGATCGTCGGATGGAATACTTATGTCAGTCCTTGTTACTACATTCGACGATCCTAGTTCTATTGGTAAACCTTACGGGGTCCATTATTCCCTTCGTGAAGAAGATCCCTGTCTCCCCCTATCTCCTTGACCCCCCCTATTTCTCTAATGCCCCCTATTTCCTTCACTCCCTTTCTCCCCTTGCCCCTTCTCCCCCTTTTTGTTATCATGCACCCGTGAGAGATGCTGGACGGAGTCTACTAGCTCTTGGATCTGGGAGGAGTTCATGGCAATGTCAGCCCGGACTTCCCATTATCAATCAGCAGCATGCTCATTGTACTGGGTGATTAAAGTAGTTGTGGTGGTGGCATTTAACTCCATATCACGTTTGAAGGTAGATAAGCCAGTGCTGAGCTCAAATACTTTAAAGGTTAGCAATTTTATAAACTTCTCATTCTGCTGCTGAAGGGTCTGCACTATCTGTTTGTGTTCGTCAAGAACTTTGAGAAATATTTTATCTCTATCATGAAGGCACGCAGACATGTCCTGTAACATAGATTTTAATTGCTTTTGAAGTTCTCTGCCCAAGTCGCCAAGTAGATGACCGGCAGCAGTAGTGATGTCGTTCATTTGATGTCGAAGTTCAGTAGAGTTTTGCTCAAGTTTTTCTTCTATATCTTGAGACATAGTAGTTATCAATTCAGTCAATTGAGCAGTAGTGGGGATAGCTTCCAGACGGACCATAATGCGATCAAGTGGAGGTGCAAAACTGTCTGTAGGACCTTGGGAGAGGTGAACTAGTGCTAGAGGTAGATCAAAGAATTCATTCTTGGATGAAGAAGGAATATCAGAGGGAATGGATGAAGTATGTTCTTGTGTGGGAGGATGTACGGGAGAACTAACTGGTGATGGTTTGGCAGATATAGTAATAGGAGCTTTGAGTTTGTCTGACTGTGGAGTAGTTTTTGAGTGGGAGTGAATGGGTGATTGATTTGGTGTTGCGAGAAAGGTGCACACATGAATCGGTGAGGGAGATTCTGTGTGTTGTACTGAGGAAGTAGAATTATGAACATCGATCGTAGGGTTTTGAGATTCTATGAGCAGAGAGAGTGATGTTTGTGCATCAGGCATAGAGTGTGTAAGCTTTACGACTGGCGAATTCGTATTCGCGATATCGATTGTAGGGTTTTGAGACTCTATAATTGAGGAGCTTGGTATTGGGGCAGTTTGTGCAAGGTGTGAAGAAGTCAAGGATTCGTAGACTTGCGAAATCGAATCTTCAACACCCTTGTCCCAGACATATGAAGGAAAAGCTTGATTTAGAAATGAGAGTGGGATAGTATGTACCTTTTGATAGATTGTAGAGAGATTGTGAGGTTGAGAGCATATCAGCTTAGTGGTGTAAGTAAGCACCCATGGGAAATTTGAGCTACCAAAGGTAAGCTGGATAACAAGAATAGCACCATCGCATAAAGCTCTAGTCTCCTGAACTGATAGCCTTGACTAGAGGCAGAAGTGGCAGAAAGTAGAGCATTTTATCACTAGGAGGATTAGGATCGTAGAGTGTGGTGCTGTGATCCATTTCCGGATCAAGGAGGTAGTCATAGAGCTCATCTGCACTTAAAGAGACCAGTCTTATTCGTCCTTCACCAAATTCTATCCATATGTTAGGTAGAGTGACATTTGGATCCTCATATGCTTCAAGTACAATTTGCCTTCGAATCCTTTTAGATGTAGAAGGAATGGAGGGAGGAGGAACTGAATATCTGATTGGTTGCTCCCCCTTTGATGTGGGATCCTCTGGCTTTACGATCGTAGGGTCATAACCCTTATTAACTTCATCTACAACACCTTCAATAACGTGAGTTAGTTGTAGAGATGTATCTGAAGATTACAGCGATCATTAAACAGAATCTTCTTTGTACTTGGTTCTCTGCTCTTCCCTTTTTTCTCTTTTCTTCTCTCTTCTTTTGCTTTTCTTCTTCTGTTTTCTTCTTCTTCTTTGTTTGAGGCTCAGGACTTAAATCCTTCTTATCCAGTTCAACATTTGCTCCCTTAGGCTCTTGTTGTTTAGCAGTCATAGCCACTTCTTCATTCCCTTGGGGCTTAGATGTAGAAACCATCACAGCCGGATCAGTTTCTTCATTTGGCTTAGGAATGTCATCCTTCATAGTTAACCTTTCAATAGGTCTTGACTCAGATACTGGTGCTATCTCTATTAATGTCTGAACGACATTTTGAGATTCAAGCATGCATGACTGTCTTCTCAGCAGAATCAACTTCCATATTTGCTTCAAAGGAGGATCTAGGTTTCCCTTTATTCTTTCTTGTGAGCTAAGGGATTTCTTCATCTTCCTCTTTGTCTTCTTCTTCATGCTTTATGATCGTAGTGGGCATGGATTCTCCAGCTTGTTCTTCAAGCTGAATAGGAACTTTCCTTTTACGAAGAATCCTCTTCTTCTTTGAAATCATTTTAAACACGGGAGTGTTGACATCCTCTTCTTCTTTTTCCTTTTCCTTTGGATTTGTGAAACTATCCAAAGGTTGCGTAGCAATTGTCGGTGCTTCTTTTTCAATTTTCTTCTTCTTCTTCTTGACTTGTTGATCAGTCGCAGATTCTGGCTCACTCTGAGCTTTAGGAGCAACAGACCCTTGAGATACTTCTTCTTCAATAACTGCTATTTTCCTTTTCCTTTTATGGGCTTCTGGACTTCACTGATGGTTCTCTCACTTCCTCCTTCAGATTGTTTGGACTTCAGATTCTCCACTGGATTTCTCTTCTAGTTATTGAATAACCTAGGAGTCATTCTTTTGTAGGCGTTCAGAGGCTCCCCTTCCTTTTCAAAAATCCTGTTCCTTAACCTCTTCTTTAGAATGATGCTTATTAATCTCCCATGAAACATCTTAGGGACAGCTTTTCCTTTTGCCTTCCTCTTGTCGTAGTCATCAATCCAGTTTCCCAGCCAGTTTAGAAAGATGGCACCAAAGTTAATCTTCTTCTTCTGAACAATGGCTGTCATGAATCTCAATTCTAGTTCACTAACTGAGTCATGAGCAGAGTCTTTACAGATGATACACTTGCCCACTATCTCTGCAAGAAACTCGTACTCTGAAGGAAATTCTTTCTTCTTGTATCCCTTGAGTTAGGGATTCTTCTGATAACCCATTAACTTTAATCCTTCCCTTGTATCAATCTCATCAAGGGAGGTAATGCCTTGACTGACAAACCCTAGGTTTAGATTGACTTCTTCGATTCCCATTTGTAGTACCGTGACTTTAACTTTGGTGGTCAGGCCCCCATTAGCATACTCAACATTTAGATAAAATTCCTGGATAAGTTCTGTGTAAATTCGAGTGCTTGCTTCCAGACATTCCGAGAAGCCAGCTGCCCGCATAAGCTTGAGTACATCCTTAAACTTCTTCTCCTATTCTACGAACTTAATAGAACACAGCTGAATGCCAGTTACAATTTGAATATCTGCCATTTCGGTTAAATTTATGCTGAAAGATCACAAAAGTGTCTAAGCTTTCTGAAGTTTGAAAGTTAGGGCAGAATAGAGATAAAGTTTTTGGATTTGAAAAGTGAGAGAATCGTGAGGGTTAGAGGGAAATTTGAAATGATTTTAATATTACTTCCCTCTTATTTTTCCTGAGTGGGAGATGTGGAATGATATGAGTTGTTGCACGTCACTTCTTGTGCTGTGTTTTTACAGCTATATGGCAATAACTTCCTATCTTTACTTGTGTGACTGTTACGCGCTATAAAGCAAAACCGCCTTAAGTTTATTTTTCGTAGAGTGATTTTGGTTAACTCTACGAACTTCCTGTTTGGCTCAGCGATCCTATCATTGTTCTATGATCCGCTTTTGACTCTACGAGAACTTCTCATTTCTTGTCTGCACTTGTTAGTACCATTTTGAAATATAAAACTAAGGATGCAAATTAAGCATACCTAATTCACTTATCAACTTGTTGAATCTAGATTCATCTAGCGGTTTTGTAAACACATCATGCTAGTTGATTTTTAGTAGGAATAAAATGCAAGGATATGTTCTTGTTTTGCACATGATCTCTAATAAAGTGATATCTGATGTCTATATGCTTAGTTCTTGAATGCATGACAAGATTATGGGTAATAGATATAGCACTAGTATTATCACAAAATATGGGAATAGACTTGAATTCAAACCCATAGTCAGCTAGCTGGTTCTTCATCCATAAGATTTGAGCACAACAACTTACAGCTGCGATATATTCAGCCTCTGCAGTAGATGTTGAGACTGAATTCTGCTTCTTGTTGAACCATGAGACAAGTCTATTGCCTAGAAATTGACACGTTCCGCTAGTACTTTTCCTGTTTATTTTACATCCTGCAAAGTCTGCATTAGAGTATCCTATTAGATCAAAAGGAGACTCCTTGGGATACCACAATCCCAAATATAGAGTACCCTTGAGATATCTGAAAATTCTTTTGACAGCAATTAGATGAGATTCCTTAGGGTTAGCTTGAAATCTAGCACAAATACATGTAGAGAACAGGATCTCTGGTCTACTAGCAGTTAAGTATAGGAGAGATCCAATCATACCTCTGTATTGAGTAATCTCAATACTCTTACCCTTTTCATCCTTGTCTAATTTAGTTGTAGAGGCCATAGGAGTTTTCATGGAGTAGCTGATTCCATGCCATTTTTTTAAGTAAGTCCTTGATATACTTGGCTTGGTTAATGAAGATTCCTTCATTTGTCTGTTTCACTTGGAGTCTAAGGAAATAATTCAGCTCGCCCATGATGCTCACTTCGAACTTGCTCTGCATTAGCTTAACAAATCTCTCACATAATTTTTCGTTAGTAGAACCAAAGATAATATCATCTACATAGATTTGTACTAATAATATTTTGCTTTTATGCTTCCTAAGAAACAGAGTTATGTCTACCCTACCTCTTGTATCCATTTTCAACAAGATAATTAGTGAGAGTTTCATACCATGCTCTAGGTGCTTGCTTTAAACCATAAAGTGCTTTGTCTAATTTATAGACATAATTAGAATGAGTAAAGTCGATAAAACCTGGAGGTTGTTCAACGTAAACCTCTTCTTACAGTTCACCATTCAGAAATGCACTCTTTACATCCATTTGGAAAACTTTGAACTTCATGTGAGCTGCATAAGCTAGGAACATTCTGATCGCTTCCAGTCTGGCAACGGGTGCAAAGGTTTCATCGAAGTCAATTCCTTCTTCTTGAGAGTAACCTTTAGCAACCAATCTTGCCTTGTTTCTTGTAATCACTCCAGTCTCATCCATCTTATTTCTGAAGACCCATTTTGTGCCTATGACTAGATGATTTCTTGGCCTTGGAACTAGTCTCCACACTTTGCTTCTTTCGAACTGATTTAGTTTTTCTTGCATAGCCTCAATCTAACTTGAATCTTCTAGAGCTTCTTTAATCTTCTTAGGCTCCAATTAAGAAAGAAAACTGAGGTAGAAGCATTCATTTTGTGTAGCTGACCTTGTTCTAACTCTTGCATTAGGATCTCTAATAATCAAATTTTGAGTGTGATCTTTTACCCATCTGCATCCTGAGGGGACATATGTTCTTGTACCTTGTTGTCTGAGATCTTCTAGATTTAGTTCTTGCTCCGTGTCTCAATTTATTTGTAGAGTTCCCATGATTGGAATCAGAGACTCTACGATTCCTTGATCAGTTACAACGATCGTAGGGTCTGGCTCTACGATTTCAGTTTCTACGGTCGTAGGGTTCTCCTGCTCAGTAATCTGAGGTTCCAACTCTACGATCACTTCAGGTTGAGTTGCCTTTTCTGGTGTTCCTTGATCAACCTTATCAAAGATGACATGAATAGAGACTTCTATTGTCAAGGAGTTCTTGTTGAACACTCTATAAGCTTTACTTTCCAAAGAGTATCCAAGAAAGATTCCTTCATCTGACTTTGACTGAAACTTGGTTAGATATCCTTTACCATTGTTGAGTATGTAACATGCACAGCCAAAAGCATGAAAATAACTTATATTCGGCCTCCTTCCTTTCCACAGCTCATAGGGTGTCTTCTTGAGCGTAGAGTGAATCAATGACCTATTCTGAGTATAACATGTCGTATTAACTGCTTCTGCCCAAAAATATTCTGGAAGATGAGTAGCAGCAAGAAGTGTTCTTCCTGCTTCTATCAATGTTATGTTCTTTCTTTCAACAACTCCATTTTTTTGTGGAGTTCTTAGAGCTGAGAAGTTATGCATAATTCCATTATCTTCACAGAATTGGTTGACTTCAAAATAGTCGAATTCTCTTCCATGATCACTCCTTATTGCTTTTATCTTTTCGCCTTTTTCATTCATCACTTGCTTGAAGAACTTGATCAGCTGAGAACTAGTTTCGTCTTTAGATCTTATGAAGAACACCCATGTGAATCGGGAGTAGTCATCCACTACTACTAGAGAGTACCTTTCACCTCCAAGACTAGCAGTTGGAACTAGCCCAAACAGATCTATATGAAGAAGTTGTAGAGGCATGTCATTTAAATTGACAGCTTTACTCTTGAATGAGTTCTTGGTCTGCTTCCCCAGCTGACACGCTTTGTAAGGTCTTTCTTTTATGAAACTCAGCTTTGGTAGACCTCTGACTAGATCCTTTGATACGAGTTTTGACATACTCTTGAAATTAAGGTGAGATAGTCTTCTGTGCCATAACCAACTTATATCTTCAGAGGCTTTGGCGAAGAAGCAAGCTGATGCTGAAGAACTTAGTTCAGAGAGATTGACCACATACATATTTCCTTCTCTAGATCGCGTCAGCTTTAGTGATTTGGTTTCTAGATCTCGAACTTGACATTGATTGTTGAGAAAAGTAACTTGATGACCTTTGTCACACAGTTGACTTATACTTAGGAGATTGTGCTTTAGCCCATCAACATAGGCTACCTTATTAAATGAGACAGCTCCATTGCTAATTAAGCCATAGCCTCTAGTTTTTCTAGAGTTATTATCTCCAAAGATAATTGTTGGACCGTCTTTGGCCTTAAAATCTGATATGAGTGCCTTGTTACCAGTCATGTGCCTGGAACATCCGCTATCAAGATACCAAATTGATTCAGATCTCCTTGAAATGACTACTTTTTATTTTAGTACTCATATGTATTTGGGTCCAGCAATGTTAGTTCCCTTTGGGACCCAAATCTGTTTGATTTTGAGTCCTTTGTGTGCAATATGCTCAGAGTAATAACAGTATGCGGCTTTATGACCATGTTTGAAACGGCTACAACATTTTACATGTTGTGTATGTGAGTGTGTGTGTGGGTATCTTCTCATTTGAAATTTATATGAAGAATATGTCTTATCTCTTTTCTGTTTGAATGTTGTTCTATGATTTTGAAATTTTGTAGAGTAAGATAGAGCACTACGATTAATACCAGGTTGATTCGTAGAGTTAAACTTCTCAGACTCTACAACTTTTCGTGGTGAAAACTTAGATTTGGATTTACTCTGTGTTTTAACAAAACATAAACCAGCATGTGATATGTTGTCTTTTGGAACAACAATCTGATCACCGGAGATTTGACAACTTGAAATAAAAGATTCAGAATTTTCTTTGGATTTTACAAATATAATGCCTCTATTTGAAGAAGAGACATGGTTAATGCTAGTATCCACTAATTTTTTCACACATGAATCATAAGATGAATTTTCAAATCCCAGTCCTGATCTGTCAGACACAACTCTCTGACTTGTGATCAGTGCTTCCATTGACGAAGAAGAATGATTCCACATTAAGATTATCTTTTTTAATTCCTCTATTCGAGAATTAAGAGCAATTTCTCTCAGTGTACAGTTTTCAGCTATTTTTCTTAAGGTCTCATTCTCAGTCTCAGTCTCAAATTTAGATAGAAAGACAGTGTTTCGTAAAGTAGTTTCCAACCCTGCGTTTACCTTTTCTTTCTCCTTTTGAAGTAAAGAATGATCCTTTGAAAGAACCCTAAATAACTTCATATATTTATGTAATTCAGATGTTATGTCATGCAAAGTAAATCTTAAATCATCCATGCTAACATCAGGAGAGTTGAAGTTAAATACCTCACTGATGTCGATCACTCAACGATCAGTGGTTGTGCTGGAATATTCACCTATTGCCATCAGGCATAGATTTGCAAGTTGTGGTTCTTCATCATCATTGGAGTCTGAACTGGTATCACCTTCTGACTCACTCCATGATTCTTCAGCTAAATATCTTTTGTCCTTTTTGTTATGTTTTCTGTGGTCTTTGTATTCATTCTTTCCATAAGACTTTAGTTTATCCTTTTTGAGATCTTCTCGCCGAGGTTTGGTACACTTAGCGATGAAATGGCCAGGTTTCTTGCAATTAAAGCAAAGATCTTTGTCTTGATCCTTGTTGTTGTTTCCTTTGAAGTTATTCCTTGATTTCCAGCTGCTTCTTTTCTTCATAAACTTCCTTAGCCTTCAAGCAAGTAAGGTTATCTCTTCATCTTCATCAGCTTCTCTTTGATCATTATCTTCATCATCCTCAGCTGGAACTTTTGAAGCAGCCATAGAAGCTTTGAGAGCCACTCCTTTATCTTTCCTTTTGTTTTCAGAAAGAGTTTCAGCTATTTGATTTAGTTCAAGCTCATACGTAAGAAGATTTTCGTAGAGCTTCTGCACCGTCATTTCATGCAGATTTTTCGATTCTCTGATGGCAGTAGTCTTGGCGTCCCATTTACTTGGAAGAGCTCTCATGAATTTTATGTTCAAATCTTTGTTAGGATAGATCTTGCCATAAGATCTTAAGGAGTTCAGCAGAACGTTGAATCGTTCATAGGTGGCTGTAATGTTTTCTCTAGAGATATGAGAAAACATTTCATATTGTTGAGTTAGGAGAGATTGCTTGTTCTCTTTGACTTCTTCTGTGTCTTCATGCATTATTAACAAGGCTTCCCAGACTTCTTTAGCAGTAGTGGAGTTTACGACATTTTCAAACAACTCGTCTTTTAGTGCCATAAATAAAATATTCTTGGTTGTTTTGTCCAGCTGCACCAACTTCTTTTCATTCTCTGTCCATTCTATCCTTTGCTTGACAGCAACTTTGTTTGGATCTTCAGTTGTTAGAGTCAGCATAGTAAGAACATACGGACCATTTAGGACAGCATCAAATAAATCATTATCGATCGCATCAATATATGCCTATATACGTACCTTCCAGTTAGAAAACTTTTCTCTATTTAAAAAAGGTGGTTTGTTTCCTCCACCAAGCTCAGAACTGGTTTTGTTTAGTGCCATAGATCAACTCAAAGTGTAAGCTTTATGTTCATGAGAACCTTCTCTGATACCACATGTTGTTTCCCAAAGGCACTTAAGATCTAGAAGGGGGAGTTGAATAGATCCTTTAAAAAACAATTACTTATTTCAACCTTTTATCCAATCGATGATAATCAGATTAATTTAGCACAACGAAAAATATGATATTTAAAAGATTTCCCCTTAAAGATAACTTGAAGATTTCAGTTCTTAGTTTAGCTTAGAAAATTAATAATAATTATAGTGTAGATAAGTATAGGACAATAAGATAAATAACACAGAGAGATTTTTAAGTGGTTCAGAGACTAAACAACTCATACTCCACTCTTCTACTTCAATAAGTACGAAGCCACTATAAATTCGATCGCTCCGATCAGGACACTTTTGCCCTCTTCAAGCCCAGTAGACTTGGATATTTTAGTCACTATAATAAGGACACAAAGCCCTCTTCAAGCCCCGCAGACTTGGTAATTTAGTCATAAAGACAAGGACACTCTTGCCCTTTTCAAGCCCCGTAGACTTGAATCTCTATGGTCACTAAGACCTGAACGAACAGTTGTTTGAATGTTTGTGAGAGGTGCTGCTAAGATGACGTTAATGTCTTCTTCTCAAATACTTAGCAGCTTGAACCAGATGTTCAAATCGTAGAGTATGTTCTTTTGTTTAGACATACTTTTTGGCTCGTTGATTTCTTGTTCGTTACTTGATTTGAAACTTTGTAGCCATTTTGTAGTCTGTCTGAGATTTCTTCCCGTTGCTAGGTTTTCGTTGCCACATTTAATTCTTCAGATACTCTGAGATATTTGATGTGGACATTTTGAGTTTTAGGTGTCAGTTTTCTGGGGTTCAGCCTGTCACATCAGTCTGCAATCACACCAACCACTTTGACCCGTCGCTTTCAGCAAACTAGCTGTTAGACATATCATTTGGTCTTTGATTTTCACTCAAGTGTGTTTGGTAAGGATTATCGGGATTCTCAATCAAGCAGATCTTCCATGTTAGTCTGTCAGAGTTGATTGCTTTACGATCATGTAAGTTCGTAGTGTGGATTCTACGTCCTGAAGATAACTTTATGATAAGTCTGGTATTCTACAAGTCTTTCTTCAGCTAAGCAAATTTGGAGGTGCTCTACCATTTGATTTTAACCTGCAATTCTTAAGGACTCTACATTCAATCCTTGCTGAGAGAATTTTGCTTGTCTTTACGATTTTGTCCACTTTACGATTATAAGCCACAGCTCTGCGATGAGTCTAAAGCTTTACGATTGACAACTCGACTTTATGTTTTGTCTAAAGCTTTGCAACAGGAGAATTAAGTTTCCAATTCTTATACATATTTCCTTATAGCTCATCAGACTAACCTATTCACATCAATCTTATGCCTCCTATCAACTCAATGTAGATCAACCTAACAAGTTTGATCTTACTCTAAGTCCTAGTACATTAAATCAGTTAAGGACTTTACAGAAGCTCATTGATACAAATATACATTAAGATCTATCATCATCAAATCAAATAATCCAATTCATACAGACTCCAATAGACCCGACTCGTTGTTTATCAATTCTTCTATTACTGGGTTCCTGGTTTGTCTTCTAGGTGGCATTATCTACCACAACTAAAACCTTACATTAACGCTTTGTGTTGTAAATCCTCATGTAACATTTTATTAGCGTTAGCATTATAAGTTACCACACAACACAAGTCGCACACAACAAAAAAAACATATAACAATATTACATTTATTTTCATATACCGCTGTTTTAATACAACGAGACCCAACCTGTGGCATACTTCTATAAATGCTCATGGCATAGCCTATCAACTACTATATATCCCCCTTATAAACAAAAGTGGGGATTTATAATATCCTACCCCTCTGGTCAGAAGCAACAATCAGGGTTTTAATACTATCCCATGCAAACAATAAAGCATAGGGATTACAACACAATTATGTCCCTACTATAAACAAAAGGTGGGACTTACTACACCTATATAATATATAACGGCTAATCTACCACATCAATGCATGCCATAATGAGCTGCATCTATATGCTCCGGCTGCATATAGTCATTTATTAATCTGCGTCGAACCGAATGGCTAGTCTGACCGTCCTCAGTGGGATACCCCTGATCCCTGCCTCTCAAACTCCCAACAGCTAGATCCAACGCAAAGCTCAGGCACTCAATCCTAACTGTCCTGGCCTGGACCTCTTTCTCCAGCTGATCTACCTTCCTAGCAGACTGAACCCACGCTTCCTCTATGCAGATCTTGTCTGCTATATCCCAATTGAATTCGGCCTTTATGGCCTCATGCTCTACCTTTAGTCCTACCAATTCTAACTCTCCCTGCTCCTTCTTTTTCCTCAATTCAGTATTTCGGGGGACCAATTGGTGCAGTAATGGCCCTACATGCTGGGCCGAAGTCATATACTCTTCCAGATGTGCCTTCAGTCCTTTTACCTCATCTTCCAATAGATAAGCCATCTCCTTATACTGATCCTCCATACTCTGATGGGTTACATTCTGTTCTTCTAGGTCTCGGACTCTTTCTTCTAATTCCAAGTTCCTATCGGCTAGTTGGTCCAATAAATAGTTCTTAGTTGGCAGCTCTTCGGCTTCATCTGCATTGTCGTCCTCCTCGGACTCACCCTCAACATCTTGACTACCCGATCTCATCACCCTGCCCCTAACGGATTCCTCTGACTCGGATAGATAGTCCTCATCCTCCTCAGGTTCGGACTCTACTGGTGCAACTGGCTCTACCGGCCCTTCTCCTAGCAATTGCCCGGTATCCACAGATATATCTGTGAACTCCTCCTCCATAACTATCTGACTCGGCTCTCCTATCTCAGCCATCCTACAACATATCAAAAGACAACATCAGTACAATAATAAAATATATTCATTGATCAAATGAAATAATATTTTATCACGCACTACATCGGCTCTATGAATTTCCACAACTCACCTCCAAACACGTAGGACTCAATGAATCTACTCGACCTGTGCCTTAATGCACCCTATACGAGTTTAATACTAAGGTTATAACCTAGGTTTCGCATTCTTGAAGTTTATAACCTAAGGCTCTGATACCAACCTGTGACACCCCTAAATTCAAGTACTAATACCTCGAATTTGGTGCTCACGATAAATAACATCCAATAACCTTAAATTAACATATGATAACTAATGCGGAATGAATAATTATATATTGATCATTACAAAAGGTTCACCATGGTCCCAAGGTCTATAGCCTTAAATCAAATACAACACATAGCTTAAAAATATATCCTCTAGAGTTCAAGTTACATCAACTGTTATCTAACAAAACATTTAA
This sequence comes from Aralia elata, assembly GCA_034770075.1. Taxonomy (NCBI): domain Eukaryota; kingdom Viridiplantae; phylum Streptophyta; class Magnoliopsida; order Apiales; family Araliaceae; genus Aralia; species Aralia elata. The sequence continues at coordinate 48,743,272 of CM068385.1, forward strand.
ACAGATGGCACATCCATCCGAAGTCTAGAACTTCATCTTCTCCTTGCCCTTATCTCTGCTCGAGCACCCGGGCTTAGCTATAAAGTTTTCATAGTAAGGGTGAGCAACGAGTTTGCTCAGCAAGTTTCAAAGTTAGAAAGAATGATATATCATGAATGAAAAGGAAATAAACAGAATCCATTTAACAATATAAATGACTTGAATCAAATAATCAATGCCCAATGAATAATGAAGATTGATTATTAAAATGCCAAATAGTCGAATAGACTATGAACATACGTTAAGGCATCAATCACTTGATTAACCCTTATTAGGTTACAATTCCCAGATCTTGTACTCGAGGGGATCAACCTCTCGTACCATATGTATATGCATAACATTTAATTCTGCTTTGTATCGTATTTCAGATACTTAGGAAAGTCCCTTCCATGGGGTTGTTCATTTCAGTCTAAGAATCCGCACCAACTACTGGTTTAGATAGCTTTTAAATTACTTCACATACATGAGTCTAGCCAAACAAATGGCTTAAACTTTTCTTGAATAGTTCATGAATGCCATAACGTTAAACAATAGCATAATTCAATGGCAGATCAGAATCCAAATGCACTACGTGCGAATGCCAATAATATCGATGTGGAATAATTCTAAAACAATTAATCCACTTAGCTCATGTTTGAGAAATAGAACTCGAGCTTAATTTAAGAAAATTACATTATGTAAGAAACTTAAGAACTTGCTCAATATAAAGATTGATTATGACCGAACTTGCACACAGTATTCAAGGTGTGTAAGATAGGGGAACTTACAAAGACATACACGATAGTATAACATATAATCTAAAAGCTTGAAGTGAGGGAACTTGCATAATATTAGAAACCCGTACACAATATGTAAGGGTATATAGGTTAGGAACTTGCCTAGTTTGCTGCTTACTTCTTACTCTATAATTCTGTTCGGCAAGTACCCTACAGGAATTATAATGTACTCTCTGATTAGTTAAGCTGAGCATTAATAATGGACTAAATAAACTTGCTCAAGAGGTTCATACGGTTTGCTCTATAGTCCACTCAAATACTCTACGATCTGCTATGACAGCTCTACGATCAGTAGGGCTTTAATATTATCGATGGAGTTACTCTACGATCAGTGGGGTGACTCTACGACCACTGACTTGATGACGTTATGCCAAGGTCAGTTGACTTGACTTAGCAGTGCTCTGCTCTGACTTCTACAATCACTAGCGAAGCTTCTACGACTTACGGATGGAGCTCTACGATGGCCGAGTGAAGCTCTACGATCGGCAGAGTCCACTCTACGATGGTCGAGTGAAACTCTATAATCGGCAGAGTCCACTCTACGATGGTCGAGTGAAACTCAACGATCAGCAGAGTCCACTCTACGATCCATTGGGATTTAGAAGTACTTTAAATTTCCGCTCAAGGAACATCCTTTGGCCGATTAATCTAAGGTTAAACATGACTAGAAATATCGTAGTTCGGGAATCCCTTCGGGCTCGGATGTCCTTTGCGTTTGGCTTTGGGAAGCCAAGGGTTTGGGTCTCAGCGTCATACTAGGACTTCAGCTTCGGAGTAGTGACTTCGGAAGTTAGGTTCGAGCCTTACTGTATAAAAGATTCTTAGCTTCGGGTCCAGCACTGAACCAGACCCATAGAGGCTTATCAAAAACCTTCGGGTTCATTTATGGATTTCACTTCGGAACCACTCTACAGTTTGGGGTTGGGTAACCACCGATGTCTAACCCCGTTACTTAGGTCCATAGGTTCGGAGTGAGGTGACAAACCTCATCGGAATAGCTTCGGCCCTTCCGATATTAACTAGGTAACATGGGTAAGGTCATTAATACGACTCCGGTGTAAGTCACTAACCAGTCCCATATATATATAGTATGTAGTTCCAGTACAGCTACTCTACGACTGAGAGTTTAACATTACTATAACATTACAACTAATCATGCTTGACTCAACGTCTACTAACTCAATCAGAAGGAAATCTAACTGGGCAAGGAAAGACTAATGCTTGAAATAAAAAGGGGTCTCACCTCTCCGGAGTTTTGTTCGCTATCTCTCTAGCTTTCAGATTCTGTTCGTCTCTCCGAACGACAAGAACTCCTCCTCAAGGTTACTCTTACCTCACAATATCTCTCTTGTATCAGAACTAATAAACTCAGCAAACTTTATAAGAAAAATCGGGGTCTCTATTTATAGAGAATCCTTTATCTAATCGTTGGTCATTACTCCGACCTTCATACTGGTTCTAATCGAATTAACCGTTGGTCAAGAGAGGTTTGGTGGAAAGTTTACCAACCTATCTTCCAGCCATACCCAGTAATCATCAGATTGGACTTTAATCAGCGAAGTAGGGAAATAGGCCATTGGCCTGATGCGGCAGATTGTACTCTTACGCAAAGATAAAATGTTTGATTAGCCTTTAACAGTAAAGACCACAAGGTCGGGCCACTTCTGATTTGGGCCTATTTAATAACTTAACTCACCAGCTTACAAACCCACACACAATTAGCTTGGAACTGGCCTGTTTAATGAAATAAAAAGGACTAGTCCACTATTAAGAATTTCTTAGTGGAACTATTTAAGATTAATAATACTAACTTTCTACAAGACCATTACACAAGTAGCTATTTGGGCTTATTTAAAATAATCTACAAGGCTAGTCCATTATATCTAGACTATTAAATCAATTCACATATAACCACACATAGTCACCCAAATCATTTAGGGTTTAAAAGTAATTTGCAAAAGAATTTAATAACAAAGATTAAATTATTGACCTTAATAATATTGTTTTGAAAATCGTGGTCATTACAACAAGTCTCTAAACAAATTAACTAGCATGCAAAGTCCTTTGATTATTATAAGTTCCTTTAAAAGTATTGTTGTTGAGTACATATCTCATAGGAGATAACCTCTATTAAATATGCTTGTTCGTACATCGATTGTTGGAAATTATTCCTAAATTGAAACTTTTTAGTTTTCATAAACCTTGGTTGAACACCTTTACGAATCCTTTCAAAACATCAGTTGTTGATAAGTTGTGTATGTGATTGTTGTGAGAAATATGTCTAAGGCATTTGTTTCGGCTAGACCAAGAAGTAAGTAAGTAAGATTAATAGTAAATCATTAATTCTTTGAGAAAGCTATCCGAACCAATTGCTTTGGTAAGGACTCTTGTGATCTGCTGAGATGAACAACCCTCAAGTGTATGGGGTATTATTATATATGTTGGGGGACCAACTTGTGTGCTATGACTGAACGTTATGCATAATGTGGGTGTTACGGGGCTGATCACCTCATGTGCCTGTTTTGGAGGTTTGTAGTAAACCACTGTCAATCCTTCTAGTAGAAGTTCATGGTCCTCAATGACCACTCAATATTAAAGTGCCTTGACTTTGAAATTCTGCAGTCATTATTCTGAATTCATTCAAATAACTTATTAATTGTTGTCAATTGATTGAACTTCTGAAATTATGGAAATTCTTGACATAGCTATTTGTTATTGCTTTTATGCTTGCTGGACAAATTTGTTGCTCACCCTTACTTAAACACAAAATGTACAGTTAAAGCGAAGCAGGGCAGTGGCTCGGGGAAGGACAAAGGGAAGGGCAAAACTACAGAGTAGTTTTAGCTATTAGATATTAAGTGATTATTATGAATAATTGTATTAAGACTTATGACTTATGATTATGTATTTGAAGAACTTAAGCTAAGTTATGTAATAGTTACGGTCGCGAGAACCTGGGAGAAGGATGTAATACGTATTAATCAATGTGAACCATATATTATTCCGTAATATATTGATAATTAGATAGATTATGAGTGGTATCGTGGAGCACCAAGTTCAGGTAGAGGTATCTGAATTTAGGGGCGTCACAGTGAGTTAGATGCTATGTTTGCAATTAAGTTCCTTACAGCCTCTGGAGTTTTGTCTACCAATGCTCCTCCGCTACCAGCATCAATCATACTCCTATCCATTGATAATAAGCCCCTCATAGAAGTATAGAATCAGGTGTTGATCATCGATTTGGTAGGGTGGACTACTAGAGCACAGCTTATTAAATCTTTCCCAATACTAATAGAGAGTTTTGCCATTGAACTATCGGATTCTACATATCTCCTTCCTTATGTTAGCCACTCTTGAAGCAGGAAAATACTTCTCCAAGAACAGCCTTTTTATATCATTCCATGATTATACCGATCCTGAAGGAAGATAGTACAACCAGTCCTTCGCTAAATCTGCCAGTGAAAAGGGAAAAACTCTAAGCTTTATTTGCTCCTCTGTTATTCCTTGTAGTTTCATGGTGGAACACACCACATGGAATTCCTTTAAGTGCTTGTATAGATCTTCACCTGTGAGACCACGAAAAGTAGGCAAAAGATGAATTAGTCCTGATTTTAATTCAAATGCTGCAGTTAAAGTAGGATATTCAATGCACAAGGGTTGTTGGTTCAAATTAGAAGTAGACAACTCCTTCAAGGTCCTGTTATTATTGGGAGTAACCATCTTCTCTTCGTCTGAATCACTGAATGAACTGTTTGAAAGTAATTCGAGTGCTATGTTGAGCCCCAGTGATGGAACTTCGTTTGAATCTGCAGTAATGCTTCGGGATTGATGAGTCTCTTTTCGTAACCTGCGTGCAGTTTTCTCTATTGATAAGTCTCTTTCCGTAACCTGCGTACAGTTTTCTCTATCTCTGGATCAAATTTCAATTCAAGAGAGTGAGAGGATCGAGTTATAAACTGAAATAAAAGAAGCAAAGAATAAATAAAAATAAATTACACTCCCCGGCAGCGGCGCCAAAGTTTGGAAGTTGTCGTTAACACTCTAAAATTAAAAACCTTACTTTTACTCTATGAACATTAAATTCAGTATAGTGATAAGCAATGATCGATCCCACAGAGAGTGATGTTGTCTTATATTTATCCTAATATTTTTAACAGTAAATAAGATGGGGGGTTTTGAGTTTAAATAACTAATTAATGAAAACAAAATTTAACTAAGAAGATATACCAATGAACTAAAAACTCTAGTTCTTCAGTTCAGTATCCCCTTTTCACAATAACAGAATAACTAAGTATAGCAATATTTATCCTTCAATGAAACTAATAACCCAGATAACTGCAATCGCTAATTATTCGAAATCCCCCTTAGGTTTTAAATCCAATGTAACAATCACCCCATTAGACCCTAACTATCATACAACCTAGAACTTTCAGTCTAGATTTAATATAACAGCAACATTAAGAATTAAGGAATTAGGTTATTCTAAGCAACAATCACACAATCAGGGATTATTTAACTTGTATTCTAATAATTTTAGCAATACTCAAAAGCTTGACTACAATCAGGTATTACTAATCGCTACTTATAATCAGATACAATATCGTTTGCTTAATATTATATCTTAATCAAACAGGTGATATTAATCAGATTAATCTAACTGGCCACATTAAATCAATCAAATCAAATAGCATGCAATCAATTAAAGCAGATTATTAAGAATAAGTTTCATATAAGAAGAAATAAATAATGAATACTCAATTAAACCATTAATTATAAATAAGGTTCAACATCCCTTAGAACTGAAATTAAAGAACATAGCCTGACATGCCTTCAATCTTGCCTCCAAGTCTAGGGTTTACAATCATGTAGCTAAGATTCTTAAAACTTGACTAGAAACATCTATTTATACTCTTAGAATAAAGTCCTAAAGCAATAAGAATTGCAATCCAAGTTGGAGTCGAAGTGGATAAAAATTACAAAACTGGAAAATTTCTTGAAACCGACCTGGCGCGGCCGTGCCAAGATTCCTTCTTGTAACGGCGCTGTCGCGCCCTCTTTGGCCTTGCATATAACACAGCCACGCCCAACCTCCAAAGTCCATTTTTTTTCTTCTGACGATCGGCGCTGCCGTGCCCATTTCTAAGCTTCTTCTAGCGTGGTCGCACCCAGACTCCAGAGAAGCCCTTGTTTCGTCAGCATCATAGTGTTGTCGCGCCTCTTCCTACTACAATTCTGGCACTACCGCGCCGGACCTTCTTCTGGCAATGATTTTTTATCTTTTCCTCTTTTCAGTTCTAATTCCTTCTGAAATCAATAAACACCTTAATAAGTCCATATACACATAAAACATGTAATAAAACTAAACATAAAGGAATCAAAATTAATGAAAATTATGCTTTTATCAAGAAGCAATACTTACCATAGTAAGTTTAGATTTAGGAGTATGAAAGAAAATGATATCCCTTTACGAATATGAAAAAGTGATATCCCTTTACCTCGATATTGTGAAACACAAAATTAATAGCTGACCAAATCCTTCCATGTTCGTCTTTGCACCAGTAAAGAATGTGACTTTCGGATTTTTTAGAGCTTTCAAAATCTCTTTATGTTTTCACAAAAGTTGTAACTCTCAAAAAGATACACGAAATAGACTCAATAATCACTCCATTCGGAGTTAGTATGACTAAGTTATGAATTTTCAAAACTAGGGTTGAAAATAATGACGAAAATCATGACAGATTACGATTTTTAGCATTTTAAGGCATGAAGATGGCATCAGTTGTCTTTTCTCCCTTCTTCAAAGTTGTAGAGGACGAAAAACTAAAGAAAATAGGCTTTTGATTCACTCAATTCCGACAAAGGATGAATTTATTATAATTTTTCTAAAGTGCTGCTGAATATAAGAAAATTCCACTCGGGAATTCAAAGAAGAATGCAACAAAAGATTTCAAAACTACAAATGGCTTGGAATATAAATGTAGCACTCTACTGATATTTACTAATACTTAAGGTAGCTTAGCATACTTCGAGAGAAACTTACATTAAGAAGTTTTTAGAGAGTAGAAGAAAATGTAAGTAAGAAAGTTATGAAATTCCTTATATTAAGTCTTCCTATTTATAGCCAAAATCCACCACATTTAATAAATATATTATTCATCCATTATCATTATCTTTAAATTTATTATTCATAATGCTTTACCCATAATAATCCATTATCATTATTTATTCAAAAAAATTAATCCATTTATCAATTATTTATAAAAAAAAAAAAGATTAATCCATTATCATTATTAATAATAAAAAAGATTTAAATCTATTATCATTATTAATAAAAAAAAAAGATTAATTCATTATCATTATTTATTCAAAAAAGATTAATCTATTATCATTATTAATAAAATAAAAAAAGATTAATCCACTATCATTATTTATAATTCCTACCATTCATAAAAAAATATCTTTAATCTACCATATATTAATTACCTTTAATCTACCACATAGTAATTATCTCACATATTAATTATTCACATTTTTCACATTTTAATATTACATTTTTCTTTACTATTCACAATTATAAATGTATTACTATCACAGATATTAGTGTTCTTCAAATAATGAGTATGTATAACAGTTTAATATCCGTAACTTTTAATTACATAACTTTCCATTACTACCCTTACTACAATGACAATTATTGTGACAATAGTATGAAATGTTGTGACAATTATCATGACAATAGTATGAAATGTTGTGACAATTATTGTGACAATAGTATGAAATGATGTGACAATTATTGTGACAACCCCAAATCCATGTATTTGCTACAGTGGACTGGTGCTCATTATCCAACACTGAATCCTTCTAAGTATAAATATTATAGACTCACAATACTAACAACCAGATCGTTCCCAGGAAAGAGGGAGTCTTCCGTATAAACGAGGCGCAATTAAATAACCTATTTTCTTGACATAACTTCTAGACATTGTCAATAATACTAATATCATATCAAATAATATGAGTTACTGTGTAGTGATAATTATTGATTTAATAATATGAAATACTATGCAGTTACTACTGTAACAATTATTGAGTTAAAATATTATGCAATTGCTACTGTAACATTTATTGAATCAATAATTATGATATCCTGTGCAACACCGTGTGCTACTGTGCAATACCACGTGTTACTGTACTTTTATCTCTGGGTATTTAAACAGTAAAAAGTGATAGTACCGTTGATAATTTTTATTTAAAAAGATTATTTCTGTCGTTTTCTATATCCGACAATTGTGGGAACCACCAATGATTGGTTGTTTCGGCGCCGTCGTACTTTACCGAATATTCCCCGACATAAGGAATATTCCCCGATATACTTTTTATAATATAATTTGCACATCTCACCCGTAACTTTATTATTTTATCAATTTAACACCTTACTGTTTAGAATAATAATTATAAAAAAAATAAATTCTCTTTATTAAAATTCGGGGTCTTACAGGGACCCTTATCTCCATACCTTTTTTTCATTATTATGGAAACCTTGTCTTTGATCATTGTTGACAGTCTAAAGAGTTTTCCTTTTAAATTTCATTGGAGGACAAAGCAAAGTCGTATTATTAATTTATGCTTTGCTGATGATTTTATGCTTTTTTGTCATGGTGATAGCAGCTCAGTGAATGTTCTATCTAACTGTTTCTCTCTTTTCTCCTCATTATCCGAGCTCCTCCCTAATGGTAGCAAGAGTCAGTGCTTTCTTGCCAATGTTAATTCTGAGGAAACTAGTATGATTTTGTATAGTCTTCAATTTGAAAGGGGCTATACTCCGGCTAAATTTCTTGGAGTTCCTCTCATCTCCTCAAAGTTATCTGCTTTGGATTGTAAGCCTCTTATTGACAGGATTACGGCTATAGTTTCTTCTTGGACCAACAAGTTTCTCTCATTTGCTGGTAGAATTCAACTAGTCAGGTCTGTTCTTTTTGCTATCCAAGCTTACTGGTCTTCTATTTTTATTCTTCCATCTTCTATCATTAAAGATATCAAATCCATTCTCTCACGCTTCATTTCGAAGGGACCTTCCCTTCAAAAGTATGGTGCTAAGGTGGCATGGGTGAAAATGGCTCTTCCCTTTTCTGAAGGTGGCCTAAATTTAAAGCACATTGATGATTAGAACTTTGCTTCAATCCTTTTCCATCTGTGGAATGTTATTAATCTGAATAGCTCATCTTTGTGGGCTAAGAGGATTAGAGACACAATGATTAAGGATAAACACTTTTGGTGCCTTTTTATTCCTTCTGACTGTTCTTGGATATGGAGAAAGGTGCTTAAACTTCGAAGTATTGCTATCAACTTTGTTCAATTCAGCATTGGAAATGGTTTGAAAACCAGCCTCTGGTTTGACCCCTGGGTGCAACATAAACCTTTTGTTTCTTTTGTTCATGACCCTCTCATTATTAATTCTGGTATTCTCCCAAATGTCAGGGTTGCTGATATTTTAAATGCTTCTGGTTGGCATTGCCTGACTCTAATCATACGCTGGTTATGGATTTTCGTGATTCTTTTGACATTTCCAGATCTTATGATTTCTCTAAGTAAGACCAAATTTTATGGGATTCTTCTGTTGTTGTCAAAACTTCTACTCTATGGAACTCTATTCGGAAAAAGGGTCAGGATGTTGGGTGGGGGTCTTGTTTGGAACAAGCTTCGAGTGCCCAGGTTCTCTTTCAGTTTATTGCTTGCTTTCCATAAAGGTTTTAAGACAAAGGATGTCCTCATACGATATGGGATTAATATTGCTCCTGAATGCCATCTCTGTTTGGTGCAAAATGAAAACTTTTCTCATCTTTTCTTCTAATGTCATTATTCATTCTAAGTCATGTTTATTGTCATAAGATTTTGTGGTTGGCGAGGATCCCTTCGGGATTGGTCCTCTATCACAAATTGTTTTTTGCACCTGGACTGCTCAAATCTTCGGCGCTCTATCCTTCACTAGGTCTTACTGTTGTGGTTTACTATATTTGGAGGCAACGAAATGCCAGAATGCATGGGGAGTCTGCTATTCCAGCTGCCTGCCTTGGGCGTGAGATTATTCATACTATTAAATGTCGGCTTATAGCTACAACTTATTTTGGAAAAAAGGCTACTAACTCTAGCTTTAGAAATGTGATGATTGTAAATCTGGTAAAGTCTTTCCATTTTTGGGCATGTCCTCTGATGGTTCTGTTATTCTTGCCCCTTTGTATTTTTTGTTTTTTTTCCTTTTTGGTTTGTGCTGCTGCTTGTAAGTGGGCTGGTTATACAATGGGTATTGGCTGTTTCTAGGCTGGTTATATAGGGGATCTGCCCAAATGGTTGTGGTGGGGCTACTGTTCTGCTGGAGCCAACTCATTTTGCTGTTGTTGGCTGTATTGCCTATTCTGTATGGTGCTGCTCGTTGGCTGTTTCTGGGTTGTGCTTTAGTTGGTTGTTTTGCTTGGTTCTGTAGTTGGTTGTCCTGTTGTCCTGGCTCGGGCTGCTGCTACTGGTGGGTGAAGCATAATTGGGCTGGGCATTGATGCTGCTGATACTGGTAACCTACTGCTATGTTGGATGGCTATTGTGGCCTGCTGGTTACTGCTGCTGCTGGACTATGTTGTTGTTGTATGGGTTTGCTGCTGCTGTATAGTTGTTGCTGCTGCTGTATAGTTTTTCTTTTGGTTGGGTTTAAACAGTATTAACCTGATGCTTTCCCTTTTGGGTTTTGTGTCTATGTCTTGAGCTTATCGTATCATTTAGCTAACAATCTATTTTCTGCTACTCTGCTTATGGTATACTTTTGCCATCATAGGGCCTGTCATATGATGGTCATGGTATATTTGGTATGGGGTATGCCCCATGAAATTTGTACATTTTTTTTTTCTTTAATACATTTTAAATTTAATAAAAAAAGGTAATCCTAAAATGAAATGTACATCTTCTAGGGTTATTATCATTTTACTGGTGGGGAAGTGAAATGTATTGGTCTCACTACGCCAACGCTCCACTAATACTTCTATCAATGAAGCATCTAATTGGTTATAGACATTAGTGTTTGTAAATACCCCAAAACCTCATTGGCGTAATAATAATTTTTGGGCATCACTTAAAACCCACATATCCAACCACCGCCCACTCTCATCAGTTCTTAATGTCCTAGTGCAATGGGGATTGTTCCATACGGCCGTTGAAATATGGTTTGGTTGATCCCACAACAATTTATTGATAATAGGTCCGGGATTGAATTCCATTTTGTAAGTAACACAAACAAAATAAACATATATTAACAACACATTGGTAACTAACACAACAAAATTTCATTTTTCTAACCAACAAAATAAACAAAATCCTATTTTTGTAACTAACACAAAAAACATAAACATATATCAACAACACATTGGTAACTAACACAAACAATATAAACAAAATTCCATTTTTTTAACCAACAAAATAAACAATATTACATTTTTGATGTATACTTACAAACGTTTGCAAAAAGTGTATACAACAACTATGGAGTTTGTATACAACAATGAAAAATACAAAATATATACATATGACGAATTTAAAACTTACATGACTTGGAATTAGCAAAGATGTTAGGTTGGTTGCACGGATTGTGGCAGATCTCTTTTTGCTTGGTTGTTTCTCTCAAATTCGCTTTGGGTGTTTAGATCTGAGATGAGGAAGAAGGAACAACTACGTATCTAATTTAGGAGGACTAACCCGTCTGCAGTTTAGTTCTGCGGACTGTGATTTTTATTAAAACGACGCCGTTTAGACACTGAAAGCGTTCGCAGTATTAAACTGCAGACGAGACTTAGGTATAAACGACGTCGTGCCATACGTAGCATCCACAGTTTTAAACTGCGGACGAGAGTTTTGTACAAGGAGGGATATTTTGGACATCTGTCCTGTCCGCAGTATTAAACTGCGAAATATTGAAAACTAAATTGCGGACGGGAACTCTATTTAACTGTTCGATCAACGGATGGACGATCACGATCTGTTGTAATAATTAAAATATTCTCAATTATAAATTGTACTGCATTAAAATTACAATTATAATTGTAGACACCCAAATTTTGCGTTTCCTTCTACTAATCATGACAGGAGGGCAAAATCGTCAATTGAACCAGCTTGCGGGAACAAAGGAGCGGGCACAAGGGAGAGCGCCCGGCACCGCCGAAATGTTTTGGGTAACCCAAGTTTACGTGACAATAAAGCCGTCCGAAGCAGGCACTTCCGAATGAGGTGGCACGTCTCCCGGAAGTTCCCGGACTGCGGAATACGAGCCTGTCAACGAAAACCGACGTTGCGGCACGAAAATCGAGGCGTGGCACGAAAATCGAGAAAGTCAGGCCCGCCAGCCGCGGATAGATCTGCGGCCAAGTGGGTGCGCCAGCACGGAAACCAGGAAATCAGCACTCAGCAGCTGAGTGCGATGGGAGGCGTGCCAGCTGGCCAGCCTATTTAAGCCGCTTCGGGCAGCATACAGGAGGTTCAGCAAGTTCAGCAATTGTGGAGAAGAAGGAAATTCCAGCAGCAACATAAGCACGGAAATAGAGAGAAAATAGTGAGATTTTGCTACAAAAATAGAAGAGAAAGTGAGAAAAAAAGAGAGGAATATTATTCTTGTGATTTGATTGTATCACATAATACTTTTTTCTTCTATTCAATACACAAGTTCACATCCATTTGGATATCAATTGCAAGGTGAAATCTCTTTTATTATATCAATTCCAATCATGTCATTTGATTGAATTAAATGTAGATTTTATGTAAATTATTGTGGAACAATGGATTAGGAATTATGAGAGAGGGTTCCATCGGAACAAAGTTCTTCCTAATAATCCGATGATATCCATTGGGTAAGGTGTTGCTTGTTCATATCGATATATACATTAGATGGAATTGATCTATGTAGATTGTTAATTTTGGATCTTTGTGGGGCGTTAAGCAATCCGTTGTTAGTTATGTTATGGTATCTATTTGATGTTTGTGATAAATTGTGGATGTGAGCCTAGGAGCGTGACACCATGGTCCGAATCCGATGATGGACAAATTTTGACGTGTGTATTTAGGAACAATGTAATCCTTCGTTGTAAACATGTAACCGTCGGGCCTTAAAATGACGCTAAGGCGAGAATCGGGTTTAAGGCCCCGAAATAGTGAAAGTTGTGATTGTTGGCGTTCGGGGACATTTTGATGGCTTACATGCCCATGAATAGCCCCGACGCGTGTTTATGCTTGATTTGATTTATGACACGAAATTGATTTCAAAGTTAAACGATAAGATTTTCATAAAATCAATCAAACTAGGTTATTAGAATCACGAGGCTAAAATGTGGGAATGCTAATGAATATCGATTCCTATTTAACGAGAAGGCTAAAGAAAAATCGCTTTCAAACATCACACAAAATGATTTTATAAATAAGTGGCGTTTTATTAAACCGTTGTGCATAGGGTTAAAGAGATCCTAGAAATTGCCCATCATTCGAATTACGAGGGCAACGTATAGATCTCGATTCCTATTTTGACGAAGGTTTAAAACTCTTGTTTTACCAAAACGACACCTAATGGAAATCTTGCAGTTTTGACAATTAAAATCAAACATTTCTAATAAAGCTTTCTCGTGTATGCTGAAAAGACATTCCGAAGCGTTTTCAAGTTAAGGCACGACTTTCCCTAAAAATCCAAATTATTCTTTCATACAAACTCACCACAACATTCATATAGGCACACACACACACGCACGCACACACATACATTTCATGAATTAAAGGATAGAAAAGCATCAAGATTGCGGTAACCGTGTTTCACGGAAGTCGAGGGGTTCCTAACACCTTCCCCTCACTTAAGCAAGCCCCCGAACTCTATGAATCTCGATTCGCAGACCAATTGATTCGGAGTCACATATGAGCCATCGATTTATAAAAAACGAAAACTCGGATGAGTTGGTACATCCATTTCAAATATACCAACTGGCGACTCTGGTTAATTGGCTCATCATAAAAGAACGATCTTTCAAAACCCCGTCGACATCAATGCCAACCTTTTCCAAAAATCTTCTAAAACAAAAGGCTAAAATAGGAAAAGGAAAGAGAGACGAGAAAACCCGGCGTCGACAGTAATTACATAACCTTAATTATAAAGCTTTCTATGTTATTCTCGGATATTACACATTACAATATAATCATTGTTTCAAACTTAAAGTCTTAAATCATACAAAATTACATATTCTAAAAATAAATTTACAAACATACTTAAATAGAACTTAAATTTTTTTAAAACATACATAAAAATATAAGAAATATTAAAGAATTTATAACCCTAAACGGTGCGGTTTGGTTTTTAGTTTTATACCAGATTACAACCGTAATCGTAAGGGTACGGTTCTAAATAAAAAAACTAACGATATACCATCGCAACTATTGGGGCAGTTTTTTTGGTACAATTTTCAGGATTCTGCCTGCGATTTCGGTTGCGAAATCGGTTCTTGCCGTACCTGCAACAAACGCCCCTTAATTGGCGTTGTCTTCTGTAAAATTGTTTGTTTTTTTGTCAATGGTTGTGAATACAATTAACACAAAATTGTTTTGGAAACTCATTTTCATATAAAGTATGATATTTTCAAATAATGTTTCTCACACATCGGGTTTAAACCCCTTTTTGCTTGCCTTGCCTTGTCGATTTCACAGTGCTCGGACTGACCAGGTGACCAATTAATCTTCAACTGCCGCGATGTTGAAGATGAAGCTATTTTCATGGCGCCGCCCAGTCAATCTTCGGTTTCTAACTCAATTCCATCATCAGTCTGACGCAACCTACGACCCTCCATTCTCTCCCATCTCCAAACCCCTAAAACCAAACAACATGAAGAAAACTCAGAAGAGTGGTCAACAGTACCCAAATTCCAACAAAGTCCACAACTTTCCGGTCAATTCCGATCTTCCCTTTGATTTCAGGTATTCATACTCTGAGACCAATCCATTTATTCAACCCATTGGTTTTCGTGAACCCCCAAGGTTCTCTCCCTTCGGACCAGGACGCCTGGACCGGAATTGGACCGGCACTTGTTCTCCCGCCGAACAGCCAGTCGATTTGGCCGAAGTAGCAAAGCAGAGAAATGCAGTGCTGGGAGAACCGCTCTCCAAGGAGGAAATTTTCGAACTTGTCGAACGGTATAGGCACAGTGATTGCTCCCGCCAGATCAATTTAGGTATTTCTCCCCCTCCATCTACTTCTTCTTTGATAACATTTTAACTTTTGCAATGCCAAGAATTGTAAAGCTCTCTCTATACAGCATAAAAGGGTGTGCAACTATCAATTTAGTTTGTGCATATATTAGCATCCTAATTTGAAAAAAAAATGATATTTCATTGTTCAAGGTCTCTGCCTGTACTTATCTAAGTTTAATTTAGGACTAGACCCTCTTGTCAGAGGCGGAACCGGGGGGGTCATATGACCCTGGTAGGCTGGTAGCTCTATCTTCTTCCTGCCTTTGCTTCTCCCTTTCTCTCTGGGGGGGGGGTCATATGACCCTGGTAGGCTGGTAGCTCTCTCTTCTTACTGCCTTTGCTTCTCCCTTTCTCTCTCCAGTCTCCAGGTTGAGGTCACAGTATGTATTGTATAAAGCAATATTGGTGTAGTGGGTTTTGCTGAGTCAATTTTTGTTAGCAGGAGGTGTTAGTTAAAAGTAAGGACATTTGTCCACTTAGTCAGTGTTCTAAAAATCCCCGCATAGGCGCTAGGCCTCCCTGGCGCCACGCGTAGGCGCTAGGCCCCTGGCGCCACGCCTAGGCGCTAGGCCCCCTTGGCGCCACGCCTAGGCGCTAGGCCCCCCTGGCGCCTCGCCTAGGCACTAGGTGGCAGAAAAATCCTTTAGGAGATTAGGTGGGACTAGGTGGGGCCTAGGCGGACAAGGCGGAAAAATTAGGCCCCTAAGCGTGGCCTAAGCGGAGAAATTAGGGCTGCAATTGTTTTTTATTTTTATTTTTATTTTAATAACTAAGCTACAAAATAACGTCGTGGGTCATTATCTTGAAGGAGTACGAGTGTGAGTCCGATAAGGACATTATCTTGGAGGAATATGGAGAAGAAGAGTTAGAGATATAAAGGGATATGGAGATGAGGATTATTAGTTTGTATTTTTGATTATTTGTTTGTGTTTAAACTTTGAACAATTGCATGTTTGTATTTGAACTTTGACATTGGCTATATGGATATGTGTTTGAACTTTAAACAAATGCCTTTATTATCTTTATTATAGATTGTTTTGCTTTATATTATTGTTTTGTTTGGATAAATGTAAGATAAAATATTAAAATTGACTTAAAATAAAAATCCCGCCTAGGCCCCGTTTAGGCCCCGCCTAGGCCTCCTAGGCGCTAGGCCCCCTCCGGCCGGCCGCCTCCCGCCTAGCGCTTTTAGAACCTTGCACTTAGTTATATTTGATGAAATAAGAAAGCTAATTAGAAGTCTCTTTTCATTCCCTTGCTTTTCTCATATTCAATTCCAAAGCAAGAAAGAAATAATTTAGCCCTGACCCATTTCATTTTCCATCTGTTCCAGAAAAAAAAAGAAAGAAAAGAAGGAAACAAAAACAGTTTCTTAAACTCCCTGCCATCCGTTCCAAAAAGAAGAATAGGTTCTCTTATTTCTTCCATTCTAAAATTTATTTCCAAGCATACAAGAAGGAATTGGGAGCTATCAATTATTGGGGAAGGACTAGAAATCAATTGCAGCAAAACAAGCTACTGTTGATCATCATCAGTATTGATAATTGTATCAAGCAAGGTAAGATAGCATCTATTTATAGAATTTATGAAAAATTGAAGAATATAATGCTGGGAATTGTTGTTATTGCTATATTTTTGCTGTGCTTGGGTTGTGATTGGGTATGAAGAAGATGTTATGCAGGGTATGTGGAGTAATAAGGGTGGAATTTTTGGCTAGACTTATATGTAAACCTCCATGAAATCTGTGAAATCTGGTTTTAAAAACTGTGCACGTAGCGTGTTTGAAAAAATGCCTCTTAGAGGCTGTTGAGCTTAAAAATAAAAAATACAGTTTTGTGTAGAAAGAAATCATAACGAAAGAAGCACTTCAAGCGTCAATAAATAAATTTTTTTTACTGATGTATTTTGACCCCCCTCTAAAAACGTTCTGGTTCCGCCACTGTCCTCTGTTACCTACATAAAATCTGAAACAAGAACAATCGCGCATTATAAATATGCCTTTTGGGCTATAATCAGCCAACTGTCTGATGGTTATGGACTCAAGTGTTGTATCTCCAGATTGCAAAATTTGATGTTGAAATAGGATATTTGAGTAGTGTCATTTGAAGCTTTAGTATCTGCTATCGAAAAATTATTTGCTCCACCTGCCTTATCTTATGAGTTGCAACTTTTTATTATCTTTTCCTTATTACTGAAAGTTCCCAAGTTAATCAACTAAACTTCTGTTTATATGTATTTCATACTGTTCAACAATTTAGAAGAAGTAGATTTGAAGCAAGTGTAGATAACAATCACAATACATTTGATAACAGAATTCAGTGGCGAGTGACTGATAACTCTATTTAACTGACAGGGAAGGGAGGAGTAACTCACAACATGCTGGATGACATCCACAACCATTGGAAGAGAGCTGAAGCTGTGAGGATCAAGTGTTTGGGAGTGCCAACTCTTGACATGGACAATATTTGCTTCCATCTTGAGGTCTGAAGTCTAGGCACTATTTATGCATGTGATTTTTAAATTTCTGATTTCTTCTATAAGTTTCAAGCACCTGTTAGCTTATATGGCTTGTAGTGACTTCTTAGGACAAATCTGGAGGGAAGATTATATACCGCAGCTTGAATATCCTTCTTCTGTATCGTGGTCGAGATTATGATCCTGGTAATAAACCAATCATTCCTTTGATGCTTTGGAAGCCATATGCACCAATATTTCCGAAGCTTGTGAAGAATGTTGCTGATGGCATGACATTTGAAGAAACGAAGGAAATGAGAAACAGAGGACTGAACTCTCCTCCGCTGATGAAACTTAGTAAGTGCTGAACCTCCGGTTCTACCTCCTCCTGTCTTTAGTGGTAGTCTACTGAGTGGCTGCACGATTTCCATTTATTAGATGTTGATTCTTGCATTTTTCCCCCCTCTGCAGCCAGGAATGGCGTATATGTAAATGTCGTAGAGAGAGTGAGAGAGACCTTCAATGTTGAAGAAGTTGTGAGGTTGGATTGTACCCATGTAGGTAGCAGTGATTGCAAAAAGATAGGCGTGAAACTAAGGGTATAACTTTTACCCAAATTAGATTCCACTATCCGAGTGTGATTTCTTGTCTCAATCTAGAGCATATTAAGTTGCATGCTGATTGTTTCAAATTGTCTTGTTTTTTCTATTGTTCGGTCAATGCAGGATTTGGTACCTTGTGTCCCTATCTTGTTCAAGGATGAGCAGATTATACTCTGGAGGGGGAAGAATTATCAGAATCCGATCTCAGTTTCATCTTTTGAAATTTGAATCAAGAATCTTTGACCCAAAATTTGTCCTTACAGTCAGTTATACAAAAATTGACTTATGTAAATTAGACTTAGAAATACATTTCCAATTAACAAACAGAATTGGGATCTTCCTTTACTCTAAGACTTCGACAAGTTATTAGAATATACTAGGAAAAAAGATCCTTTCTAGCTGCTGTTTGTCAATTTTACTACATATTGTGTATGATAGAAACTAAAGAATTTTGCAGGAGAGACAGATGCCTCATTGTGCTGTGATTAAAATTGTGTCCAAGGACGGACAACATACTACCGGAGGAGGTCTTCTCAAATACTTGTTTTGCTGGACTGCCCTCGCATACCCCTAGTTCCGTCCCTGAAATGTTCCATCATATTTGTATTTACCACCAAATATGTATATGTTTATATATATATATATATATATATATATATATATATATGTATATATATACATATATAAAATCTTTCACATCATAATAAAATACAATATGGATGTGTGCTGTTTCTTGCGACTGCAATGATATATTGTGAATTATTTACTCCGACATATAAGCTCGTTTGAGTGATATGAAAACATCTGGTTTTTATATTTATCCTGAGGGCTGACTGTAATGGATAGACAAAGCTCAAAGCTCAAAATTGTTTTACCTCTTTATTTTAATGAACCAAGAGAACTCTTGCCAAGTAAACCCCCCCCCCCCCCCCCCCCCCCCCCCCCCGGTATTGTGGTGCTAAAGTCAATTTCTTCTTTTAGCTAAATTTTATGTAGAAGGACCCTCACTCAGATTATCTTCTCACTGTCTAAAATTATATTGGAATTTGTTGATGCTGGATCATAGAATGGATTTTAAAAGATTGTTGTCCAATTTTACAAAAATTTCACACTTATTGATGAGGTACAGACTTTAATGAAGTAGGCCTGACGTGAGTGCTCATAATGTACTGGACAACATTGTACAAAGTTAAATTTGAGATACTTTCCGGCTCATTATTGTAGTGTCATATAGATTTATTAGAGTGATGTCTGATGCTGTTGTAGATGAGTTCAATTAGATTGCATCTGAATTAGATGTGTCATATCTATTCCTGTTTTCTTGTTCTGTATGTTTGCATCCTTTTTAAGCTCACATAATTTATACTGATGTTTCGGTCTCTGTGCTACGGAGAGACATTCAAATCTGTCTATCGATCAGTCAAGGGTGCAAAAGTTGCACAGCTAGGGGCACTGCACACGCTAAAGTTTGTGGATGAGAGTGAGCAAATCCATACTATGACTGAAACAAAGAAACCTGTGGATGAGAGTGTGTGAATCCATGCTATCATTTAACGGTGTACACTGTTCAACCAGGCTCATACATATAGGTCCTGCTGCTACAAAGACACCTATGGGGGTTGGTCAGCCATATCAGAAAGGTATGTGTTGCAGTTGTTCTTATGATATTATTCCTTGATGGTGTTCTTAAATATTAGTTTCTGACTAAATTCAATCTGGATGTTATTGTAATAAGCTTTTCATGATGTGGTATATTTTTCTTTGCTACACTTTACATATTTTTAGGATTTGAATGCTCTTCTAGTTCGTGGAATTTAAAAGTCATTCCCTTCCAGTACTTACCTTTGTAAACATGGGCACATTTAATAATATTAAAACCTGCAAAATCTCGTCAAACTCATGTTGTCTTAAAGCAGGACACACAGAGGCTCTCATTTTCGGGGGCCTGCAACTGATTTCATCAGCTGAAATTAGTGCAGTTTAGTGGGCGGTCCCTGTTAGGTCAGTTATTTTGGTACAAGGACGGACAACATACCGTAGTCAGAATTTTGCTTGCATATGGTTTAATAGACAATTTGGACAGAGAGTGACCACGTGACTTGCATGTGGTTTAAAGTGAGGCTAATTTAGTAAATTAACTCTAAATAGATTTTTTGGGAACTAGCAACCCCAATCAAATAGTACCATTGCTTGTCTCGGCTCTTGTCATCTCCCCCTGCTTCTCTTGGCTCTTCACGGCCGCCATCTCCCCCGCCTCATATTTCTTCCATTCAAAATCACACAAAATTTTAGGGTTTAAGCCGGAGCAAGAAGGGATTAGAGCAGAATGTAGGGGAGGAGAGAGAGAGAGATGAAGGGATATGACGATGTAGGCTAAGAAAGAGGTTGGGGTGGTCTTTGAGGCTCTATGCTCAATTCTAGTGGTTGGAATGGGGGCTTTGAAACTGCATCTTATCTCCCTCAATCTTTGTATGTATTGTGAAAGCTCAATCTCCGCATTGCTATGATGAGCAACATACATGTCTCCTGCCTCCTCAATGTCAATTAGGCCCTTCCTCCGCCTAACCATCCTCTACCCCAAGGACAAAACTGAAAAAAGGGTTATCCATACATGAGAATTAATAGTATATAAAAAATATGAAAAGAAAATAAAAGATAACAATTCTGTTATGAATGAACTTGTAAAATGCCGAAAGAAGGAAAATATCTTGCAGAGAAAGAAAATTAGAAAAACTGAATAACTGATTCATCAATTTCATAAATCCTTTTACAGCTCATAGCATGTGATATATACTAACAACTTCTACTGTTGCTAACCGACTCAATGAAACAAACCAATAAGTCAAGGACACTTGTCCACAGCTGAAAGACTGAGCTCAGCTCATTCCTAAACCAAACGCAGCGTTTAGCAACCCATTGAAGGACTAACTGAAGGAATTAAACAAGGAGTAAAACGGTGCGTTTTACCCTGCGCCCCAAGCAGCTAACGGCTACTTCTTATTCAACTCTGTAATTCACTTCCTTCTTGACAATTCCCCTCTCCTTAATTTTATCCTTGTCTCCAAGGATTAAAGTCTAGAAAATCCTTGCTTAGCTGTTCCCAAGCCTCCCAGGTTGCATCTTCTGGAATTGTGTTCGACCATTGGACTAAAACCATGGTAGCTGGGTGGTGACCCTTTTTTATGAGTCTCCTGTCCAGCACTGCTACTGGACCAGGTCAAATTTCTCCATCTGCTGAAGAAGGAGGTAAGTTTGGTTGTGCTACCTTTGATTGACCTATCTTCTTCTTCAACTGAGATACATGGAACACATTATGTATCTTAGCAGTTGGTGGTAACCGTAGCTTGTAGGCTACCTTCCCAATTCGTTGCAATACCTTGTAAGGGTTATAGTACCTAGCTGACAGCTTGAAATTTTTTCTATGGGCGACTGACATTTGGCTATAGGGCTGGAGTTTAAGGTATACTTCATCTCCTTCCTGGAATTCTCTTTCAGTCCTTCTTTTATCAGCATACATTCTCATTCTTTCTTGTGATTTCTGCAAGTTTTCCTTTAATAGTTGTTGTATGTGTTCCCTTTCCTTGAGAAAATCTGCTACAATAGGACTGTTAGGCTGGCCCTCCTGATGGTAACTAAATATTAGAGGATCAACACTGTATAGTGCCCTGAATGGAGTCATTCCAGTGGCAGTATGAAAAGAGGTGTTGTACCACCATTCAGCCATGGGTAACCATTTGCTCCATTGATTTGGTTTCTGCCCTGTCATACATCTATTTAAACACATAACACCAAACTAACGAAGCTCATTTGCATTGTAGCAGTACATGATCAAAGCTTTCTCCCCTATAATGACACCAACAACATATATTTGTCTGCCCCTCCTCTAATATTCCTCGATTGAACAGGACATCTTTCTCTAGCAATGCATCATTACAAACTAACCATAAGAACACCTGCACTTTAGATGGTATCCATTTAATCCATGCGTTGTATCCTTTCCCTGCACTTAATTTATTCTGCTCCTGCTCCATAATTTGTAGACACTTTTTCACTAAAAAAAACCTTTTTAATCTCATTTCCACAATAATTTGTCATCTGTCTCTTCCTGTAAACTAACATGCCCAATGAATTGTTTTAGATTTTCCAATTACTCCATTTCCCATTGCTTAGTTTTCTCTTAACAAGTACCACTCCACTTCCTCATTGTTAATTCCCTTCTAGTAATCAGCTACATTAGCTCATTTGTTACATGCTAAAAAGATCTTTTTAAATTTGGTGCTCAATATTTCATTCTTGCACCATTTATCCAACCAAAATCTAACTTGTTACCCATTCCCCAATTTCCACTCCCATTTCTGCCCACCAATTACCTCCTCCATCTTACCTATATTGCATAAATTTAATACATCATTCCACACCCATGAGAAATATTTGTTTTGATTCACTGTAAGCATATCTTTTAGACCACAACATTTCTTTCATTTGTATTTTGCACAAACCACCTTTCTCCATCAATCCCCATAGTTTGCATAGAACTTCCACCACCATTTACACAATAGAGCAATGTTTTTTGTTTTTAAAGAAACAACGCCCAGACCCCAGACCCCCTCTTTTCTTACTTTTGCAAACATTATTCCAACTCATTTTTACCATCTTCCCCCTTTAACATTCCCGCTTCACAGAAAGTTCCTCCTGTACATTTCTAACTGCTTGATCACGGTAAATGGAGCTTTAAAAAAGGCCATGTAGTGTAATGGCAAGCTAGAAAGTACAGAATTTTGTAAAACAATCATGCCTCCCATTAATAAATATTTTCCTTTCCAGCTTCTGAACTTAGATTTGAATTTGTCCAAAATAGGTTCCCATGTTGCCATCTTCCTTGGATTATTGCCAATAGAAATCCCCAAATAAACAAGAGGCAATTTACCTTCTTTACACCCAAAAAACAAAGCCATTTGCTTCCTTTCTTGATCACTAACTCCAAAAGTGTATAATTTGCATTTCTTCTCATTAATCTTCAACCTAGATGCCTCTTGAAAAGTCCATAACAAAACTTTAAAATTAATTACTTCCTTCATACTCCTTTCCCTAAATAAAATGGTGTCATCTGCAAATTGTGCATGGGTTAAACTTGTTTCAAGATTGCCCACTGACACTCCTTTAATCCTCCCCACCTCCTTACTTCTCACAATCATCCTACGTAACACTTCTCTTATGATTAAAAATAGAAAATGGGATAATGAATCCCCTTATCTAAGCCCCCTAAAAATCTGAAATTCTTTAGTAGGAGATCCATTAATCAAAATAGATGTTCTAGCTAAATATAAGCACTCTCTTATCCAACCTTTGAATTTTTGTGGGAATCCCATTTCCTCCATAACATTGAGCAAGAATGATCAATCTACATTATCATAAGCTTTCTCGAAGTCCAGCTTTAATACTATCCCTGGTTGTTTTTTATTTTTCTTCATCACATCAAAAACTTCATTAACTAACAAAACTCCATCCATCATTTTGTCTCCCACCAATGAAGGCCATCTGATTTTTAGCAATTATTCCCCCAATAACATTCCTTAATCTGTTAGCTAACACTTTAACTATTATTTTATACATAGAATTAATCAATGAAATTGGTCTTAAATCATTCACAGTTTTCACACTTTCTTTCTTTGGAATTAGAACAATAAATGAGGAATTTAAACCTTTGGTGATTCTGGCATTTTTATAAAATTGTTGCATCTTCTCCATTATGTCCCCTTCCATGAAACCCCAAGCCTTTTTCACAAAACTGAAATTCAAACCATCCGGTCCAAGTGTTTTCGATCCTTCACAGCTCTTCACTGCCTCTTTAATCTCCTCCTTGCTAAATCCCTGCTCTAAGTAACATGCCTCCTCCATCGTAAGCTTCTTCAATTTTAATTCCTCCAACTCTAATTGAGATGTTTGTTTTGGTTTGAACAAGTTTTCATAAAACACAAGAAGTCCCTGCTTAATCTTTACAGGATCTTTAGTCCACATTCCTCCAATATTAATTCCACATAATGCATTTGTCCTTCTCATTTTTGCATACATATGGAAAAATTTTGTATTTCTACCACCAACCTTTAGCCAACTCACTCTTGATTTTTGCTTCCACATCTTTTCTTCTTCTAAATTTAGTTTCCACAATTCTGCTTGAAGAGATCTTCTCGCCTCTATTTCCATTTCATTCCATTCTCTTATTTCCAATTGCTCCTCCAGATTCTCAATTTTCTTTTCAATTTTGCAGATTTTCTCCTTTACATCCACATTATTCTTCTTGTGCCAAATCTTCATACAACCTTTCAAAATCTGAATCTTTTTAAGTAATTTAAATCCATCCCAACCTTTAACATTTGTTCTTTCCCAAATCTCCTTGCACATATCCAAAAAGCCATTTTGGGAGAGCTAATTGTCCATTGCCTTGAAAGGTTTGGGCCCCAATTTTTAACTTCATCACTCTTTAAAACCAGATAGCAATGAGACAATAATCGTCTTTGACACTTCACTTGAAGGCTCTTATAATCCATAATCCAATTAGCGGTACATAAGAACCTATCTATTTTACTTCTTTTTCCCCAAATTCATACCATGAGAAAGATTTGCCACTCTATGTTGGTTCAATTAACTCTGTCTTAGTAATGAACGAATTAAATCCTTTCATAGTCTTCCTTTTCACCTTACAGTTCTTTCTTTCTTCATCTTTTCTGACCGCATTGAAGTCTCTTGCCACCACTGTTGATTTCCCCCACCAGATTATTATTTCATTCAGTTGCCTCCACATTTCTTCCTTCAATTCATGTGCTTGAGGCCCATACACGTTAATGATCATCATTTCCTTTTTTTCTTTTTCCCAAATTCCCCATATTACTACCCAATTTCTATGAGCCTGTTGGTCGATTTTGCAACCGAAAAAAACGCGCAAGTATACGCGGTCAACAAGTAATAAAGAGTAAGTAAAGTATCGATCCCACGAGGAATTGTTTCTAATATTTACCAAGTATTAACCTTTTATCATTTCAGTCTTATTTAAACAATGAAAACTTGAGTTGTTTGATTAACTAATTGACGAGCTTTTAAGATAATGAAAATCTAGTACTAACAAGTCTAAGATTACAATTTCCCCCAACACTTTATTTAAATCTCTTATCTCTCATTTTCAACTAGTTAAATCACAAGAATTGTTAACCGAGAATTTCACCTTATTCATAAGCCTTGATGTATGGTCATATGAAAATCACCCATACACGGCACATAGGTATATATTTATCCTACATGCCAACAATCCATTCAATTCCATGAATAATCAACAAGACACACGTCACATAATCTTAGTCAATCTACCCATCAAACGAATGAACCTCCGTGTAGGGAGTCATTAAGTTTGTAATCTCATAATGATTACACACGACATTTAGGTATATCTCTATCCCAAATACTAGCAAGTCATCCATTCTTGAAGACAATGAATAAGACACACGCCACATAATCTCATACATCACCCACAAAAATCTCTAACTTTCGTATGATATCAAAACTAAGTCTTAACACTATAATCCACTTTTCAATTTCATATAGGTGATCAATCAATTAAACTTTCAGCATAAATCATGCTAGACATTCAATTCGCAATTTATTACGTTAGAATGTTGGTCGAGAACACGAATGTAAAATATGGCCACCTCTCGATGCACCATATTCGTATCACACTAAATCCACAATTGATAGAATGAATGTGAACACCCTAGATGACTAATGCACTATATCTCTATGTGAATTACTATCAAAAGGGTTGAAGCATAAGTTCTCAATTGGCCACATATGGTGCTTCGGTATATCTCTATCCTAGGCACGAATCTTAAATTCCATCACATGCAGAATTCATGAACACATGCTAGCATAATCAGATCTCAATCTATATTTCTTTTCTCACTTCTATATAGATTATCACACTAATTGATGATCAAGGTAATTAATACATGAAGCGCAAATTATGATATCCAATTCTAAAATGATAACTAATATCAAAGAGAGATAATTTGATTCAAACTAGGTGTTGGGTTCCATTGAAATCTTAGAATAAAAATCTAGCTCATGGTAGCTACAAATAACATCATATTCAATTTATACATCATGTTGGATTACAAATTAGAAGGGAAATTAGAGATAAAACCAATTTTGATGGATATTCAGATGTTGCGTGTTGGGTTGATGATGATCTCTAGCTTTTCCTCCTTGATTTTGCAATCCTTGATGCTTTAGCTCCTTGGCCTTTGCTTGATATAGCTTGATTTGTAGCACTTTGGCCCTCCTTGGTGATGAATTTGGTAGCTCCCCCCTCTCTTGAATCTGATTTCTAGGGTCTAGGTCTCATAAAAATGGAGGCTGCATAATGTATTTATAGTTCCTAAGGCAAAAACCTAGCTTAGCCCATCAATTTAGACCAAAAATTAGCTGAAATCGCGAAATCTGGCGAATCCGGCGCAGCTGCGCGCAAGGATGCGCTGCATACTGAGTTCCCTGGCTGTCGGGCGCAGCTGCGCCGCCTTTGGCTTGCGTCTGGGCGCAGCTGCGCTGCCCCAAATCTACGTTTTCTGCATAAGGGCGCAGCTGCGCCGAATTTGTACTAGGAAGGGGCGCAGCTGCGCCGGGCAGCAGTTCTGCTGCACTTTCCAGCTCTGACGTCTGTTGGAAAAATGGCCATAACGTCTTCGTCCGAACTCGGATTTAGGCGTGTAAATAGGCTATGGAAAGCTAAGAAGTAGCTCTACAACTTCCATAACTGGAGCTCGTCGAGATACAGACCGTAGCAAAGCTCAAATTGAGCCCGAAGCAACTGCTGCATAAAATGCATGCAAAATCCAACGGTAAAATGATCATAACTCTCTCATACAAACTTCAAATTGAATGATTCCGGATGTTCTGGAAAGCTAAGATCAAAATCTACAACTTTCGTTCTTTGAGTTTTGAGAGATTCGGATTGGAACATGGGTGAAATTGAGAAACAAGCAGCTGAAATGCCAAAATCACGCCGAAAACGCATTGATCCCAAGGGCTTTTATTTCAATACCTACGAAACAAAGTAAAAACACATAAAAGCACACAAATATATATAAAAGTAATACAAAACTATATTACACAACAATAAGATGAAAACACATAAAACCAAACGAAATAGCTAAAGACTTACAAATTATTAAGGCTAAAAGTACCCAATTTGTGTATATAAACACACTCATCAATTACCCCCAAACTTAAACCTTTGCTTTTCCTCAAGCAAAACACACAAACTATAAAAATTAAACATTTCTAAATAAAAACTATCTTGAGCAATGAGTTAATAAGCTAACCAATGGTCCCAAAGCATAAACACATGAAAACTCAAGGAAACTTTCAAAACGTTGCAAGTTTAGATTTACAAATAGCTAGTCATAGCTTGCTTTAGGTCCCTTCCGTGTGTGTGTGAGTACCCAATGGCACTAAACCAATCAAGCCCGGATGAAGCTATGCAACCACATTACCTTATGAAATAATCAAAATAAACCACCAAAAACTACATGCTTAACGCATCACTCAAAAGGTATACAAATCATAATTTCCAAAATTTTGAAATCAAAAGACTCTAGGTAAGTGCATTTTGTGCTCCATCTTATCCTAAGTCCACTCTTGTGGGTGAGTGCGTTTTACGCTCCATCTCAATTCAACACAAGATTTGAAATATACGATTTTCCTTCTTTAATCACAATTATAAGAGAGTGCGTTTTACGCTCTATCTCTCCTACGCATGTGTCCATGAGTGAGTGCGTTTTACGCTCCATCTCAACTCACCACATGACCATCAATTCAAACACAACAAATTTGGGCACCTTGCTTCGAGTGATGTTTAAACGAGTTCTAGAGTTTATAGATATTTTCCACAAGCATTCAGTTATAAAAGCCTTCTCTAAGCATACAACTAGCTCAATACTCATGGGTAGGTGCAAAAGAGTGAAAGGACGCATAAGCAAAACAATAACCAACAATAACGATTAAGCACAAAGACTAAGCAACATTTATCCATTTTCCATGAGTTAGAATCAATTCAAACAAGTTCTTATCATAGACCATGAATTGTAGTTCAAATCAAATTAAAACAGTGCTCAAGAGACACATCCTAAAAATAAATAAAAAAAAATTTTTGAACAAAAATACATAACTTAAATCACATAAAAACTAAATTAAAAACACACAAATACGAAGTACTACCCCCAAACTTAAACTTGACATTGTCCTCAATGTCTGATATAAGAAAAATTAAAATAGAAGACTTCCCTGAAACCGTGTCAAGCGCCATTGATATCATCTTTTAATACCCCTAAGTTGGGAGCGTACCTGAAAGCAAATGACTAAAGAAATTAAAATGCAATTAAACCACTAAAATGCAATCAAACAAAAATAGAAACAAAATAGTAAACTTGGGTTGCCTCCCAAGAAGCGCTTGGTTTAAAGTCGTTAGCCCGACTCCTCCATTTCATTTCAATCCGGCTCAATCGCAAAATTGACCATTGCATGTCGCTTCGCTGTTCTTTCTTTGATTTGCATAGCATGCATGCCTGGTTGGTGACCCCCAAACTTAATTTCAATTAATGGCACAAAAAAGCTTCCCCCGCCCGCTTCATCCAATGGTAGTGATGTAACATTTGAGGGATTCGCTTTAGTAGGAGTCATTGTATCAAGATCACCTAGTTTGATCTTTTTAGATAAGTGCCCAATTGCGAACGTTGACAAACTAGGTGCTTCTTCTTCCGTTGTGTCTATGATAAGATTAGGGCATTGGGGCTTGACAAGCACAACGGGCTCTTCTTCTTTCCTCTTTTCCTCGGCCCACCACTGTTCCAAGTTTATGTTAGCTCTCATGTCAAAAGGAGCTTTGTCGACGACATGACTACCAATTGGGCATGATTTTGCAAAACTGACTGGATTCTTGAATTTTACTGACGAAGGCACTTGGGGCACTAATACAATCGGCTCATCTTCGTTAGCACTTATAGATAGATCTTCGGTGGCCTCATTTTTCATAGCCCCACTTGTCTCCACTTTGTCGACATCATGTGGCGCATCCAGTTGTATATTTGGCTCGGGCTCACCGTCAGTCTCAAAATCCATGTATTGCAGACTATTGGTTGAGGTATTGATGATTAGTTCCATTAGATTTTTAATTTGTTTGGATAATGCTTCCTTCCTCATATTAAAATCTTCGTGGAGTTTCAAAACCTTATCATGGCCAATATCCAATTTCCTCGAAAGTGTCTCAATTTGTGCTGATATTGTAGGTGGACATGAGAATTCCGGTGTGTACGTTAGATTTGGAACATAGTATTGATCTTCATAGTTATAGCTCCATGAAAAATTCGGGTGATACCCCCAATCTTGGTGATAATCAGTATAAGCATAGCTGTTGGGAAAATCACCACCGTAATGTACCGGTTCAAAATTGACAGCGCATTGATGACTCGGATGATTGTCAGCGTAATAACCACAAGTCATTGATCTATTTTGAGTGCTTTTTGCTTCAAAAGCATCCAACTTCCTTTCAAGTATCTTAATTTGTGCTGAAATTGAAGCAAATGCATTAAGTCCATCAAATCCCGTCTCCTTTGGTTGAGTCATATTTGTGTACGACCATTGATCATTATAGTCAAACATGGTGTGTCTCGCAAAGAAGAAAGCATAAAAAGTGTTAAACTAAAGCAAAAAACAAATTTATATACAAGTTTAAATTAAGACTAATTTGATTATAATTAATGTTGGAAAACACTAGAAAAGCAATTCCCCGGCAACGGCGCCAAAAACGTGTTGGTCGATTTTGCAACCGAAAAAAACGCGCAAGTATACGCGGTCAACAAGTAATAAAGAGTAAGTAAAGTATCGATCCCACGAGAAATTGTTTCTAATATTTACCAAGTATTAACCTTTTATCATTTCAATCTTATTTAAACAATGAAAACTTGAGTTGTTTGATTAACTAATTGACGAGCTTTTAAGATAATGAAAATATAGTATTAACAAGTCTAAGATTACAATTTCTCCCAACACTTTATTTAAATCTCTTATCTCTCATTTTCAACTAGTTAAATCACAAGAATTATTAACCGAGAATTTCACCTTATTCATAAGCCTTGATGTATGGTCATATGAAAATCACCCATACACGGCACATAGGTATATGTTTATCCTACATGCCAACAATCCATTCAATTCCATGAATAATCAACAAGACACACGCCACATAATCTTAGTCAATCTACCCATCAAACGAATGAACCTCCGTGTAGGGAGTCATTAAGTTTGTAATCTCATAATGATTACACACGACATTTAGGTATATCTCTATCCCAAATACTAGCAAGTCATCCATTCTTGAAGACAATGAATAAGACACACGCCACATAATCTCATACATCACCCACAAAAATCTCTAACTTTCGTATGATATCAAAACTAAGTCTTAACACTATAATCCACTTTTCAATTTCATATAGGTGATCAATCAATTAAACTTTCAGCATAAATCATGCTAGACATTCAATTCGCAATTTATTACGTTAGAATGTTGGTCGAGAACACGAATGTAAAATATGGCCACCTCTCGATGCACCATATTCGTATCACACTAAATCCACAATTGATAGAATGAATGTGAACACCCTAGATGACTAACGCACTATATCTCTATGTGAATTACAATCAAAAGGGTTGAAGCATAAGTTCTCAATTGGCCACATATGGTGCTTCGGTATATCTCTATCCTAGGCACGAATCTTAAATTCCATCACATGCAGAATTCATGAACACATGCTAGCATAATCAGATCTCAATCTATATTTCCTTTCTCAATTCTATATAGATTATCACACTAATTGATGATCAAGGTAATTAATACATGAAGCGCAAATTATGATATCCAATTCTAAAATGATAACTAATATCAAAGAGAGATAATTTGATTCAAACTAGGTGTTGGGTTCCATTGAAATCTTAGAATAAAAATCTAGCTCATGGTAGCTACAAATAACATCATATTCAATTAATACATCATGTTAGATTACAAATTAGAAGGGAAATTAGAGATAAAACCAATTTTGATGGATATTCAGATGTTGCGTGTTGGGTTGATGATGATCTCTAGCTTTTACTCCTTGATTTTGCAATCCTTGATGCTTTAGCTCCTTGGCCTTTGCTTGATATAGCTTGATTTGTAGCACTTTGGCCCTCCTTGGTGATGAATTTGGTAGCTCCCCCCTCTCTTGAATCTGATTTCTAGGGTCTAGGTCTCATAAAAATGGAGGCTACATAATGTATTTATAGTTCCTAAGGCAAAAACCTAGCTTAGCCCACCAATTTAGACCAAAAATTAGCTGAAATCGCGAAATCTGGCGAATCCGGCGCAGCTGCGCGCAAGGATGCGCTGCATACTGAGTTCCCTGGATGTCGGGCGCAGCTGCGCCGCCTTTGGCTTGCGTCTGGGCGCAGCTGCGCTGCCCCAAATCTACGTTTTTTGCATAAGGGCGCAGCTGCGCCGAATTTGTACTAGGAAGGGGCGCAGCTGCGCCTGGCAGCAGTTCTGCTGCACTTTCCAGCTCTGATGTCTGTTGGAAAAATGACCATAACTTCTTCGTCCGAACTCGGATTTAGGCGTGTAAATAGGCTATGGAAAGCTAAGAAGTAGCTCTACAACTTTCATAACTGGAGCTCGTCGAGATACAGACCGTAGCAAAGCTCAAATTGAGCCCGAAGAAACTGCTGCGTAAAATGCATGCAAAATCCGACGGTAAAATGATCATAACTCTCTCATACAAACTTCAAATTGAATGATTCCGGATGTTCTGGAAAGCTAAGATCAAAATCTACAACTTTCGTTGTTTGAGTTTTGAGAGATTCGGATTGGAACATGGGTGAAATTGAGAAACAAGCAGCTGAAATGCCAAAATCACGCCGAAAACGCGTTGATCCCAAGGGCTTTTATTTCAATACCTACGAAACAAAGTAAAAACACATAAAAGCACACAAATATATATAAAAGTAATACAAAACTATATTACACAACAATAAGATGAAAACACATAAAACCAAACGAAATAGCTAAAGACTTACAAATTATTAAGGCTAAAAGTACCCAATTTGTGTATATATAACACACTCATCAGAGCCACACCTCCATACATACTAAAAAGATTATTATCCATGATAATTCCCCTTGACTTACCTTTCGCGGCACACTGAAAGCTTTTCATTCCATTCACATCCCAAATCCTCTTTAACACTTGTTTTTCACATATCTCCAACTTTGTTTCCTGCAATAAAACAAAATCATCTTTCTCTTCTCTTATCACTTTATTCACCATTTTACATTTTACTCCACTGTTAAACCCCCCCTGACATTCCAGCTTATGATGATCATTTCTAATCAGATTCTTAGGAGTTCTCACACACACTTGTTTAATTGCTTTTCTTGAATTAATCCACCCCTTTGAATAATTTTTGGAATACCTCCCTGATTGTTACTTCCTCCTAAGAGTTATGTATTTTTTCAAGCCAAGTTGTTTGCTGAAAGTCAACGTATCCTCTGCATCATCTTTGTTTATATTTGCAGTGTTCTTCTTCTTGTGTAAACTGAGTCTCTCTTTTCCTTTTACCTTTCTCTTCTTGTGTTTTTTATGAAAGTAGTATGCACGTAAGCCAATCATATTTGATATGATATAGCATCTACTTTGTAATCTTATTCGTTTATCAATAAAAGAATTAATTTATTAAAGACATTTACGTTATCTACATGATGTTGTAATATTAAGCGTGATAAACTCATAGTTTTGAGCAATGCTTTTACAATTATGATGATGATCATGCTAATGGGATCTAAATTCTAGATAGCTCACAAACTAAAATTGTTCCTAATCGTTGGATTACTAAAAAGGAGATTAGTGAATCCGGATAGATTAGTACATACTTTGCTTGCTCTTAGGAAGAGGATGATTGATCTCATAATCATTTGTGTGGAGACACTAAAACAAGTATGTAGGTGCTTATTAGAGAATAAATTCACTGAACGTGGCTCGCTAAAGGAATACCTAATGGAGTTTTACTTGCCTGTCAATAGGAATTCCTTAAGTGATAGTAGTACAAGTGATTCTTAGACTTGAGATCATCATAATATCTTGTATATGATGAGTTATACTTTGACATGTCCCTTAAGACCCTTAGGGTATATCAAAGGGTATGATTGGGTATAATAAGTTGTACATGGAGATAGGTGAATGGTCAACAAAGAATCTACCACTTCTAGTAAAAGGAGAGAATGTCCTATGTGATTCAATAAATGACAACTCAGAAGTCTTTAGCCAAAGCAGAATGAAATTAGAAAGGTGTTTCTAATTTGTATTATTCAGAGTTGTGCATTTGAGAATGGAAATACATAGAATCAAATAAAATAAGACTTGACAGTAATTCCATGTCTTCTATTTGATTGGGACATTGTATGTTAAAAGGATTGAATTGTACGGTAATTATTCACTAAAAGGTTCTTTTATGATTAATGTTGAAATCTATATTATCTAGAAAGTCGTTGATCGCTAAGGGGGCTTACCCTTATTGTAGAATAAATATTATTTATTTAAATAAATTAAATAGTTTAATTTATTTATTTAAATAAGATTAGAATTGTTATAATTAATTTATTCACAACCGGTTTAATATGGAGAACCTAAAGGGTCACACCGCAAAAGAAAAATATTTATTTAAGAAGTAAATGGCATAATCGTAATAATAAGTTAAGTATATTTAATTTAATCTATGGTGATAGAATAAATTAAATATCTTAATATTTATTATTTAATATTTAGAAAATATTAAATATAAATTAATAAGAGAAGTCTTATTATTATTATTACTATTATTATTATTTAATTCCTAAAAGGGTTTGAGAATTAATTAATAAAAGTACTCTCATAAATTCTTAATTGGATTAAGAGTTTAATTAATTAAAAGAGTTTAATTAAAATAAAACTATATTCCTAAATAGTTTAAAATAAATACATATTATTCCTTGGTGGATCAGCTCTAGAGGTCAAACACTTGGGTGACTTGCATTGATCAAAAGAAGGAATCTAATCGGTGGAATTCAAGGAGAACGCGAAGGATTTAGAGTTGAACTTGTACCCGAGGAAGCTTTGATCTATGAGGGTATAATTCTTATTCTCTATCTTTCGTTTAATTGATAATTGCGCATAAGGAAAGATCATGGTGATGGTTTGTATAAAATTTTAAAATCTGATTTTATCGCGCTTCCGCTATATTTGTGTAATTTGATTGCATGTTCGCGTTGTATACAAACCTAACAGTGGTATCAGAGCCAAACTTTATGCGAATTATTAATTATTTTGATTCTTTATATGTATGGATATGTGTTTAGAACAATTTATTGGGCATTATTGTTTGTATAGAATTATGTTTTTTGGGAGAAAACTCAAAAATCGTGATCTGGAAAAATCAGAAATAGAACGGACAAAACTTTATGCCACAACGCTCCTTTGTTTGAGCCGCAGCGTTGGTCTAGAGCCACGGTACTCAAAACCTCGAGCCGCGACGCTTGGCTATTCTTTGAGGGTCGCGGCGCTCGGCAAGAGCCGCGATGCTCGTTTCTTGAGCCGCGACGCTTGAAGGCTTGTTGGTTTGTTTTTTGTGAAATTTTGAGAAATTTTAAAATTTGACTAAAATAAAGGAGTTTATTTTTATTCGGAATAGGATTCCATATTTTTTTCAGAAATTCTAAATTATAAATAAAGTAGTTTATTTTGATTTGGAATTTGATTAAAAGTAAATGAGTTTATTTTTATTCAAAATTGGATAAATTAAAATAAAAGAGTTTATTTTGATTTAAAATTGGATTAAAATAAAGGAGTTTATTTTGATTCAAAATCGAATTTCATGATATCTAATTAGAGTTAGAATTGGTTTTCATAATAACTAATTAGAGTTGAAATTGGATTTTATATTAAACAAATTAGAGTAGAAATTGGATTTTATGCAAACTAATTTGATTTGGTGTTGGATTTCATACTAACTAATATTTTTCATTAAATGATATCAATGCATATATAGAATGGTTTTATTATTCATGTGATGAATATTATTTATTGATGCATATAGTGATATGTATGATAATAAATGGGATTGATTATGGACTACTGACCAATGGATGATTGAATTTTATTTTATGAGGATGCTTGAATGAATGAGTTTTATAAATGGGGTCTATGTACCTCATCTTCTGTAATTTTTCTTAATGTAAATTCTATCTTCCTCCTATGTACTTCTCCTTGACTGCTGATCAAGGTTTCTATTTATTGTAAATAGTTTATGTAATAGGATTAGTTAGAATTATTTTAAAAAATTGGAGACAAAAGAGTAAGGAGCGCTTGAAAATCCGTTTGTAATGGAGCCCGAGATTTAAATGCAATAATTATATTTAAATTTAGTTCTTGCACCCTAGGTTTGACCTTTTGGTTCACTTGGTGGCTCTAGTGAACCAAACTAGAATAAAAGTCCATAATTAATCCGGGTATAATATCGTATTCTACATGTGCATGTTTACTATATATATATATATATTATATTATACAACATGCTTCGCATGTTAAATAATATGATGCATATTTTATATATATATATATATATATATATATATATATATATGTGCATGCGCGCTAAACAAAATGAGACAAATAATAACAAACCCCTCAAAGAAATTATATTAAGTTGTAACGTTCAAAGATATTTGGAATATCGAACGTCGCTTTCTAGCATGATAAAACGATAGCGTATCAATTAATCATTATAAGTTTGTTGTGTCACACAAGGCTTATATTAATTTGTTGAGATGTTATTTTATCACATTTGATGCTTATTAAGGAATTGAACAATGTTATTTTGTTGTGTCACACAAGGATGGTGTTTTTCTCTTCACATATATGGAAGTGCTAGGTTGGACTTAACTTAGATAATTTTGATTTGGATGTGTCACACTTGATCAAAATAATCTAAGAGGCAAAATACAAGGAGTTACATGGTGATATAATTGACAATAGTTGTTTATCTATTTATTTATATATAGTTTGTTGTGTAACACAAGGCTATATACATTTGAAATGGGATCCTTATTCTCACTAGCAAATCTTTAATTAGATTTGCCAAACTATATATTGAGGGTAATATAGTTTGATGGAAATAGTGTGAGATATTAATTTAAATAAAGACCTAATTTATTTTGGTAATTAAGAAATGTGTGACGCCCCTAAATTCGGGTCTCCAAATACCCGGATCCGGTCATCACGATCCAATACAAACATTCACCTCTAACAACATATGGTAACTAAAATGCGGAATATAACAAACATACGTTGTTCATTATAAAGGTGTTACTAGTCCCAGAATACAAAAACCTTAAACGCTTACACAAATCCATACCCTAAATAAAAGTTGGGGTTTAAATTACATTAACAGTAATTAACTATACGTAAATTTAAAATCTGCTACATGAAGTCTATTACTTCATCTTTTATTTTCCTTTGTTCTTCCCTGACGTCTCGGGTTTAGCTGCAATAAAGTCATGATATAGCAAGAATGAGCAACGAGTTTGCTCAGCAAGTTTAAAGTACAACAACAAGGATATATCATGATGAAGGGAATATAGAAAGAGATTTCAACAATAGAATTATCAGAAGCAATAACAATAAATGCTTTTAGAACAATTGATAGTCAAGTAGACTTTGAACAATAACTTCCAAAGGAGTCAATAGCTGGTTGACCCTCTGGTTACTGGCTACAGAATAAGTACTTGAGGGGATCAGCCTCGCGTACGCTATGTATATGCATAACATTTAACTCTGCTATTGGTACCTTATATACGGTACCTGGGGTACTCCCCTATAATAAAAGGGGTGTTCATTCAGTCTAAGAATCCTTACCAATGATTGGTTCGGATAGCTTTTATAAATTTTTATATACGTGCCTGACCGAGACAAGGGTTCAGACTTAATCATAAATAGTTCGTGAATTTCAGAACTTAAATAATTATACGAATTCAAATGCACAAGTGCGAATGCCAATGAATACATAGATGTGGAATAATTTTAAAAGTAATTAGACCACTTAAGGCATGTTTGGAGATAAGATTCAAGCTTAAAGAGTAACTTGCAATAATATATACCTTTCGCACGAATTAAAAATAATGCATAAGGTTTAGAAATATTGCTCAATGTAAAAGTTGAGTAAGATAGAACTTGCATTCAATATACAGAAAGAATGAAGTTAGGGAACTTGCAATATTTAAAGTTTCGGGATAGAGAACTTGCCTGTTTGCTCAGCTACAGATAAACTTAGCTTTAATTAATTGATCTTGAGTGACCTATCATTGGGTAAAGTTGATTTATCAATTAATATGACATAGTTGTATATTGGCACCCCTCACTACACCATTTACTTAGCAGGTAAAATTCACCATCTACATTTAATTACTATTTAACATTAGCTAAACAGAAATTAATTAATAATCTTTAGCTATTAAAATGATGGTAGCTAATCATGATTACTATTCTTTAATTATCAGATTTATTACCCCTATTTGACTCCGAATATGGTTTAACAATCCTTATTTATCATTTATGGAAATAAATAATAAATTTATTATGGTTTAACAGCAATTAGAAATTAGTTGATCACTTATTAAATTTTATTATGCTTAATTACTATTTACCTTAGGGGTAATTGAGTAATTATTAACCTGGTTCCTTATTCAACATTAATTAAATACTTAATGTATTAATTCTACACAAACTTAATTATTATTAAATATTTATTGCATAATTATTAAGTGTTTATTATCTTTATTTATTAAGGGCCACAGATAATTAACTTATTAATCTTACTCATACTTAATCATTATTTCATTAATGATTAAGTAATTATTATTCTTATTAGCTTTATTCATACCTAATTATTATTAATCAAATAATAATTAGATATTTATTATCTTTATTTATTAAGTAATGTTTTAACAATAAATAATTATTAATTACTCATTATCTTCATTTATTATTAATAAATAATAACAAATAATTATTTTATTACTTTTATTCATATTTAATTATTAATTAATAATAATTAAATATTTATTGTTTATTGATAAATAACTTTATTCATACCTAATTAAATATTTAGTACCCTTATCAAATGATTACTTTATTAACTTCACTCATTATTATTTAATATTAATCAGATAATAATTAAATATTTATTATCTTTATGCATTACTTATTGATAAGGAAATAAATAATTACTTCATTCATACTTAATTATTAACTAAATAATAATTAAATAATTACTAACTTTATTTATTATTTAATAATAAATAATTAGTCGATTAACTTTATTCATACATAATTATTATCTAATAATAATAATTAAATATTTACTAGCTTTATTTATTATTATTAATAAATAATTATTGATTAATTTTATTCATTAGTTATAATAACTAATTAATTTACAAGAGCCTTATTAACTCAAATTAGTTAACCATTAATTAAGCCCATACTAGCATTGTTGATTAACCATTAGACAACAATTAGACTCCCTGAAATTTCAAAACCAAGTTAATACAGTTATTACATGATATTATTGGAATCAAATGTTTATTCTGCCCAAAATCGATATTATACCAACTGATATCAAATCCCAGTTAATTTCGTTTTACCAACAAAATCATTACCCAACACTGATATTGATAGAGCAGTTCACCCAAACCAGACAAGGTTCGATTATTGACAGTAAGTTTAGCAAAACATGCATTTAATCCTATTGAGTTCCACTCAGTAACCATCCTATCATCATTATATCAAAAAGGGAATCCAAAACCTGATTTGGGCATAAATTTGGACACCAAATGGGCATTTCAAAGTTTGACAGTAACTTATACACATCCGAAGGTCAGAACCATTAAGGTTCAACAGGTTCCTAATCAACATAGACTTACACACAGTACGAATCCCAAATTTCAAACCCAAATCAATAAGATACAATTCCAAAATCAAGGTATATTATAACCATCACAGGAACTGATACAACCAACAAAGCCTAATTGCAGAATTGTAAACTCAAACAAAAACCTAACACAATATATATAGCACAACCAACACAGTCGGCAATACCCAATCCAATTACAGAAAAATTCTCAAAGAAACCAACCCATAAAATTGGCAGCACCAATCTAAGTACAGAAGAAGGAAATAAGGAAAGAAAATTTGTACCAAACCTAAACTATCATAGCCCGGTATACCTTCGGGTGGTTCGAATTGCCGTCCTCCGTCGTCGTCCAAGATAATCAACCCAGCCGGACATTCACTCTAATTTCGAACCTTAAATTTCTATTCTAATTTGGACTCACAAAACAGGGGAAAATCGGCAACTATGGGGTTTGGGGGGGGGTTTCAATTTATAGTGCTTCGTCTACCCAAATCAATTGGGTATTACCCCATTCGATTAATCAAGGACCGTCGGTAGACTCGAGTGACAGTGACCGACCAATCCCATCACAGCTAGCACCGGCCGGCCAAATCTCGAGCCGCACGCGTCTTCGCCGGTCGTGTCGCCGAATTTCTGGGACCGTTGGTCCTTGCCGCGCTTGCTCGGTCGTCGACGCTTTTTCCCCCTTCGACCGCTGGTTGCTTCGTGCGGTCGCCGGCGCGCGCTTGGCGTCACTCCCTCCAGTCACCTGCCCCTTCTCCGACCGATTGATTGAGGGCTTGGGTTTGGCTCGATTGATTGGGTTTGGCTAAGCCTACCCCTATTCCTTCTTCCCGTTGCTAGCTGGTCTGAGGGTTTGATTCTCGGTTTGGTTTTCTTTCCCAATTGCTTTCGTTGGTTCTGATATACCCCCAGCCCCAATTGAAGCAACCCGACTGGAAAGAAAGAAGATGGTTCGTCCCGTTTGAGATCATTTCAGCCGACTGGATTTAGTGATTGGGCTCAACCCAATAGGGTTGGGCCGGCTTGAACAAATAAAATAAAAGGAAAAGAAATGGGCCAGTCCAAACTAACATTATGCTCTTTATCATTTTAATTGAATAATTAATTCAATTAATTAGTTAAATATTTGTTTTACCAATAATTCTTGATTCGAATTATTTAATGAAATGAATTTATTTATTAATTTTTTTTTCTAAATTTCTTGCGAATCAACTCTTAGGGTTAACTCACTAATTTAATCAACTATTAATGAGCCCCTTTAATGCCAAGAAAATTATTGGACCATATATTTAGGTAATTAATTAATAATAACTACATGGGTCCAATTAAATTCATTAATAAAATGAATTTCATATATTAAAATAAATCAATACAATATTTAAAAATTCTCGGACATTACATCCTCTCCCCCTTATAAAAATTCCGTCCTCGGAATTTCAATCTAAGGTTACTCGAATAACTGGGGGTAATTCGCTCTCATTTTCTCTTTGAGCTCCCACGTGGCTTCTTCCACTGCGTGATTTCTCCAGAGAACTTTAACAGAATGAATGACTTTATTTCTCAATTTCTGCTCCTTCCTATCCAGTATTTGGACAGGAATCTCCTCGTACGATAAGTCCCTTTCGACTTGAATTGGTTCATAGGAAATGACATGCTTGTAGTCTGGCTTATACGGACGCAACACTGATACATGAAACACGTTGTGGATGTGCTCAAGTTCAGGAGGTAATGCTACCTCGTACGCCACTTCACCTATTCTTCTTAATATTTCAAAAGGTCCTATGAACCTAGGGCTCAATTTGCCTTTCTTTCCAAAACGGATTTTCCCTTTCCAGGGAGATACCTTCAGAAACACAAAGCTACCAACTTCAAAGTCTCGTTTCTGACGATGTAAGTCGGCATACTTCTTCTGACGATCCTGGGCTGCTACTAACCGTTGTCTTATTACTTTAATGATTTCCACGGTTTGTTGTACCAATTCTGGTCCCAACAACCTCCGTTCACCAACTTCATCCCAACACAACGGCGTTCGACACTTCCTTCCGTATAGCGCTTCGTACGGTGGCATACCAATACTAGCATGGTAACTATTGTTGTAGGCGAACTTTACTAGTGGCAAGTGCTCGTCCCAGCTGCCACTTAAGTCCATCACAACTGCCCGGAGCATATCCTCTAGAGTCTGAATTGTTCGCTCACTCTGACCATCAGTCTGAGGATGATATGCCGTACTCATTCTTAACTGTGTTCCCAGTCTCTCCTGTAGGCTTCTCCAAAAATTTGACGTGAAGCGCGGATCTCTGTCATACACAATAGATACCGGCACCCCATGTCGTGATACTATCTCCTTCACATAAAGTTTCGCCAACTGTTCCAATCTGTACCTGATCTTGATCGGTAGAAAGTGGGCAGACTTTGTCAACCGATCTACGATCACCCAGATGGCGTCTAGACCCTTTTGGGTTGTCGGGAGTCCTACCACAAAATCCATTGTGATGTGTTCCCACTTCCACTCAGGAATCTCTAAGGGTTGCAATAATCCGCTCGGCCGCTGGTGCTCTGCCTTGATCCTCTGACAAGTTAAACACCGGCTGACGAATTCTGCAACTTCCCCCTTCAAGTGCGGCCACCAATAATGCTGACGAAGATCTTGATACATTTTAGTGCTACCCGGATGTACCAAAAATCTCGTATTATGGGCCTCCTGCAATATCTCTTCCCTTAGGTCTGGTACGTATGGTACCCAGATCCTTCCCTCGAATCTTAGCAACCCTGTGCTGTCAACCTTGAACTTCAATGTTTTTCCCTCCGATAATTGCTTCTTAATGTCAATGCACTCTTCGTCAAATTCTTGAGCCTCCTTTATTTTATCCAATAGAGTCGGACCTGCTGTTACAGTAAACAGTTTTTCGTCCGTCTCCATCGGATACTTAACCTCCAGTTCCAGACGTTCAAAGTCCCTTATCAATTCCTCTTGAACCGTCAGCTGCATCAATTTCACCTTGCCTTTCTTGCTTAAGGCATCAGCCACTACATTTGCTTTGCCCGGATGGTACAGAATTTCACAGTCGTAGTCCTTGATCAATTCTAACCATCGGCATTGCCTCATGTTCAGCTCCTTTTGAGTGAAGATATATTTCAGACTTTTGTGATCTGTATATATCTCGCACTTCTCCCCGTATAGGTAGTGCCTCCAAATCTTCAAGGCGAAAACTACCGCTGCTAACTCCAAGTCACGAGTCGGGTAACCCTTCTCATAGTATTTCAGCTAACGTGATGCGTACGCCACTACCTTGCCGTGCTGCATCAGCACACAGCCGAGACCTTTGTGTGATGCATCGCTATACACTACAAAACCCCCAGTGTTGTCTGGTAAGGTCAACACCGGTGCTTGACTAAGTCTCTTCTTCAGCTCCATAAAACTTTCCTCACATTTCTCCGACCAAACGAACTTAACTGTTTTCCTGGTGAGGTTAGTCAATGGCGATGCTATCTTTGAAAAATCTTGTATGAATCTTTGATAGTATCCCGCTAATCCCAAGAAACTCCTGATCTCTGTTGGGGTCTTCGGTTGTTCCCAATTGATAACCGCTTCTACTTTTACTGGGTCCACCGAAACACCATCTTTGTCGATGACGTGACCCAGAAATTGTACCCTCTGCAACCAAAACTCACACTTAGAAAACTTTGCGTACAACTTCTCCCTCCTGAGAGCTTCCAACACAATCTTTAAATGTTTAGCATGCTCCTCCTCCGTCCCTGAATACACCAGAATGTCATCGATGAATACGACTACGAACTTGTCCAAGTACTGCTTGAACACTCTGTTCATCATATCCATGAATGCTGCTGGTGCATTCGTCAATCCAAAGGACATTACCAGAAACTCGAAGTGCCCGTAACGAGTTCTGAATGCAGTCTTCGGGATATCTTCCTGCCTCACCTTCAGCTGATGATAGCCTGTCCTTAGGTCGATTTTCGAAAAGTATTTTTCTCCCTTAAGTTGATCAAATAAATCGTCAATCCTAGGAAGCGAATACCTATTCTTAATCATAACCTTGTTCAACTCCCGATAGTCGATACAAAGTCTCATCGAACCATCTTTCTTCTTTACAAACAGAACTGGCGCTCCCCATGGGGACACGCTTGGTCTGATATAACCTTTATCTAATAGTTCCTGTAGTTGTACCATCAACTCTTTCATCTCTACAGGTGCCATTCGATACGGCGGCTTCGATATTGGTGCGGTTCCCGGTGCCAAATCGATAACGAACTCGGTTTCCCTGTCCGGTGGCAGTCCCGGAAGTTCATCGGGGAAGACATCAGCGAAATCCCTCACGATTGGTATTTGACTCATCTCATCCCCGACCTGACGAGTATCAACCATATGGGCCAAATAACACACGCAACCTTTCTTGAGTAATCTCCTTGTTTGCATCATAGTAAGACAACAAGATTGCCTTGGTGACTTACTGCCATAGAATACCACCTTCGACTTATTAGGAGTCTTCAGGTGTACACATTTCTTCTTACAGTCAATAACTGCTCCGTGAATTGATAGCCAATCCATTCCCAGGATTACATCAAACTCTCCCAGCCGAATTGGTATCAAATCCACATTGAGCTTAAATCCTCGCAATTCAGCACAACAATTCCTATGAATGTAGTCTACGGGAATAATTTCCTTGTTTGCTACTTCTACATTCATAGGGTGTTCTAACTTTTCA
This sequence comes from Aralia elata, assembly GCA_034770075.1. Taxonomy (NCBI): domain Eukaryota; kingdom Viridiplantae; phylum Streptophyta; class Magnoliopsida; order Apiales; family Araliaceae; genus Aralia; species Aralia elata. The sequence continues at coordinate 48,787,198 of CM068385.1, forward strand.
CGAGGTAAATTTAACTGGCTAGCAAATTCTTCGGAAACAAAAGAGCAAGTAGCACCCGAATCAAATAACACATATGCATTTATATCATTGATTGGGATGATACTTGACACCATTTCTCTGGATTCCATTGCATCCTGAACAGTCATGTTGAACGTGCGTGCCATCGGCCTGTTGGCTTGACTGGCTGGTGCCCCGTAGCTCAGCCGGTTATTATTCCCGCTGTTGTTATTGCTTCGGTTGCCACTCCCGGTGTCGCCCTTCCTCTTCGGGCAATCCTTGATCTGGTGGTCAGGCGATCCACAGGAGAAACAACCTCCTTTCGGCTTATTTGGGCACTGTGGGGCCATGTGTCCAGGTTGTCCACAACGGTAACACATGCTTTTCCCTTTCATGCATTCCCCCGTGTGGTTCTTGCCACAATTGTTGCACCTGCCCGGCTTCTTCACCTCCCCTCCAGATTTGTTTCCCCCGGAGGACTGACTCTCGACCCATTTTCGTTTGTTGGGGTTACTGCCCCCGCTGCTTCCTGCCTTCTGGCCCTCATGACCCTTCTTCTTTTCCTGATTGTACTTAGTCAGGGCCTCACTGCCACCCTCTGCAATGATCGCCCTCTCCAACAATTCTGCAAATGTCTTGATTTTCAATACCGCAACAGAACGGTATAACCATGGTTTCAACCCTTGCTCAAACCTACGAGCTTTCCTTTCCTCTGTGTCGACTTGGTGGGTTGCAAATCGTGCTAACTCATTAAACCTAGCCGCGTACTCAGCCACAGACATGTTTCCTTGTTTTAGTTCCAGGAACTTGATCTCCATCTCTTGCTTCATGCTCTCTGGAAAGTAATTTTCCAAGAACATCTCCTTAAAGCGTTCCCATGCGACATTGCCTCCTTCCACTCGGCCCCTGTTGGCCTTCCACCAGTAGTTTGCCTCGCCCTTTAATATGAAGGTAGCAAAACTTGTTTTCTGTTCCTCTGCCACCCGTGCTACCTCGAAGACTTTTTCTATCTCCTCTATCCAGGTCTGCGCTTCGATTGGGTTAAGAGTTCCCTTGAACTCGGGTGGTCCAACCAATTTGAAATCTTTGAAATTTGCCAAATGATGCACTGGCTCGGTTGCTGGTTGGGTCCCTCCAGGTGGCGGTCTTGATTGCATGGCTTCTGCCAGCATTTCTGCGAACATTCTCATTGGATTGGATTGATTTCCAACCTCACTTTCTGACTCTTCAACCTGTCGGTTACGTGGTCGTCCTCTTGGCGGCATGATTTGGATTCTGGCTGATTTTTACCTATAGTTTTATATTTTACACAATATGTCATTAAAATGATCAAGGTAAAATATCTATCAACACATTTGATTTGAGTGAAACAACTGCATTTATATTGATATACCATTGTTTGTTACAAGATTAAACCTGTGGCATACTTCTATAAATGCGCCACTGTGAGACCTATTAGCCAATAACCATTTCCCCAAGACAAAAGTGGGGAATCCTCACCTTCCATCCCTAAAGTCCACAAAAGTTGGGGTTTAACTGCTACCCCAAGCATAAATACAAATATAAAGCTTCACAAGACAACATGAATACGTCCCTAATATAACAAAAAGTGGGACTGACTGTACTAAAGACAAATCAACTGCTCCATCAAGTCACTGCACATCGTGACGGATCCGTGCCTGCTGACCAGAAGAGAATGCTCCATCCCCTACCCTGCGACGAACAGAGCGGCTAGACTCGCCTGCCTCAGTCCGGGGCCTCCTGTAGGCTGCGCCTAAGGCATATCCTAGGGTCTCTATCCTCACTGCCCTAGCCTCCAGCTGGTCCTCTAACTGATCAACCCTCCTGGCCTCCCTGGCCCAGGCCTCTCTGACGTGCATCCTCGCAGACACCTCCAGCCCAGCCTCGAACCTCATGGCCTCCTGCTTCGCCTTCAGGTGGGCGACCTGTAGGTCCCTCTGCTCCAGCCTCTCTCTCAGCTCAGCGTTCCGAGCCACCAACTGATGTAGCAGTGGTCCGATCTGCTGCGCTGAGGACTCGTAGCCCTGCAGCTGTATCTTCGCTACTCCCAGGTCATGATCGAGCTGATAGGCCAGGTCTCTATACTGGTCCTCTCTGATCTGGTGGGTCTGATTCTGCTCCTCCAGATGAGCTACCCGGCCCTCCAGTTCCTCATTCCTGCTGGTCAGTCCCTCTATAATATCGTCAGCAGTGGAACCCATGCCATCCACGTAAGCAGGTGGCTCCTCTCCCTCGGTCTCGGGGTCCTCTTCCTCAGCATCTAAGTCCTGACTGCCAGACCTCATAACTCTACCTACCACCGGCTCTGGTAGCTCCCTCTGGTAGTCCTCCTCTGGCTCGGACTCCTCTAGTGGTACCCCTGGGGCAATAGGAGCATAGCCCACTAACTGCTCGGTAACCACAGGTATATCTGTGAATACCTCCTCCTCCTGGACTCCACTGGTCCCTCCTATGTCAGTCATCCTACAACCACACCAAAAATCAACATTAGTACAACAATAAAATATATTCATTGAAGAAATGAAATTATATTTCATTGGGTACTACTCGACTCGATGAATTCCCCAATTCATCAAAGCCACATATAATAAATCTCCTCGATTTATCTCCTAACACTCAATACGAGTTTACTATGAAGGTTATAACCTAGGTTTCGCGATCCTAAAGTTTATAACCTACGGCTCTGATACCAACCTGTGACGCCCCCAAATTCGGGTCTCCAAATACCCGGATCCGGTCATCACGATCCAATACAAACATTCACCTCTAACAACATATGGTAACTAAAATGCGGAATATAACAAACATACGTTGTTCATTACAAAGGTGTTACTAGTCCCAGAATACAAAAACCTTAAACGCTTACACAAATCCATACCCTAAATAAAAGTTGGGGTTTAAATTACATTAACAGTAATTAACTATACATAAATTTAAAATCTGCTACATGAAGTCTATTACTTCATCTTCTCTTTTCCTTTGTTCTTCCCTGACGTCTCGGGTTTAGCTGCAATAAAGTCATGATATAGCAAGAATGAGCAACGAGTTTGCTCAGCAAGTTTAAAGTACAACAACAAGGATATATCATGATGAAGGGAATATAGAAAGAGATTTCAACAATAGAATTATCAGAAGCAATAACAATAAATGCTTTTAGAACAATTGATAGTCAAGTAAACTTTGAACAATAACTTCCAAAGGAGTCAATAGCTGGTTGACCCTCTGGTTACTGGCTACAGAATAAGTACTTGAGGGGACCAGCCTCGCGTACGCTATGTATATGCATAACATTTAACTCTGCTATTGGTACCTTATATACGGTACCTGGGGTACTCCCCTATTCAACATTAATTAAATACTTAATGTATTAATTCTACACACACTTAATTATTATTAAATATTTATTGCATAATTATTAAGTGCTTATTATCTTTATTTATTAAGGGCCACAAATAATTAACTTATTAATCTTACTCATACTTAATCATTATTTCATTAATGCTTAAGTAATTATTATTCTTATTAGCTTTATTCATACCTAATTATTATTAATCAAATAATAATTAGATATTTATTATCTTTATTTATTAAGTAATGTTTTAACAATAAATAATTATTAAATACTCATTATCTTCATTTATTATTAATAAATAATAACAAATAATTATTTTATTACTTTTATTCATATTTAATTATTAATTAATAATAATTAAATATTTATTGTTTTATTGATAAATAACTTTATTCATACCTAATTAAATATTTAGTACCCTTATCAAATGATTACTTTATTAACTTCACTCATTATTATTTAATATTAATCAGATAATAATTAAATATTTATTATCTTTATGCATTACTTATTGATAAGGAAATAAATAATTACTTCATTCATACTTAATTATTAACTAAATAATAATTAAATAATTACTAACTTTATTTATTATTTAATAATAAATAATTAGTCGATTAACTTTATTCATACATAATTATTATCTAATAATAATAATTAAATATTTACTAGCTTTATTTATTATTATTAATAAATAATAAATAATTATTGATTAATTTTTATTCATTAGTTATAATAACTAATTAATTTACAAGAGCCTTATTAACTCAAATTAGTTAACCATTAATTAAGCCCATACTAGCATTGTTTGATTAACCATTAGACAACAATTAGACTCCCTGAAATTTCACCACCAAGTTAATACAGTTAGTACATGATATTATTGGAATCAAATGTTTATTCTGCCCAAAATCGATATTATACCAACTGATATCAAATCCCAGTTAATTTCGTTTTACCAACAAAATCATTACCCAACACTGATATTGATAGAGCAGTTCACCCAAACCAGACAAGGTTCGATTATTGACAGTAAGTTTAGCAAAACATGCATTTAATCCTATTGAGTTCCACTCAGTAACCATCCTATCATCATTATATCAAAAAGGGAAACCAAAACCTGATTTGGGCATAAATTTGGACACCAAATGGGCATTTCAAAGTTTGACAGTAGCTTATACACATCCGAAGGTCAGAACCATTAAGGTTCAACAGGTTCCTAATCAACATAGACTTACACACAGTACGAATCCCAAATTTCAAACCCAAATCAATAAGATACAATTCCAAAATCAAGGTATATTATAACCATCACAGGAACTGATACAACCAACAAAGCCTAATTGCAGAATTATAAACTCAAACAAAAACCTAACACAATATATATAGCACAACCAACACAGTCGGCAATACCCAATCCAATTACAGAAAAATTCTCAAAGAAACCAACCCACAAAATTGGCAGCACCAATCTAAGTACAGAAGAAGGAAATAAGGAAAGAAAATTTGTACCAAACCTAAACTATCATAGCTCGGTATACCTTCGGGTGGTTCGAATTGCCGTCCTTCGTCGTCGTCCAAGATAATCAACCCAGCCGGACAGTCACTCTAATTTCGAACCTTAAATTTCTATTCTAATTTGGACTCACAAAACAGGGGAAAATCGGCAGCTATGGGGTTTGGGGGGGTTCAATTTATAGTGCTTCGTCTACCCAAATCAATTGGGTATTACCCCATTCGATTAATCAAGGACCGTCGGTAGACTCGAGTGACAGTGACCGACCAATCCCATCACAGCTAGCACCGGCCGGCCAAATCTCGAGCCGCACGCATCTTCGCCGGTCGTGTCGCCAAATTTCTGGGACCGTTGGTCCTTGCCGCGCTTGCTCGGTCGTCGACGCTTTTTCCCCCTTCGACCGCTGGTTGTTTCGTGCGGTCGCCGGCGCGCGCTTGGCGTCACTCCCTCCAGTCACTTGCCCCTTCTCCGACCGATTGATTGAGGGCTTGGGTTTGGCTCGATTGATTGGGTTTGGCTAAGCCTACCCCTATTCCTTCTTCCCGTTGCTAGCTGGTCTGAGGGTTTGATTCTCGGTTTGGTTTTCTTTCCCAATTGCTTTCGTTGGTTCTGATATACCCCCAGCCCCAATTGAAGCAACCCGACTGGAAAGAAAGAAGATGGTTCGACCCGTTTGAGATCATTTCAGCCGACTGGATTTAGTGATTGGGCTCAACCCAATAGGGTTGGGCCAGCTTGAACAAATAAAATAAAAGGAAAAGAAATGGGCCAGTCCAAACTAACATTATGCTCTTATCATTTTAATTGAATAATTAATTCAATTAATTAGTTAAATATTTGTTTTACCAATAATTCTTGATTCGAATTATTTAATGAAATGAATTTATTTATTAATTTTTTGCCTAAATTTCTTGCGAATCAACTCTTAGGGTTAACTCACTAATTTAATCAACTATTAATGAGCCCCTTTAATGCCAAGAAAATTATTGGACCATATATTTAGGTAATTAATTAATAATAACTACATGGGTCCAATTAAATTCATTAATAAAATGAATTTCATATATTAAAATGAATCAATACAATATTTAAAAATTCTCGGACATTACAAAATGAATGTATGCAAAAATGTTGTTAAACTACAAATTCATTTACAGAATTTTATAATGTCTAAATTATTATCACTGTGGAGCATATTAGATGCTAATTAACCGGACCGAATTGCACGGACTGGTTAAGGAATCTGAGAATAGTTCTTAAGGCAAAAAAGCTATCTTATGTCCTTAATTACGCCTGTCCCTGCAACTGTTGCAGAAACAACCCTTGAGGAAGAGATTGCTACTTTTAGAAAGTGGCAAGATGATACACAATTGGCTCAATGCATCATGCTCGCATCCATGAGTAACGAGCTTCAACGTCAGCATGAAACTATGGATGTTGCTACTATAATCCTGCACCTCAAGTAGTTATAAGGTGAGGAAAATAGGACTGTTAGATATCAGATATCTAAGGAGCTCTTCCGATCTTGAATGACCGATGACACTACAGTACAGACACGTCCTCAAAATGATCAATTTGATTGAACAATTAGGACAACAGGGTTTTGTCATGGATGGAGAGTTGATCCAAGATTTGATCTTGCAATCACTTTCGGACTCTTTCTCATAATTTATTGTGAATTTTCACATGAACAAGCTGGATGTCAGCCTGCCTGAGTTACTTAACATGTTGAAAACTACAAAGAGCTACTTTCCAACCAAGAAAGACCAAGTCTTACTTATAGATGATACTTCCAAGAAAAGGAAGTGGACCAAAGGATCTTTTAAAAATAAGAAGATTCAAAAAAGGCAAAAGGAAAGGCAATAACTAAGGACACTAAGAACAAAACTGATGCAGATAGCAAAGGAGTTTGCTTCCACTGCAATATGCCTGGACACTAGAAAGGAAACTGTAAGGAGCATCTTGCAGAAGTTAATCAGAAGAAGTTTAGTGAAGCTTCGATTATAAATATAGGTTTGTTCATGATTGAAATAAATCTTTCTGTAAGTCAAGGTTCTACTTGGGTATTGGATACCAGTTGTAGTTCTCACATATGTAATTCGATGAAGAGACTAAGCAGAAGTAGAAAGCTAAACAAAAGGGAAGTAATACTGCGTGTGGGGAATGGAGCAAAGGTTGCTGCATTAGCCGTAGGAACTTATAGTTTAGCGTTGCCTGCGGACAAGTCTATTAAGTTAATAAGTGGTTATTATGTTCCAGTTCTCATTAGAAACATTATTTCTTTCCATTATTGGATAAGGAACGTTCTGGTATTATATTTAAAAATAATTGCTGCTCTATTTATAATAATAATGTTTTGTTTGAAACTGGAAGATTACTTGATGGACTTTGTATACTTGACTTACATGAAAATAATTTTACAAATTGAACAAACTAGTAAAATAAAAGGAGATGATCATTCAAAGATTTGAACGTGTATTTGATGAAATACAAGTCTGAATCATTTGAAAGGTTCAAAGAATTCAGAAGTGAAATAAATTGACAAAGTATTAAGATTCTTTGATCTTATAGAGGAAGGAATACTTGTGTAATGAGTTTCTAGATCATCTTAAAATGGTATTTTCTCATAATTAACACCTACTGATACGCAATAATTGATTGGTGTATCTAAAAAAAAAATCATACCATGTAAGACATGGTACGGTCCATAATGATTTTTACCGACATTCTAGTATCCTTCTAGGGTTATGCCCTAGAAACGGCTACATATCTACTAAATAAGGTACCCTCAAAATTCGTCCTCAAGACTCCATATATGGACAGGGAGGAAACCTAGTCTTAAGCATGTTAAGATTAGGGGTTGCCCAACTTATGTGAAAAAGGTTTCAAAAGATAAATTTGGGACAAAATCTGACAAGTGCAGATTTGTGGGATATCCTAAAGAAAGTTTAGGGTATTATTACTATAATCCTACACGTTGCCTTCTTGGATAAAGGTGTTTATCATTGAAAGAGCTAGTGGGAGGGTAATAAATCTTGAAGGAGTTCAAGAGCCACAAAGCACTATAAGTCAAACCGAGGAACCTGTAGATAGACCTATTGTACTACAACCGAATCATAAATCTGGAAGAGTACTGAAGATACCTAGGAGGTATGGATTCATCATAGAGGATGATGATGAGGTACGCATCATAGAGGATGATAATCTAGTTATATACGATAAGGCTATGAGTAGTAGAAACTCAGAGAAATGACAGATGGCCATAAAATCCAAAATAGACTCCATATATGAAAAATCAAGTGTAAACTTTGGTTAACCCTCCGGTAGGCATAAAGCCTAAAGGGTGTATATGGGTCTTTAAGAGAAAGACTGGAGCAGATGGCAAGGTGGAGACCTATAAGACCAGACCTGTTTAAAAGGTTTCAAATAAAGTCAAGTAGTTGACTGTGATAAAACCTTATTACCGGTAGTAATGCTCAAGTCCATTCGGATTTTGCTTGTGATTGTAGCTTATTATTACAAAATCTGGCAAATGGATGTGGAGACGTCCTTCCTCAATAAAGACTTGAGGAGAATGTATGTATGATACAGCCAGATGGATTTGTTTCAATGGTTGAAGCAAATCATGTATATGAGTTACAACAATCCATTTATGGATTGAAACAAACTTCTCAAACATGGAACATCTGTTTTGATGAGACAATCAAAGGAGTTTGAATTTATCAAAAACAAGGATGAACCAAGTGTGTACAAGAAGGTCAGTGGGAGCACAGTGACATTCATAGTATTATATATTGATATACTACTGATAAGGAATGACATACCAGTGCTACAATCAGTAAAAATAAAATTGTCTAAACATTCCTCCATGAATGACTTGGGAGAAGTATCCTATAAATTGGGGATATAAATCTATATAGATAGATTTAAAAGGATACTCGGCTTAACCCAAGGAACGTATATTCATTCGATGCTAAAGGCGTTTAGCATGACAAACTCCAAAAGAGGTCTTATGATGATGAGAGATGGAGTGTATCTCTTTAAATTGTCCTCAATGAAAGAGAGATCATATGAGTTACTATCATGTATGTAATGAAATGTATAAGACCTGATGTTGATCAGTCATATTCTGGAGAAGATCACTATTTGACAGTGAAAAATATCTTAAAGTACTTAACCGACACTAAAGATGTGATCATGATTTATGGTGGGTCTGAATTAAAACTAGAGGGTTAAACAGACTCAAGTTTTTCAAACTGACTAAGATGATAACAAATCCACTTTAGGGTAAATCGTTACCTTGAATGGTAGTACAGTGAATTGGAAAAGTTTCAAACAGCAAAGAGTTGCTGGTTTAGTGACAAAGACAAAGTATATAGCTGTAAATGAAGCTGCAAGTTGATTGTTTGGATGAAAATGTTCATTATAGAACTGAGAATAGTTCCTAAGTCTCATCTTGGATTCAAACATGTGTTGCAACACTTTCATTTGATTAGAAAAATCATTGAAAGAGGAGAAATCACTATAGAGATAGTGGACTCTCAAGAACAACATTGCATACCCATTTACTGAAGCTTTATCCAATAGCAGGATAATCGTCACTTAAAGAAGAAGGGTATTAGATACCATGATGATTGACTTTAGTGCAAGTGGGAGATTAAAAGTAGTATGCACGTAAGCCAATCATATTTAATATGATGTAGCATACACTTTGTAATCTTATTCGTTTATTAATAAAAGAATTAATTTATTAAAGGCATTTACGTTATCTACATGATGCTGTTATATTAAGTGTGATAAACCCATAGTTTTGAGCAATGCTTTTAAAATCATGATTATAATCATGGTAATGAGATCTAAATTCTAGATAGCTCACAAACTAAAATTGTTCCTAATCGTTGGATTACTAAAAAGGGGATTAGTGAATCCGAATAGATTAGTACATACTTTGCTTGCTCTTAGGAAGAGGATGATTGATCTCATAATCATTTGTGTGGAGACACTAAAGCAAGTATGTAGGTGCTTATTAGAGAATAAGTTCACTGAACGTGGCTCGCTAAAGGAATACTTAATGGAGATTTACTTGTCTGTCAATAGGAATTCCTTAAGTGATAGTAGTACAAGTGATTCTTAGACTTGAGATCATCATAGTATCTTGTGTATGATGAGTTATACTTTAACATGTCCCTTAAGACCCTTAGGGTATATCAAAGGGTATGATTGGGTATAATAAGTTGTACATGGAGATAGGTGAATGGTCAACAAAGAATCTACCACTTCTAGTAAAAGGAGAGAATATCCTATGTGATTCGATAAATGACAACTCAGAAGTCTTTGACCAAAGCAGAATGAAATTAGAAAGGTGTTTCTAATTTGCATTATTCAGAGTTGTGCATTTGAGAATTGAAATACATAGAATCAAATAAAATAAGACTTGACAGTAATTTCATGTCTTATATTTGATTGGGACATTGTATGGTAGAAGGATTGAATTGTACGGTAACTATTTACTGAAAGGTTCTTTTATGATTAATGTTAAAATCTATATTATCTGAAAAGTCGTTGATCGCTAAGGGGCTTACCCTTATTGTAGAATAAATATTATTTATTTAAATAAATTAAATAGTTTAATTTATTTATTTAAATAAGATTAGAATTGTTCTAATTTATTTATTCACAACCGGTTTAATATGGAGAACCTAAAGGGTCACACCGCAAAAGAAAAATATTTATTTAAGAAGTAAATGACATAATCGTAATAATAAGTTAAGTATATTTAATTTAATCTATGATGATAGAATAAATTAAATGGCTTAATATTTATTATTTAATATTTTAGAAATATTTATTATTTAATATTTTAGAAATATTAAATATAAATTTATAAGAGAAGTCTTATTATTATTATTACTATTATTATTATTTAATTCTTAAAAGGGTTTGAGAATTAATTAATAAAAGTACTCTCATAAATTCTTCATTGGATTAGGAGTTTAATTAATTAAAAGAGTTTAATTAAAATAAAATCCTATTCCTAATTAGTTTAGGAGGGTTGCCTATATCTATAAATAAGAGGAGTCTTATTATGGATTGGGGTTAGACACACTTCCAATAGTTGAGAGAGTACTTACAATTTCTATAGAGATAGAAACTAGGATTTTGCCAACACACATCTTCTTGAATACATATTATTCCTTGGTGGATCACCTCTAGAGGCCAAACACTTCGGTGGCTTGCATCAATCAAAAGAAGGAATCTAATCGGTGGAATTCAAGGAAAACGCGAAGGATTTGGAGTTGAACTTGTACCCGAGGAAGCTTTGATCTATGAGAGTATAATTCTTATTCTCTATCTTTCGTTTAATTGATAATTGCGCATAAGGAAAGATCATGGTGATGGTTTATATAAAATGTTAAAATCTGATTTTATCGCGCTTCCGCTATATTTGTGTAATTTAATTGCATGCTCGCGTTATATACAAACCTAACATTTTATTCTTCCTAGCTTTAAATTTTTTACCCAAATCCCAATCTTCAACATGATTTTGATCATCTTTTTCTTTTATTGTATCCCCACAAATCTCCACATTCTCTCTGAATTCGATACATTCCACACATAAGCAATTACTGTTTTGGCAATTCTCAATGACCTCCTTTTTAATATGATTCTCATTATATTTCTCTAACTGTTGTCCCCCCCCCCCCCGAATTCCTAATTTGCTTCATATCGAGATGGTCATCCTTGCTATTCTTCAACTCATTAAATGTTTCATACCTGTTGTGTACTTCATTATTATTTGAATTTGAAAATTCTGTCTCTTCGGCTTCCCTGTCATTGAATAAATCACCTTCCATGTCCACGTCAACTATCTTTTTTCCAACTAACTTTTCACATTCCACCATCTCTCCAGTGACTGAATCTATGTATTGTGTCGTCGTTCGATTGCCATGTCTAGTTCATTACTCCACTCCTCAACTTTTACTCCTTCAATTACTTTGATTACCCACATTTTTTTCCCCAAATTCTAGTAGCATTATATCTTCAATATTATCCATGAGATGAGTCATGATCAAAATTTTTGCTTCTTCCACCTGCTTAATTTTAGAAGTTTTTTCAGCTAAGCAAACAACCTCCCCCAATTGTTTGCTATATTCTTCATTGTTGTAGCGTACCATAAAGATAATGGTATCCCCTTAACTTTAATCCATGTCAGCCTTTTCCACTCCTTCTCAAATTCTTCTAGACTTTTTATTTTCATTACAAAATCCTCTAGTCTTGCTTCAATATTTTTCATTGTGATTCGAGCAGTCTCCTGTTTGGTCACCATGATTAATGCATTTTTCCCATATCTTGAGAAACTCTCCACCTCTATTCTGAGATCCTCCATTTTGCAAGCCATTTCCTTACAACTCATGAAATTTTTTGTAATGATAACCCAACCTCTTCTCATGCGTATTTTAACATCCATGTTCTCTACCCCAGCAATCTCTTTTAATTTCACCTCCCGTTTGGTTTGTTGATCTTTTTGCTACCAAAATTTCTTCCCATTTCCTTCCTTCCTTTTTATGATTAGCTCTCTTCTAGCAAACTCGACCCCGTACTTGCTATGATCGATCCATTTTCCTTTAATTTCTAATTTAGCCTCATTTGCTTGTTCATGAGACTCAAACCTTATGAACCCAAATCCGTAGAACCTCCCGAATTTCCTTTTCCTATGTATCATAATCTCCCTTATTTTCCCAAATCTGCTAAATATATTCTTAACCACCTTGTTCGCGTTAATCAATAAGTTTGAAACAAAAAGTGTTTTTTGATTTTTGTTCATCTCCTTAGCTTCCTCCTTTCTTACCCATCTTTGCTTGAAATTTGCATTTTTGTAGATTGGAAATGGAAATCCCAGTGGTGCACCGATTGATGTTGTGCTATCTTCAGCCTGCTTAGGAGTAGTTATTTTGGACACTTGGTTTCTACCTTTAGTATCCATAGGTTATGATTCCTGAATAGCTCCTAATTTTTAGTCAATACCTTATGCCTATTAAGTTATGTCATATTATTTATCATGCGAAGCATGTTGTATAATATATAATATATATATATAGTAATCATGCACATATAAAATACTATATTCTACCCAGATTGATTATGGACTTTTATTCTAGTTTGGTTCACTAGAGCCACCAAGTAAACCAAAAGGACAAACTTAGGGTGCAAGAACTGAATTTAAATATAACTATTACATTTAAACCCAGGCTATAATTAACATCATCTCTTTTTCTTTTTTTAGTTTGTTCAAATTGAAGTATATTTTCATGCAAGTCTAGTATATAAACTCCATTCAGTAAATTGCTAACACCATATAAAATATTTTTATTATAAATAGAACAATTGTTGTTCTTTATTATAATATCAAAACTACCCATATCTAATACAGAAATTAAAATAATAGTTCTAATGAGTGTTGAAACATAATAACAATTATTTAAACTAATGGACTTGCCCGTAGGCAGTGCTAAACAATAAGTTCCTACAGCTAATGCACCAACCTTTGCTCCATTTCCCACTCATGGGACGACTTCATCCTTGTTTAGCTTTCTACTTCTGCTTAGTCCCGGCATATTGTTACATATGTGAGAACCACAACCGGTATCCAATACCCAAGTAGAATTTTAACTTTCAAAAAAATTAATTTCAATCATGAACAAACCTAGATCGGAAGTCGAAGCTTCTCCAAGCTTCTTTTGGTCCGCAAGATACTCCTTGCAATTCCTCTTCCAGTGTCCCGACTTATTACAATGGTAGCATATTCCTTTGTTATCAGGATCAGCTTTCTTTTTATCCTTTTCTTTCGCCTTGCCCTTAGCCTTCTTCTTTTTCTTCTTTTCAGAAGATACCTTGGGCCTCTTCCTTTTCTTGGAAGAATCATCTGTAGGGTTTTCGATAGATAAAGGCAGCGGAATTTAAAATTTTTAAAAACAATTTCGAAACCCTAAAACAGGATCCATGCGAAAAACAAATTAACTCAGAGGTTTAGATTTGTTTACCGATTATCCGAGCTTGAATGCAACGATGAAATTCTGGAACGGCTTCGAATCTCCAACGCAATCCAACGGAACTGCGTCTCTACGGTATCCACACGAACGTCCCACAAATCGTCACACGGTCTGCAACAAAGAGAACTCCGGTACTAGCCGCCAAGATCTGGATTTTCTCAAGTGTTGCTCTCAACTCTCTTTTCTAAAACGGCTAGGGTTTTTCTATTTTGTTTCACGTAAACAAGACTGCTGATATATTTGATATATATAGAGTTCAAAAGGTTAAGCAAAACCCTAATCCTATTAGAAAAGTAAAATCCAAATTTATATATATATATATATATTATATTTTAATTAAGTCTTACTTAATTAATATACATATATATACAAATTATCCTGTTAATTTAAATTCGTAATTTAAATACTATCAATCATATTGATATATTTAAATCCTTACAATTTAAATTAATTCTCTTTTAATTACGTTCTAAGTGTGTGACCCTATAGGTTATTATATTGGCAATAATTTTAAAATCATATTATAAAATTATAAACAGTGAGTGGCATCTAGTAATGCATCACTGCTACCCAAATAATAATAAGATCGGTGACTCGATGCAACCTTTTCGTGACCAATGTTTCAATGTAATTTAATCCTTTTAACCTTGACATCCTAGATTAAACTCGAGCCATAGAATGTGTCATACTCTTCATAATTTAATCTGAGTTTTCTTGATCAATGAGTAGACTATATGAAACAAATCACTATTTGAGCATGGCCATGCATTTCATAGTCATACTCAATCAAGAGGCCTATGGATATCACCCCTAATACATAGGAGGGTTAAATTCCATCTAGATCACTCATATTCCTCACACGATTCATGATGTACCCAATAATCACCTTTATTGTCCACCCTTTTAAAGGTGACCTTTGATGATATCAAAGTACATAAATTCTCGTATAGTAATATAGTGATTTCAGGTCGGAGGACCATTACATCATTGTCACTATAAGAATTGCTTATGACACTTTGTATAATACTCCACGTAGAATTCTCATGATGGGTTTGTCCAGTACATTGTTCTCTAACATGTACCTATGCATTGACTTAATATCTCATATATTAATGACCAATGAGATTTGGCCATCAGTCAATCCACATACTAGTCTCAATGTATCATTGTTGTCCCATTCTCAATGATACTCGACTAGGGACATTTAAGAGTAATGATACTTATTGTAATTATATAATCTCATGTTCAAGTCACATACTTGAAGCTATATAATTTGTATCATTATTCTAAGGACTTTTATTATGTTAACATTTATATAACACAGTAAATGAAACCATAATAAAATAACTCATTTATTCAATCAAATATCAAAAGAAATGTTAAGCAATTACATTAAATAATTGGTCTCTAGGGCATAAACTCTAACAATCTCCCACTTGCACTAGAGCCAATCACTCATGTATCTAATACCCATGGAACTAGTGTGACCTTCATGCTTCTGCTGTGACAAAGCCTTAGTCAGTGGATCTGCAATATTATCATCTGTTGGCACTCTGCATATGTGTACATCTCCTCTACCAATGATTTCACGGATGAGATGGTACCGCCTAAGTATATGCTTGGATCGTTGGTGAGATCTAGGTCCCTTAGCCTGTGCAATGGCTCCATCATTATCACAGTATAACTCAACTGGATCAACAATGGTTGGAACAACACCAAGTTCAGTGACGAACTTTTTAATCCATACAGCCTCCTTGGCCGCACTAGAAGCAGCAATATACTCAGCCTTTGTCGTAGAATCGGCTACTGTCTCTTGTTTCGAACTTTTCCAGCTAACAGCACCACCGTTAAGACAAAACACAAAACCTGATTGAGACTTATAGTCATCTATATCAGTCTGGAAACTAGCATCTGTGTAACCTTTTACTGCCAGTTCGTCTTCACCTCCATATACCAAGAATGAATCCTTAGTCCTTTTCAGGTACTTGAGGATATTCTTGACTGCTGTCTAGTGACCTTCACCTGGATTCGACTGGTATCTGCTTGTCATGCTCAAAGCATACGAGACATCCGGACGAGTACATATCATTGCATACATGATAGATCCAATTGCCGAAGCATAAGGGATCTTTCTCATACGCTCCTCATCATCTTGTGATTTAGGACATTGGGCCTTAGAGATCTTTACACCATGAGACATGGGTAAGTATCCTCTTTTTGCCTCTTGCATGCTGAACCGTTTCAGCACTTTATTAATATATGTACTTTGACTTAGGCCGAGCATTTTTCTCGATCTATCACGATAGATCTTGATACCTAAAATGTAGGTTGCATCGCCCAAATCTTTCATGGAGAAACATTTTCCTAGCCATATTTTTACAGCCTATAAGGAAGGAATGTCATTCCCAATAATTAATATGTCGTCAACATATAATACCAGGAATACAATGTGACTCCCACTAACCTTCTTATATACACAAGGTTCATCTTCATTTTTTATAAAGCCAAACTTTTTGACTGCTTCATCAAAACGAAGATTCCAACTCCGAGAGGCTTGCTTCAATCCATAAATGGATCGCTGCAGCTTACATACCTTTCCAGCATCCTTTGGAGTGACAAAACCCTCAGGTTGTGTTATATACACATCCTCAAGGAGATTTCCGTTAAGGAAAGCAGTTTTGACATCCATCTGCCAGATTTCGTAATCATAAAAGGCTGCAATAGCAAGTAAGACCCTGATGGATTTAACTGTTAGGTTTGTATATAGCGCGAACATGCAATCAAATTATATAAATAGTGTGGAAGCGCGATAAAACGGATTTTAAAATTTTAATACAAACCATCACCATGATCAATCTATGTGCTCAATTAACGATATAAACGAAAGAGAAAGAGAATAACCCTTCGTGTTCTCCTCGAATTCCACCGATTAAATTCCTTTGCTTGATCAACGTTAGCCACCCAAGTGTTTGGCCTCTAGAGGTGATCCACCAAGGAAAAATAGGTATTCAAGAAGTTAGATATTGGCAAAACCCTAGTTTCTATCTCTATAGAAATTGCTAGTACTCTCCACAATCTAATGCAAGAGTCTGTAACCCCAATCTATAATAAGACTCCTCTTATTTATAGATGTAGGAATAACCCTTCCCTAAACTATTTAGAATTAGGGTTTCTATTATAATTAAACTCCTTTAATTAATTATGCTCCTAATCCAATTAGGAATTCATGGGAGAGTACTTCTATTAATTAATTCCTAATCCCTATTAGGAATTAAATAATAGTAATAGTAATAATAATAAGACTCCTCTTATTAATTTATATTTAATATTTCCAAAATATTAAATAATAAATATTAAGCTATTTAATTTATTCTATCTCCATAGATTAAATTAAATACACTTAACTTATTATTACAATTATGCCATTTCTTAAATAAATATTTTTCTTTTGCGGTGTGACCCTTTAGGTTCTCCATATTAAACCGGTTGTGAATAAATCAATTAGAACAATTCTAATCTTATTTAAATAAATAAATTAAACTATTTAATTTATTTAAATAAATAATATTTATTCTACAATAAGGGTAAGCCCCCTTAGCGATCAACGACCTTCCAGATAATATAGATTTCAACATTAATTACAAAAGAACCTTTCAGTGAATAATTATCGTATAATTCAATCCTTCTACCATACAATGTCTCAATTAAATATAAGACATGGATTTACTGTCAAGTCTTATTTAATTTAATTATATGTATTTCGATTCCCAAATGCACAACTCTAAATAATGTAAATTAGAAACTCCTTTCTAATTTCATTCTGCCTTGACCAAGGACTACTGAGTTGTCATTTATCGAATCACATAGGACATTCACATCTTTTACTAGACGAGGTAGATTCTTTGTTGATCATTCACCTATCTCTATGTACAACTTATTATACCCAATCATACCCTTTGATATACCCTAAAGGTCTTAAGAGACATGTCAAAGTATAACTCATCATACACAAGATACTATGATGATCTCAAGTCCAAGGATCACTTGTACTACTATCACTAGAGGAATTCCTATTGACAGGCGAGTAAAACTCCATTAGGTATTCCTTAGCGAGCCACGTTCAGTGAACTTATTCTCCAATAAGCACCTACATGCTTGCTTTAGTGTCTCCACACAAATGATTATTAGATCAATCATCCTCTTCCTAAGAGCAAGCAACGTATGTACTAATCTATCCGGATTCACTAATCCCCAATTTAGTAATCCAACGATTAGGAACAATTTTAGTTTGTGAGCTATCTTGAATTTAGATCTCATTAGCATGATCACTATCATGATTCTAAAAACATTGCTCAAAACTATGGGTTTATCACATTTAATATAACAGCACTATGTAGATAATATAAAATGCCTTTTAAGAAAATCAATTCTATTATTAATAAATGAATAAGATTACAAAGTATATGCTACATCATATCAAATATGATTGGCTTGTGTGCATACTACTTTCAATCTCCCACTTGCACTCCCCATCCATCACGAACCCAAGCTGTCCAAGTTGTTCAATCAGATTGATCATCTTAAGGACATGAGTCTCAACAGCAGTGCCCTCGGTCATACGAGATCGGAAGAGCTCCTTAGATATCTGATATCTAGCAGTCCTACTTTGCTCAGCATACAACTCTTTGAGGTGCAGCAATATAGTAGGAGCATCCATAGTTTCATGCTGAAGCTGAAGCTCGTTACTCATGGATGCGAGCATGATGCATTGAGCCAAGATTGCTTCATCTTGCCACTTTTTAAAAGTAGCAATCTCTTCCTCAGAGGCTGTTTCTGCAACACTTGCAGGGACTGACGAATTTAGGACATAAGAAATCTTTTCAGCAGTGAGAACAATTCTCAGATTCCTTAACCAGTCCGTGTAATTCGGCCGGTCAGTTTGTTAGCATCAAGTATGCTACGCAGTGATAGTGAGTTTCACATTTTTAAATTCTGCATGTGAAATAGACAATATTTTAGCATTCATTCATTTAATTAATTACCAAAATAAATTAGGTCTTTATTTAAATTGGTATCTCTCACTTTTTCATCAAATTATATTACCCTCAATATATATAGTTCGACAAATCTAATTAAAAGTTTGCTAGTGAGAATAAGAATCCCATTTCAAATGTATATAGCCTTGTGTGACACAACAAACGATATATAAATTGTAATCCCAGGAATTTTTAAAACCTTGTACAATTTATTTTGACAAATGAAATTCATTTTATATAATTTTTTGGACTTAATTGGATCCATGTAAACATTATTAGTTAATTATATAATTATATGGTCCCATAATTTTCTTGCATTAAAGGGACCCACTGATAGTCCGGATAAATCAGTGAGTCAACCCTACGAATTTGTTGGCAAGAAAATTTGGAAGGATTAAATAAATAATTTTATCAAGGTTGGGGTAAGTAATTCGCATAAAGAATTATTGTTGTAATAAACATTATAAATAATTAATTAATTTAATTATTTAATTCAATTTAAATATTAGGAGCATAGTGTTAAGAATTTTTAATAAATAAGTTGGGCTATTTTCTTTTATTTAAATTGACCCAAATTTTAATTAGGCAAAACCCAATTTCCTTTGGGCCACTTTTATTTTTCAGCCGACCCAACCTTATTGTGTTGAGTCCAACTCCTTTCCGATGGGTCGAAACCATTTCCTCTCTTGTCGGGTTGAATCCGCTTATTTTGGACAATCGACCAGTAGCTCACATTTGGGGATAACTAGTTAAACCAAATTGGGGAAAAAGAAATTTGACCGGTAATACAATTGTGAGAGAGCCGAGCCTAGAACCCAAACCAGTTATCTAACCCTCACGTTAGATCCATCCAAGCACGCTCTAGATTTCCAATCGGTCGGACGGACGGAGAAATTGGAAGGGAAAGTGACGCGACAGAAGTGGGCCGGCGTGCAGAAGGCCGTGCGGTGACATGAGCGACCGACCGGTCGGGCGAGAGGGGGAACTCGCCGACCGCTGGGCTAATCAAGGATCGATATGGGCGACTGAGCGGCTTCGAACGGACCAGAGGGTTTAGGGGGCGGCGATTTGACCGGAAGGGGGTTACGCGCCTCGAGGGCTTGCCAGAAATTTCACAGCTGGGCTCGGATGGATTGATGAGACCCACCATCCGTCTACTCCTCTCCTACCGTTGGACAATGGTTCGGTCAATTGGGATATTGCCCAACAATTGGGTAACCAATTTCCTATAAATTGAAGGTCCAAGCTGCCTAATAGTGAATGTCCGAATTTGTTTCGTATTTTGGGAGGAGAAGGAAGGCTGCAATTCGGTCAAGCAAAAGGTATAACAGTGAGCTGTTGGTTCAATTGATTTGTGTTTTTTTTTCTTTCTTTCTTTCTGTAATTGGTTTTGTAGTGCTCGATTGTATTAGGATTGTATTGTTGTGTATTGAAGAACCTTAAGGTTCTGGCAGTTCGAATTGTAATGAGAATAAACTGGCATTGGGTGTTATGATGCATAGCCTATGTTCGTTGTAATGTCTGACCAAACTGAGTTTCATTTTGGTGTTTAAACTGTCCTCTGTATGGTATTGGGTTATACTGTGTGCCTTATTTACTTTGGGAAATCTGGATTCACAGAACCATAAGGTTCGGGTAGCCAAAATTTGGTATAGGAATGGACCAGTGTTGGGATTGTAGAGTGCCCCATACTTGTTTGTTATAATGCTTGAGTCAGTTTTGTTGCAGGTTGGTGTTCATTGTCGCCAATTTACAGTCTTGTTAGATGCGAACACTAGCCCTGTTACCTTGTAATACCATGAAACCAATTATTAGTTATACTGATACACTGATAAAAATAATTATTATTTCATTATTACTTAATTAATATTAAATAATAATTAAGTAAAATTAATAAATTAATTATTTATTATTCGGTATCTAATAATAAATAAAGATTATAAATATTTAATTATCAATATTAAATAAATAAGGTTAATAGAATGAATACTTAATATTTAACATTAAACACTAAATAAGGATAATAAATGTTTTATTATTGTTTAGTAACATTCAACAGTAATTAAGTAGGAATAAAATAAATTAATAATTATTTATTATCAATGAATAATAAATAAAGGAAATAAATATTTAATTATTATGGGATAATAATTAAATATGAATAGAGTTAATAAAACAATTATTATTTATCAATGAGTAAAGGTAATAAGTATTTAATTATTATTGGATAATAATTAAATATAAATAAAGTTAATAATTTCATTATTTATTATTTATCCTTAAATAATAAATAAAGCTAATAAATATTTGATTATTGTTTAACTACTATTAAATAATAATCAAGTATGGATAAAATTAATAGATTAATTATTTATTATTTATCCTTAAATAATAAATAAAACTAATAGATAGTTGATTATTGCTTAATTATTATTAAATAATAATCAACTATGAATTAAGTTAATAATTTAATTATTTGTCAGTAAGTGATAAATAAAGATAACAAATATTTAATTATTATTTAATATTAAATAATAATTAAGTATGGATGAAGTTAATAAAATAATTATTTATTATTGAGTAATAAATAAAGATATTAAATATTTGATTGTTATTTAGCTAATAATGATTTAATATGAGTAAAGTAAATTATTTATTATTTCTCATTTAATAATAAATAAAGATAATAAGAACTTAATTATTATTTAATTAACCTTAATAATAATTAAGTATGGGTAGAGTGATACATTAATTATCTAATTATTGTTAAATAAGGGAAATAATTTCGTAATTACCCTTGAAAGTGAATAACAGCTAGGTGTGAATAGGACTTAAATAACCTGTCTATTCGTTGTCACTGATGGCTAGTAATGCATTAAACAATCTATTATTTAGCTTTGTAAATAAATTAAATATGATAGTCGTTAAATCTGGATACTGTTATGTCATAATGCACTAGCAAGATAATTATTTTCTGTATATAATAACTAAAAGTCATAAATTAATTTATGAGAGATAGTAATTAAATGTATGTCGAATTAATTATCTGCCAAATAAATAGCATAAGTGAGTGTATCGATATACAGTTTTGCAATGCTAATGGATAAACCGACTTTATCAACTGATAGGTTATCCAAGGTCAATTAGTTAAAGCTAAGATTTATTGTAGCTGAGCAAACAGGCAAGTTCTCTATCCCGAAACTTTGATTTTTGCAAGTTCCCTAACTTCATTCTTTCAGTATAATGAATGCAAGTTCTATCTTACTCAACTTTTACATTGAGCAAGTTTCTAAACCTTATGCACTATTTTTAATTCGTGCAAAAAGGTATATATATTATTGCAAGTTATTCTTTAAGCTTGAATTTTATCTCCAAGCATGCCTTAAGTGGTCTAATTACTTTTAAAATTATTCCACATCTGTGTATTTATTGACATTCGCACTCGTGCATTTGAATTCGTATATTTATTTAAGTTCAGAAATTTATGAACTATTCATGGTTAAGTCTGAACCCTTGTTCGGTCAGGCAAGTATGTGAGAATTTATAAAAGCTATCCGAACCAATCGATGGTAAGGATTCTTAGACTGTATGAACACCCCTCTTATTATAGGGGAGTACCCCAGGTACCGTATATAAGGTGCAAATAGCAGAGTTAAATGTTATGCATACACATAGCGTACGCGAGGCTGATCCCCTCAAGTACTTATTCTGTAGCCAGTAACCAGAGGGTCAACTAGCTATTGACTCCTTTGGAAGTTATTGTTCAAAGTCTATTTGACTACCCATTTGTTCTAAAAGCATTTATTGTTATTGCTTCTGATAATTCTATTGCTAAAAATCTCTTTCTATATCCCTTTCGTCATGGTATATCCTTATTATTGTACTTTAAACTTGCTGAGCAAACTCGTTGCTCATCCTTGCTATATCATGACTTCATTGCAGCTAAACCCGAGACGTCAGGGAAGAACAAAGGGAAAGAAAAGATGAAGTGATAGACTTCATGTAGCAGATTTTAAGTTTATGTGTAGTTAATTACTGTTAATGTAATTTAAACCCTGATATTTATTTAGGGTATGGATTTGTGTAAGTGTTTAAGGTTATTGTATTCTGGGACTAGTAACACCTTTGTAATGAACAACGTATGTTTATTATATTCCGCATTTTAGTTACCATATGTTGTTAGAGGTGAATGTTTATATTGGATTGTGATGACCGGATCCGGGTATTTGGAGACCCGAATTTGGGGGCGTCACAGGTTGGTATCAGAGCCATAGGTTATAAACTTTAGGATCGCAAAACCTAGGTTATAACCTTAGCATTAAACTCGTATTGAGTACGCTAGGATATGAATCAAGGAGATTCAGGTAATGGTCTTGTCTGGGGGTGGATTGTGGAAATCTGCCAAGCCGAGTTGTACATGATAAAATATCATTTCATTCTATCAATGAACATATTTTATTATGATACTGATATTTGTTATCTCTGTCTGTGTTGTAGGATGGCTGACAGGGAAGGGACTAGTGGGACCCAGGAGGAGGAGATATTCCTAGATATACCAGTAGTTGTTGAGCAGTTGGTGGGGTATGCTCCTATTGCCCCAGGGGTACCACTGGAGGAGTCCGAGCCAGAGGAGGACCATCAGAGAGAGCTACCAGAGCCGGTTGTAGGTGGAGTCATGAGGTCCGGTAGTTAGGACCCGGATGCTGAGGAGGAGGACCCCGAGACCGAGGGAGAGGAGCCACCTGCTTATGTTGATGGCATGGGGTCCACGGTCGACGATATCATTGAGGGACTGACCAGCAGGAACGAGGAGCTGGAGGCTCGGATAGCTCATCTGGAGGAGCAGAATCAGACCCACCAGATCCGAGAGGACCAGTATAGAGACCTGGCCTATCAACTCGAGCATGACTTGGGAGTGGCGAAGGTACAGCTGCAGGGCTACGAGTCCTCAGCGCAGCAGATCGGACCATTGCTACATCAGTTAGTGGCCCGAAACGCTGAGTTGAGAGAGAAACTGGAGCAGAAGGATCTGCAGATCGCCTACCTGAAGGCGAAGCAGGAGGCCATGAGGTTCGAGATTGGGCTAGAGGTTGCTGAGAATGTCCGAGTTAGGGACGCCTGGGTTAGAGCAGCAAATAGAGTTGACCTATTGGAGGACCGGTTAGAGGCCGGGGCGGTGAGGATTGAGACCTTGGGATTTGCTCTGGATGCAGCCTACAGGAGGCCCCAGACTGAGGTGGGGGAGTCTAGCCGCTCTGTTCGTCGCAGGGTCGGGGGTGGAGCGTTCTCTTCTGGTCAGCAGGCACGGATTCGTCACGACGTGCAGTGACGTGATATGATGGTTGTTTTGTCATTAGTACAGTCAGTCCCACTTTTTGTTATATTAGGGGACGTATTCATGTTTATTTTATGAAACTCTATATATGTTTTCATGTTTGGGGTAGCAGTTAAACCCCAACTTTTGTTGTTTTGAGGATGGAGAGTCAGGATTCCCCACTTTTTTCTTAAGGGGAAATGTTTAATGATAGATAGGGCATGTAGTGGCGCATTTATAGAAGTATGCCACAGGTTTAGTCCTTGTAACAAACAGTGGTATATCAATATAAATGCAGATATTTCACTTAAATCAAATGTATTTGATAGATGTTTTTACCCTTGATTTGCTGATTTTAATGACATATTGTGTGAAATATAAAACTATAGGTAAAAGTCGGCCATAATTCAAATCATGCCGCCAAGAGGACGACCACGTAATCGACAGGTTGAAGAGCCAGAAAGTGAGGTTGGAAACCAAACCAATCCAATGAGGATGTTCGCGGAGATGCTGGCGGAAGCCATGCAATCAAGACCGCCACCTGGAGGGACCCAACCAGTAACCGAGCCAACGCATCATTTGACCAATTTTAAAGATTTCAAATTGGTTGGACCACCCGAATTCAAGGGAACTCTTAACCCAATAGAAGCACAGACCTGGATCGAAGAGATAGAAAAGGTCTTCGAGGTCGCATGGGTGGCCGAGGAACAAAAGACTGGATTTGCCACGTTCATGCTGAAGGGCGAGGCTAACTATTGGTGGAAGGCCAATAAGGGTCGAGCAGGTGAGGGGGTCATCTCATGGGAAAGATTTAAAGAGTTGTTCTTCGAAAATTACTTTCCAGAGAATACACAGCAGGATATGGAAGTTAAGTTTCTGGAACTGAAACAGGGAAATATGACTGTCGCAGAATACGCGGCGAAGTTCAATGAATTGGCCCGATTTGCTCCACACCAGGTGGACACCGAGGCCAGGAAGGCAAGAAGGTTTGAATTGGGACTAAAACCCTGGGTGCAGAAGTCAGTTGCAATATTGAAAATCAAGAACTTCGCTGAACTACTGGAAAGGGCTATCATTGCGGAAGGGGGCAATGAAGCAGTGGCGCGATTCAACCAAGAGAGAAAGAAGAATCAAGAGGTGACCAAGGCAGGGAGCAGCGGAGGTAGTAACCCCAACAAACGGAAGTGGCTCGAGAGTCAGTCATCCGGGGGAAACAAATCTGGAGGGGAGGTGAAGAAACAAGGCAGGTGCAGTAATTGTGGGAAAAACCACACTGGGGAATGCATGAAAGGGAAGAGTGTTTGTTACCGGTGTGGACAACCGGGGCACATGGCTCCCCAGTGTCCGAACAAACAGAAAGGAGGATGTTTCTCTTGTGGAGCACCCGACCACCAGATAAAGGACTGTCCGAAGAGGAAGGGCGACGTCGGGAGTGGCAACAGCAGCAACAACAACAGCGGGAATAACAACCGGCTGAGCTATAGGGCACCAGCCAGTCAAGCCAACAGGCCAACAGCCCGCACGTTCAACATGACTGTTCAGGATGCCATGGAATCCAAAGACGTGGTGTCAGGTATCATCCCAATCAATGATATAAATGCATATGTGTTATTCGATTCGGGTGCTACCTGTTCTTTTGTTTCCGAAGAATTTGCTAGTCAGTTAAATTTACCTCGTGAAAAGTTAGAACACCCTATGAACGTAGAAGTAGCAAACAAGGAAATTATCCCCGTAGAATGCATTGATAGGAATTGTAGTGCTGAATTGCGAGGATTTAAGCTCAATGTGGATTTGATACCGATTCGGCTGGGAGAGTTTGATGTAATCCTGGGAATGGATTGGTTATCAAATCACGAAGCAGTTATTGACTGTAAGAAGAAATGTGTACACCTGAAGACTCCTAACAAGTCAAAGGTGATATTCTATGGTAATAAACCACCAAGACAATCTTGTTGTCTTACTATGATGCAAACCAATAAACTGCTTAAGAAAGGCTGCATGTGTTATTTGGCACATGTAATTGATACCCGCCAGATTAGGGATGAGATGAGTTAAATACCAATCGTGAGGGATTTCGCTGATGTCTTCCCCGATGAACTTCCGGGACTGCCGCCGGATAGGGAAACCGAGTTCGTTGTCGATTTGGCACCGGGAACCGCACCAATATCGAAACCGCCGTATCGGATGGCACCTGTAGAAATGAAAGAGTTGATGGTGCAACTGCAGGAACTGCTAGACAAGGGTTATATCAGACCGAGCGTGTCCCCGTGGGGAGCGCCAGTTCTGTTTGTAAAGAAGAAAGATGGTTCTATGCGACTTTGTATCGACTACCGGGAGTTGAACAAAGTTACGATTAAGAATAGGTATCCGCTTCCTAGGATTGACGATCTATTTGATCAACTCAAGGGAGCAAAGTACTTTTCAAAAATCGACCTAAGAACAGGCTATCATCAGCTGAAGGTGAGGCAGGAAGATATCCCGAAGACTGCATTTAGGACTCGTTATGGGCACTTCGAGTTTCTAGTAATGTCATTTGGATTGACGAATGCACCAGCATCATTCATGGACATGATGAACAGAGTATTCAAGCAGTACTTGGACAAGTTCGTAGTCGTATTCATCGATGACATTCTGGTGTATTCAGGGACGGAGGAGGAACATGCTGAACATTTGAAGATTGTATTGGAAGCTCTCAGGAAGGAGAAGTTGTATGCAAAGTTTTCTAAATGTGAGTTTTGGTTGCAGAGGGTACAATTTCTGGGTCACGTCATCGACAAGAATGGTGTTTCGGTGGACCCAGCAAAAGTAGAAGCCGTTATCAACTGGGAACAGCCGAAGACGCCAACAGAGATCAGGAGTTTCTTAGGATTAGCGGGATACTATCGAAGGTTCATACAGGATTTTTCAAAGATAACATCGCCATTGACCAATCTCACCAGGAAAACAGTTAAGTTCGTTTGGTCGGAGAAATGTGAGGAAAGTTTTATGGAGCTGAAGAAGAGACTCAGCCAAGCACCGGTGTTGACCTTACCCGACAACACTGGGGGTTTTGTAGTGTATAGCGATGCGTCACACAAAGGTCTTGGCTGTGTACTGATGCAACACGGCAAGGTCGTGGCGTACGCATCACGTCAACTGAAAGACTATGAGAAGGGTTATCCGACTCATGACTTGGAGTTAGCAGCGGTAGTTTTCGCCTTGAAGATTTGGAGGCACTACCTATACGGGAAGAAGTGCGAGATATATACAGATCACAAAAGTCTGAAATATATCTTCACTCAAAAGGAGCTGAACATGAGGCAGCGCCGATGGTTAGAATTGATCAAGGACTACGATTGTGAAATTCTGTACCATCCGGGCAAAGCAAATGTAGTGGCTGATGCCTTAAGCAGAAAGGGCAAGGTGAAATTGATGCAGCTGACAGTTCAAGAGTAATTGATAAAGGACTTTGAACGTCTAGAACTGGAGGTTAGGTATCCAATGGAGGCGGACGAAAAAGTGTTCACCGCGACAGTAGGTCCGACTCTACTGGATAAGATACAGGAGGCTCAAGAATTCGACGAAGAATGCATTGACATTAAGAAGCAACTATCGGAGGGAAAGACATTGAAGTACAAGGTTGACAGCACAGGATTGCTGAGATTCGAGGGAAGGATCTGGATACCCTACGTACCAGACTTAAGAGAAGAGATATTGCAGGAGGCCCATAATACGAGATTTTCGGTACATCCGGGTAGCACCAAAATGTATCAAGATCTTCGTCAGCATTATTGGTGGCCGCATTTGAAGGGGGAAGTTGCAGAATTCGTCAGCCGGTGTTTAACTTGTCAGAGGATCAAGGCAGAGCACCAACGGCCAAGCGGATTGTTGCAACCTTTAGAGATTCCCAAGTGGAAGTGGGAACACATCATAATGAATTTTGTGGTAGGGCTCCCGACAACACCAAAGGGTCTAGACGCTATCTGGGTGATTGTAGATCGATTGACCAAGTCTGCCCATTTTCTACCGATCAAGATCAGGTACAAATTAGAGCAGTTGGCGAAACTTTACGTGAAGGAGAT
The DNA here is from genome assembly GCA_034770075.1 of Aralia elata. Taxonomy (NCBI): domain Eukaryota; kingdom Viridiplantae; phylum Streptophyta; class Magnoliopsida; order Apiales; family Araliaceae; genus Aralia; species Aralia elata. The sequence continues at coordinate 48,815,545 of CM068385.1, forward strand.
AGTATCGCGACATGGAGTGTCGGTGTCTATTGTATCTGACAGAGATCCGCGCTTCACGTCAAATTTTTGGAGAAGTCTACAGGAAAGAATGGGAACACAGTTGAGAATGAGTACGGCGTATCATCCTCAGACTGATGGTCAGAGTGAGCGAACAATTCAGACTCTAGAGGATATGCTCCGGGCAGTTGTGATGGAATTAAGTGGCAGCTGGGACGATCACTTGCCACTAGTAGAGTTCGCCTACAACAATAGTTACCATGCTAGCATTGGTATGCCACCGTACGAAGCGTTGTATGGAAGGAAGTGTCAAACACCATTGTGTTGGGATGAAGTTGGTGAACGGAGGTTGTTGGGACCAGAAATGGTACAACAAACCGTGGAAATCATTAGAGTAATAAGACAGCGGTTAGTAGCAGCCCAGGATCACCAGAAGAAGTATGCTGACTTACATCGTCAGAAACGAGACTTTGAGGTCGGAAGCTTTATGTTCCTGAAGGTATCTCCCTGGAAAGGGAAAATCCGTTTTGGGAAGAAGGGCAAGCTGAGCCCTAGGTTCATAGGACCTTTCGAAATATTAAGGAGAATAGGCGAAGTGGCGTACGAGGTAGCATTACCTCCTGAGCTTTAGCACATTCACAACGTGTTTCATGTATCAGTATTACGTCCATATAAGCCAGACTATAAACATGTTATTTCCTATGAACCAATTCAAGTCGAAAGAGATCTATCGTACGAGGAGATTCCTGTCCAAATACTTGATAGGAAGGAACAGAGGCTTAGGAATAAAACCATCCATTTTGTTAAAGTTCTCTGGAGAAACCACGCGGTGGAAGAAGCTACGTGGGAACTTGAAGAGAAGATGAGAGCAAATTATCCGCAATTATTTGAGTAACCTTAGATTGAAATTCCAAGGACAGAATTTTTATAAGGGGGAGAGGATGTAATGCCCAGGAATTTTTAAAACCTTGTACAATTTATTTTGACAAATGAAATTCATTTTATATAATTTTTTGGACTTAATTGGATCTATGTAAATATTATTAGTTAATTATATAATTATATGGTCCCATAATTTTCTTGCATTAAAGGGACCCACTGATAGTCCGGATAAATCAGTGAGTCAACCCTACGAATTTGTTGGCAAGAAAATTTGGAAGGATTAAATAAATAATTTTATCAAAGTTGGGGTAAGTAATTCGCATAAAGAATTATTGTTGTAATAAACATTATAAATAATTAATTAATTTAATTATTTAATTCAATTTAAATATTAGGAGCATAGTGTTAAGAATTTTTAATAAATAAGTTGGGCTATTTTCTTTTATTTAAATTGACCCAAATTTTAATTAGGCAAAACCCAATTTCCTTTGGGCCACTTTTATTTTTCAGCCGACCCAACCTTATTGGGTTGAGTCCAACTCCTTTCCGATGGGTCGAAACCATTTCCTCTCTTGTCGGGTTGAATCCGCTTATTTTGGACAATCGATCAGTAGCTCACATTTGGGGATAACTAGTTAAACCAAATTGGGGAAAAAGAAATTTGACCGGTAATACAATTGTGAGAGAGCCGAGCCTAGAACCCAAACCAGTTATCTAACCCTCACGTTAGATCCATCCAAGCACGCTCTAGATTTCCAATCGGTCGGACGGACGGAGAAATTGGAAGGGAAAGTGACGCGACAGAAGTGGGCCGGCGTGCAGAAGGCCGTGCGGTGACATGAGCGACCGACCGGTCGGGCGAGAGGGGGAACTCGCCGACCGCTGGGCTAATCAAGGATTGATATGGGCGACTGAGCGGCTTCGAACGGACCAGAGGGTTTAGGGGGCGGCGATTTGACCGGAAGGGGGTTACGCGGCTCGAGGGCTTGCCGGAAATTTCACAGCTGGGCTCGGATGGATTGATGAGAACCACCGTCCGTCTACTCCTCTCCTACCGTTGGACAATGGTTCAGTCAATTGGGATATTGCCCAACAATTGGGTAACCAATTTCCTATAAATTGAAGGTCCAAGCTGCCGATTCCCTGTTCTTGCGAGTTCACAGTAGAAAAAAAAAAGAAAGAATATATATATATATATATATATATATATATATATAATAGAAATCGCAGCAAGAAGGCAGGGGAGGCTAATAGTGAATGTCCGAATTCGTTTCGTATTTTGGGAGGAGAAGGAAGGCTACAATTCGGTCAAGCAAAAGGTATAACAGTGAGCTATTGGTTCAATTGATTTGTGTTTTTTTTTCTTTCTTTCTTTCTGTAATTGGTTTTGTAGTGCTCGATTGTATTAGGATTGTATTGTTGTGTATTGAAGAACCTTAAGGTTCTGGCAGTTCGAATTGTACTGAGAATAAACTGGCATTGGGTGTTATGATGCATAGCCTATGTTCGTTGTAATGTCTGACCAAACTGAGTTTCATTTTGGTGTTTAAACTGTCCTCTGTATGGTATTGGGTTATACTGTGTGCCTTATTTACTTTGGGAAATCTGGATTCACAGAACCATAAGGTTCGGGTAGCCAAAATTTGGTATAGGAATGGACCAGTGTTGGGATTGTAGAGTGCCCCATACTTGTTTGTTATAATGCTTGAGTCAGTTTTGTTGCAGGTTGGTGTTCATTGTCGCCAATTTACAGTCTTGTTAGATGCGAACACTAGCCCTGTTACCTTGTAATACCATGAAACCAATTATTAGTTATACTGATACACTGATAAAAATAATTATTATTTCATTATTACTTAATTAATATTAAATAATAATTAAGTAAAATTAATAAATTAATTATTTATTATTCGATATCTAATAATAAATAAAGATTATAAATATTTAATTATCAATTTTAAATAAATAAGGTTAATAGAATGAATACTTAATATTTAACATTAAACACTAAATAAGGATAGTAAATGTTTAATTTTTGTTTAGTAACATTCAACAGTAATTAAGTAGGAATAAAATAAATTAATAATTATTTATTATCAATGAATAATAAATAAAGGAAATAAATATTTAATTATTATGGGATAATAATTAAATATGAATAGAGTTAATAAAACAATTATTATTTATCAATGAGTAAAGGTAATAAGTATTTAATTATTATTGGATAATAATTAAATATAAATAAAGTTAATAATTTCATTATTTATTATTTATCCTTAAATAATAAATAAAGCTAATAAATATTTGATTATTGTTTAACTACTATTAAATACTAATCAAGTATGGATAAAATTAATAGATTAATTATTTATTATTTATCCTTAAATAATAAATAAAGCTAATAGATAGTTGATTATTGCTTAATTACTATTAAATAATAATCAAGTATGAATTAAGTTAATAATTTAATTATTTGTCAGTAAGTGATAAATAAAGATAACAAATATTTAATTATTATTTAATATTAAATAATAATTAAGTATGGATGAAGTTAATAAAATAATTATTTATTATTGAGTAATAAATAAAGATATTAAATATTTGATTGTTATTTAGCTAATAATGATTTAATATGAGTAAAGTAAATTATTTATTATTTCTCATTTAATAATAAATAAAGATAATAAGAACTTAATTATTATTTAATTAACCTTAATAATAATTAAGTATGGGTAGAGTGATACATTAATTATCTAATTATTGTTAAATAAGGGAAATAATTTCGTAATTACCCTTGAAAGTGAATAATAGCTAGGTGTGAATATGACTTAAATAACCTGTCTATTCGTTGTCACTGATGGCTAGTAATGCATTAAACAATCTATTATTTATCTTTGTAAATAAATTAAATATGATAGTCGTTAAATCTGGATACTGTTATGTCATAATGCACTAACAAGATAATTATTTTCTGTAAATAATAACTAAAAGTCATAAATTAATTTATGCTTAGCAAATGATTAGATAGTAATTAAATGTATGTCGAATTAATTATCTGCCAAATAAATAGCATAAGTGAGTGTATCGATATACAGTTTTGCAATGCTAATGGACTTTATCAACTGATAGGTTATCCAAGGTCAATTAGTTAAAGCTAAGATTTATTGTAGCTGAGCAAACATGCAAGTTTTCTATCCCGAAACTTTGATTTTTGCAAGTTCCCTAACTTCATTCTTTCAGTATAATGAATGCAAGTTCTATCTTACTCAACTTTTACATTGAGCAAGTTTCTAAACCTTATGCACTATTTTTAATTCGTGCAAAAAGGTATATATATTATTGCAAGTTATTCTTTAAGCTTGAATTTTATCTCCAAGCATGCCTTAAGTGGTCTAATTACTTTTAAAATTATTCCACATCTATGTATTTATTGACATTCGCACTCGTGCATTTGAATTCGTATATTTATTTAAGTTCAGAAATTTATGAACTATTCATGGTTAAGTCTGAACCCTTGTTCGGTCAGGCAAGTATGTGAGAATTTATAAAAGCTATCCGAACCAATCGATGGTAAGGATTCTTAGACTGTATGAACACCCCTCTTATTATAGGGGAGTACCCCAGGTACCGTATATAAGGTGCAAATAGCAGAGTTAAATGTTATGCATACACATAGCGTACGCGAGGCTGATCCCCTCAAGTACTTATTCTGTAGCCAGTAACCAGAGGGTCAACTAGCTATTGACTCCTTTAGAAGTTATTGTTCAAAGTCTATTTGACTACCCATTTGTTCTAAAAGCATTTATTGTTATTGCTTCTGATAATTCTATTGCTAAAAATCTCTTTCTATATCCCTTTCGTCATGATATATCCTTATTGTTGTACTTTAAACTTGCTGAGCAAACTCGTTGCTCATCCTTGCTATATCATGACTTCATTGCAGCTAAACCCGAGACGTCAGGGAAGAACAAAGGGAAAGAAAAGATGAAGTGATAGACTTCATGTAGCAGATTTTAAATTTATGTGTAGTTAATTACTGTTAATGTAATTTAAACCCTGATATTTATTTAGGGTATGGATTTGTGTAAACGTTTAAGGTTATTGTATTCTGGGACTAGTAATACCTTTGTAATGAACAACGTATGTTTATTATATTCCGCATTTTAGTTACCATATGTTGTTAGAGGTGAATGTTTATATTGGATCGTGATGACCGGATCCGGGTATTTGGAGACCCGAATTTGGGGGCGTCACATAAATAAATAGGTAGACAACTATTGTCAATTACATCACTATGTAACTCCTTGTATTTTGCCTCTAGATTATTTTGATCAAGTGTGACACATCCGAATCAAAATTATCCAAGTTAAGTCCAACCTAGCACTTCCATATATTCAAAAGAAAAACACTATCTTTGTGTGACACAACAAAATAGCATCGTTCAGTCTATGTATAAGCATCAAATGTGATAAAGCAACATCTTAAATATTTAATACTTGCCTTGTGTGACACAACAAACTCATATTAAATATTTAATACTCTATCGCTTTACCATGCTAGAAGGCGACGTTCGATATTCCAAATATCTTTGAACGCTTAGGACTTAATATAATTTCATTGAGGGGTTTGTTATTATTAGTCTCATCTTGTTTAGCGCGCATGCACATATATATAAAATACGCGTCATATTATTTTACATGCGAAGCATGTTTGATAATATATAATATATATATATAGTAAGCATGCACATATAGAATACTATATTCTACCCGGATTGATTATGGACTTTTATTCTAGTTTAGTTCACTAGAGCCACCAAGTGAACCAAAAGGTCAAACCTAGGGTGCAAGAATAAATTTAAATATAACTATTACATTTAAACCCGGGCTCCAATACAAACGGGTCTTCAAGCGCTCCTTGCTCCTTTGTCTCCAATTCTTCAAAATTAATTCTAACTAGTCCTATTACAAAAACTATTTACAATGAATAGAAACCTTGATCAGCAGTCAAGGGGAAGTACATAGGAGGGAGATATAATTTACATTAAGAAAAATTAGAGAAGACGAGGTACGCAGACCCCATTTATAAAAACTCATACATTCAAACATCCACTAAAATAAATCCAATCACATATTGGTCAATAGTCCATAATCAATCCCTATTTATTATCATACATATCTCTATATGTATCAATAAATAACATTCATCTCATGAATAATAAAACCATTCCATATATGCATTGATTTCAATTAATGGGCAAAATTTTTGCTAATATTTAGTTTTTGAAACAAAATAAACTCTTTTATTTTAATCAAAAACCAAATCTAAATTAAACTCTTTTAATTTTAGCAATCTGAAATCCTATTTTAGATAAAATAAATATCTTTATTTTAAACTTATATCAATTAAATAAACCATTTATTTCAATTGAAGGAAAAAAAAAATTTCGGATTCTGCTAGCCGGCGCAGCTGCGCCCAGAATGAACTGGCAAACGGCGCAGCTGCGCTCCAGAATGAACTGGAGCCGGCGCAGCTGCGCCGCGTCGCTGATCCAAAAAAAATTGATTCTGCCCAAAAATTTCGATCCAATCGCATACCATACTCATATGGAATCATCAAAATCGATAATTAGCACAAGATTAGGCTCTGATACCACTGTTAGGTTTGTATATAGCGCGAACATGCAATCAAATTACATAAATAGTGTGAAAGCACGATAAAAAGAATTTAAAAATTTTAATACAAACCATCACCATGATCAATCTATGTGCTCAATTAACGATATAAACGAAAGAGAAAGAGAATAAAAATTATACCCTCGTAGAACAAAGCTTCCTCGGGTACAAGTTCAACTCCTAGTCCTTCGTGTTCTCCTCGAATTCCACCGATTAAATTCCTTTGCTTGATCAACGTTAGCCACCCAAGTGTTTGGCTTCTAGAGGTGATCCACCAAGGAAAAATAGGTATTCAAGAAGTTGGGTATTGGCAAACCCTAGTTTCTATCTCTATAGAAATTGCTAGTACTCTCCACAATCTAATGCAAGAGTCTGTAACCCCAATCTATGATAAGAATCCTCTTATTTATAGATGTAGGAATAACTCTTCCCTAAACTATTTAGGATTAGGGTTTCTATTATAATTAAACTCCTTTAATTAATTATGCTCCTAATCCAATTATGAATTCATGGGAGAGTACTTCTATTAATTAATTCTCAATCCCTATTAGGAATTAAATAATAGTAATAATAATAATAATAATAATAAGACTCCTCTTATTAATTTATATTTAATATTTCCAAAATATTAAATAATAAATATTAAACTATTTAATTTATTCTATCTCCATAGATTAAATTAAATACACATAATTTATTATTACAATTATGCCATTTACTTCTTAAATAAATATTTTTCTTTTGCTGTGTGACCCTTTAGGTTCTCCATATTAAACCGGTTGTGAATAAATCAATTAGAACAATTCTAATCTTATTTAAATAAATAAATTAAACTATTTAATTCATTTAAATAAATAATATTTATTCTACAATAAGGGTAAGCCTGATGAGTGAGTTTTATACCTACGAATCAGGTCTTGTTAGACTTAATTATTATGGTCTTTAAGTGTTTTTAGTATTGTTTTATTCGTTTTTGTGTTTGTTTATTGTAGGATTGGAGCTGGAGGGGCAAAAGGGTAAATTTGGAGCTTAAAGGACACTTAATGGCATTTTTGTAAATATGTGGGCATGACCTAGCGCCAGAGGCGCTAGGATTAGCACTACTATAGCGCCAGAGGCGCTAGGACACGAATTTGGTTGCTGAGTTGCGGCTGAGGAGGAAAAAAAGAAGCCAATTTGGAAGAGGATTAGAGAATTGTTGATCAGATTTAGAGAAGGAAACCTTAAGAGGGAACTTGGAGACTTTTATTATTATTATTCTACTTTTCTAGAGTTAGTTTGCGTGGAGTTTTACCGTGGATTATTATTGTTCAAGTGCTGGATTTTGATGTGGGTTGAACTTTACTTTGGATTTTATTCTTCAATTGAGTTTGATCAATCTACTTCTTCTTACTTCAATTGATTGTTTATTTTCCCATGTGTAATTTTAATCCCATAATGGCTTTTGGTTCAGACATGAACTAATCTCCATTATGGGATTCTAACGGATTTTAATATGTAGTCTAATTAAAAGCTTGATTGTTAGATTGTTTTGCATATCATAAGAAATTTCTATCATGATTGTTTTGCATGTATGAATGCTTGATCACCATTCGATTTCAGTGCTTGTATGGAATTGAGAAATAACATATAAGTATGGGTTGTAATCATGATAGCTTACGAATATGAGGCTTAAGTGGTTAGCTTAATATTTTGTGAATCAGATAGAAATATACTGTTTCACCGTAGGAGCTAAAATAAGGGCTTGTGCTTTAAATCAATATAATTGTAATTTCAAATAGAAATATAGTGATTTTGGTTATAGTGGTGATTACATGGTGTCTATTGAGTATGGATATTATGTAAGTAGGTCATAATACATTGACAAATGGTTATGTCTATTTTAGTGTCCTTGGCTACTTTTCTGTGATATGTGAACTTACTAGCATGATAGTGGTAATTAGATGAACTATTAAATGAAGTTAGGATCCCATTAATTCTAAGCTTGATATATTCCGTTAGTATTTGCACCTTTAGTTGTTAATTTGTTTAGAAATAATTTTGTCACCAAAATCAAGTCATTAGTTTAGGCAAATAAGTATAGTGATAGGACTGATGCATAGTAATTCAATTTAGCACTTTCTCTGTGGGACGATACTCTACTTCCTCTGTATTACTTGTTGACCACGTATACTTGCGTGAGTTAGAGCTCTTTTATTAAAGACTAAAAAGGAGGTAACAAGTTTTTGGCGCCGTTGCCAGGGACAGGCGTTTAAATTATTATTATCATCAGTTTAAAGCTATCTTGTTTGACTTAGACAAATCTAATCTTTTCTCATTTCTATTTTTATTTTTGTTTTGGTTTCAGGTACTTGTAGAATTTTTATGCACACACGATCATCCAACTCAGAATTGACACCAGCACAGGATAATATTGACGGAAGAGGTTGGAAAGCAAGAGTGCGTAGGAATTTACAAGCACAGTTGGAAGGAACTATACCGAATATGGCGGAAGAACAAAGAGAGGAGCATAAAGCTCTGCGGGACTATTCTATGCCGAATATTAATGGATTGCAGTCTAGCATAGTCAGACCGGCGATAGCAGCAAACACTTTTGAGATAAAACCGGGCACCATTCAAATGGTGCAAAATTCTGTCCAGTTTGGGGGTGCTGCTACAGACGATCCTAATGAGCATCTTTTGAGCTTCATTGAAATTTGTGATACATTTAGATACAACGGGGTGACGGAGGATGCCATCCGACTAAGGCTGTTTCCATTCTCATTGAGGGATAGAGCGAGAAGTTGGCTTCATTCTTTCCCTTCAGGATCAATTACTACATGGGAGGACCTAGCACAAAAGTTTTTAGCCAAGTTTTTCCCAATGGCTAAAACTGCAAAAATGAGGACAGCAATCTCTCAGTTCAAGCAACAACAGGGTGAATCCTTATACGAGGCTTGGGATAGGTACAAGGAGATGCTAAGGAAGTGTCCGCACCATGGGATGCTAGATTAGATGGTGATCAACACATTTTATAGTGGATTGGGATGGCAGTCGAGGCAAATGGTAGATGCAGCTGCAGGTGGAGCTTTAGGGGCGAAGAGCTATGACGAAGCTTATAACCTTATCGAGACTATGACAGCTAATGATTTTCAAAATCCTACAGCCAGAATGCCACAGCCCAGAGTTGCAGGTTTGTTGGAAATGGATGCTATTACTCAGTTGTCAGCACAGATGGCGGCTATGGCGAAGAAAATAGAGTCGTTGTCAGAAAGTAAAGCCAAGTCAGTTGCCTTCGTATGTGAGATTTGTGCGGGGTCGCACTCAACAGATCAGTGTGCTATCAACTCGGAGTCAGTGCAGTATGTGAACACTTATAGGAAAGACCAAGGTCAGTTTTAGAACACATATAACCCCAACAACCGCAATCATCCAAACTTTAGTTGGTCAAATAATCAAGGAAATCAGCAACAACAGTTTCAGCAGAATCAGCAGTTTCCATCTCAGCCAGCGCAACAACAGTTTGCTCCACGACCACCTTTTCCACCGGGATATTCTCAACAACAAAATCCTACTCCATATGCACCTCAGCAAGAAAAGAAATTAGAAATGGAGGAGATGATGTTAAAGTACATGGCAAATACAGAGGTGATGATCAAAAGCCAGGCAGTGGCTATTAAAAATCTGGAAACTCAGATGGGGCAAATGGCGACTATGCTTAACAGCAGGCCCCAAGGTTCATTGCCAAGTACCACAGAGGCAAATCCACGGCGAGAGGGTAAAGAACAGTGTCAGGCCATAACACTAAGATCGGGAAAGCAATATGCAGGAACTGTACCAGGCACTGCGGCACCTAGTTTACAAGGGGATGACACTGGGGTTGAAACTGAGAAAGAAATTGAAGCTGATCAGAAAGAGAAGAAAGATGAGTCCGAGTCGCAGCAAGTAGAGAAGGAGAAAGCGAGTTCAGATAAGAAGCCCGTGAATACAGTACCACAAGTTCACCCTCAAGTTCCGTATCCGCAGATTGAACAAGCAGAGGGACGATAAACAGTTCAGAAAGTTTTTGGAGGTTTTTAAGAAACTGCAGATCAACATACCCTTCGCGGAGGCATTGGAACAAATGCCAAGTTATGCAAAGTTCATGAAGGGTATACTGTCAAGGAAGAGAAGGTTAGACAAATTTGAGACAGTGGCCTTGACGGAGGAATGCAGTGCAGTGCTTCAGCGTAAATTACCTCCAAAGCTGAAAGATCCGGGCAGTTTCACAATTCCATGCACGATCGGAAAGATGAGCTTTGATAAATGTTTGTGTGATCTTGGGGCAAGTATCAACCTGATGCCTTTGTCTGTATTCAGTCAGTTGGGATTGCCGAAACCAAGGCCAACAAATATTTCTCTGCAGTTAGCTGATAGATCTATCACATATCCACGAGGGATAGTGGAGGACGTACTGGTGAAAGTGGACAAATTTATCTTTCCGGCGGACTTCATTATTCTGGATTATGAGGAAGACAAAAATATACCAATCATACTAGGGAGACCATTCTTAGCCACGGGGAGGACTTTGATAGATGTGCAAAAAGGAGAGCTTACAATGAGGGTACATGATCAGGAGGTGACATTTAACGTCTTCAAGGCAATAAAGCTCCCAACCGATGAAGAAGAATGCTTCAGAGTAGACTTGGTGGATAGTATAGTGCATGATGAAGTTGAGAGTTTGTTGGGCTATGAACCACTGCAGAGAGTGATTGCTGAAAATTTCAATTTGGAGGATGAAGAATGTGCCGAACTTGTGCAATATCTGGATACCACCCCCAAATTCGGAAAATTCAGAGCACCTATCGAGCCACTTACGAAAGCGGGAGAGACATCGGTAAAGTTGAAACCATCTCTTGAAATACCTCCCGAACTTGAACTTAAACCACTTCAGAACATCTCAGGTACGCATTTTTACATAAAGATTCAAAGCTACCTGTGATTATTTCTTCTGCACTAACATCTTTTCAAGAGGAAAAACTGCTACGAGGGCTTAGAGAGTTTAAATCAGCTATTGGATGGACCATAGCCGATATCAAGGGGATAAGCCCTTCTTTTTGCATGCATAAGATCCTACTGGAAGATGGTAGCAAGCCGATAGTTGAACAGCAAAGAAGGCTCAATCCTATAATGAAAGAAGTGATTAAGAAAGAGATTCTGAAATGGCTAGATGCGGGAATAATCTACCCAATTTCGGACAGTTCATGGGTGAGTCCTGTGCAGTGCGTACCAAAGAAGGGTGGAATGACCGTTGTCACCAATGAGAATAACGAACTGATCCCAACGCGAACAGTAACAGGGTGGAGAATCTGCATGGACTACCGCAAGCTTAACAAAGCTACAAGGAAGGACCATTTTCCACTTCCGTTTATCGATCAGATGTTCGACAGACTGGCGGGTCATGAGTATTATTGCCTTCAGGACGGGTATTCAGGCTACAATCAGATTATGATAGCTCCAGAAGACCAGGAAAAGACTACTTTTACATGTCCATACGACACTTTTGCCTTCAGAAGGATATCTTTCGGGTTGTGCAATGCTCCTGCCACCTTTCAGAGATGTATGACATCAATTTTTTCAGACATGATCGAACAGAATGTGGAGGTATTCATGGACGATTTCTCGGTATTTGGTGATTCTTTCGATTTATGCCTTGAAAATTTGGTTATGGTTTTAAAGAGATGTGTTGAAATAAATCCGATACTGAATTGGGAGAAGTGCCATTTTATGGTACAAGAAGGAATCATACTGGGGCACAAAGTTTCAAAGAAAGGAATTGAGGTGGACAGGGCAAAGCTGGAAACGATTGAGAATTTACCTCCACCTATGTCTGTAAGAGGTGTCCGCAGTTTTCTTGGACATGCAGGCTTCTACCGCAGATTAATCAAGGACTTCTCCAAGATAACTAAACCATTGTGCAGTTTATTGGAGAAGGATGCACAGTTTAATTTTGATGAGGCTTGCATAAGGGCATTTGAGCACTTAAAGAGTAAATTAACTTCAGCGCCAGTTATCACAACACCAGATTGGGCATTGCCGTTTGAGCTGATGTGTGATGCCAGTGATTACGCAGTAGGGGCTGTTTTGGGGCAAAGGAAGGAGAAGATGTTTCAGGTGATATACTATGCTAGCAAGACCCTTACGGATGCACAGTTAAACTACACCACCACGGAGAAAGAGTTATTGGCAGTGGTGTATGCCTTTGATAAATTTCGGTCATATTTGATAGGCACAAAGGTGATAGTGTATACGGATCACTCGGCAATTCGACATCTAGTGTCAAAGAAGGATGCAAAGCCCAGATTGATCAGATGGATATTGATATTGCAGGAGTTTGATTTGGAGATCAAGGACAGAAAGAGGACCGAAAACCAAGTGGCAGACCACTTATCTCGACTAGAGCAGCAGGAAACGAAGATAGACGGCACAGTTGAAATTAATGAATCCTTTCCGGATGAACAGTTATTTGCGGTGCAAGGGGAGGTGCCATGGTTTGCAGACTACGCGAATTATTTGGTGAGTAAGATGATGCCTTCTGACTTGGTGGGGCATCAAAAGAAAAAGTTCCTGCATGATGTTAAATGGTATATATGGGATGAGCCGTATTTGTTTAAACAGTGTGCGGATCAAATGATAAGAAGGTGTATCCCATATAGTGAGACCGAGGGGATTTTACAGGATTGCCATTCTTCTGTATATGGAGGACACTACGGAGGAGAGAGAACAGTGGCTAGAGTACTACAAGCAGGATTCTACTGGCCAATAATTTTTAAAGATGCTTACAGTTTTGTTCAGCGGTGCGATAGATGTCAGAGAGTGGGTAATATTTCAAAGAGGAATGAAATGCCTTTGAATACAATCCTCGAAGTAGAAGTTTTCGACGTGTGGGGGATTGATTTCATGGGCCCTTTTGTATCTTCATGCGGTAATCTCTACATCTTGCTAGCAGTGGACTATGTGTCGAAATGGATAGAAGTGGCAGCACTCCCAACAAATGATGCCAAGGTAGTCCTAAAGTTTTTACATCGAAGTATCTTCACTAGATTTGGGACTCCGAGGGCTATTATTAGTGATGAAGGTAGTTACTTCTGCAATAGGCAGTTCACAGCTTTGTTGGCTAAGTATGGGGTGAATCATCGTATTGCTACAGCTTACCACCCACAGACGAACGACCAAGCTGAAGTATCCAATCGAGAAGTAAAAAGAATCCTCGAAAAAATTGTGAATTCGACGAGGAAGGATTGGTCCTTAAAGCTAGATGATGCTGTATGGGCATATATGTCTGCTTACAAAACTCCATTGGGCATGTCACCGTTTCAGCTAGTTTATGGAAAAGCTTGTCATCTTCCGATAGAGCTAGAGCACAAGGCATATTGGGCAATTCGGAAGTTGAACTTTGATTCGACAGCTGCAGGGGAGAAGCGTTTACTCCAAATCATTGAGTTGGACGAATTTCGACTAAGGGCTTATGAAAACTCGAAGCTGTATAAGGAGAAGGTGAAGAAATGGCATGATCGTAAGATCATCGAAAGAACATTTGAACCGGGACAAAGAGTTCTACTTTTCAACTCCAGACTTAAACTTTTTCCCGGGAAGCTGAAATTAAGATGGTCAGGACCATTCACAGTGAAGACGATCTTTCCGCATGGTGCGATTGAAGTGTATGATAAATTCCCGGACCAGTCATTCAAAGTGAATGGCCAGAGGTTGAAGCATTATTTTGGGGATGAGGTAGACAGACAGAAAGTCACCTTAATCCTTTCTGCAACTTGAGATTCAGAGACAGTCAAGCTAATTGACTATAACTTAGCGCTATCTGGGAGGCAACCCAGCTTTTAAGTTTTCTGTTTTGCTTTTATTTAGTCAATTAATTTTCAAAAAAAAAAAGGGGCTTTGTTACTAACTTGAGGCTTTGGGTTGATTTGTGTGCAGATAGAAGCTAAAAATGGGAAAAATTGGCCAAGTATGCATGTTAGCGCCAACAGCGCTCCACAAGTCATTAAACTAGCGCTAGCGGCGCTCAAATGAGCCTAAGACACTGCATACCAGCGCTCTAGGCGCTTTTCTTTCCCAACTCAAAGCGCTCTAGGCGCTAAGCAAACAAACAGCTACTGCAACGTAGCGCCAGAGGCGCCCGATCCAGCACACACCCAAGCGCCAGTAGCGCTACCCTAACCCCATAGCTACTGCAAGTCAGCGACAGAAGCGCCCAAACCAACACAACCCATAGCGCCAACAGCGCTCCCCCAAACCACTAGACACTGCAAGGTAGCGCTGTCAGCGCCCAACACTATACAAACACCAGCGCCAACAGCGCTCAACCCGGAATTTAAAAAAAAAACCCTAGGCTACCCACAATAACATTTCATCTCTTTCTTTTCCCCAAGTCGGCAGCCTCTCTCATTCATTCACCATTCAAAGCTGCCACCTCCCATCTCCTTTTTCCATAGTTGCCGACCAAAGCTAGTTTCTAGCAACAAAGCAACAACAAACCGACACCCACTCTCACAACCATTGCTGGTACATAACTTTTGCAATCAAGGAACTCTTTTTCATAGCCAAAGCGGATTGAAGATTCTACACATGGGTGTTTCCAATTTTCAAGTAAGTTTTACATTGTTGAGCAATTAGAACTTGAAATTGTTGGCTAGAGATTGAATTGCTAGCATTTGGAGTAAATCCTTGGTTTTGATTGTGAACCCAATTGAGTTTGTGTTGGCTCAATTGGGATTGGGTTAAACCTTCAATTGTCTATCTATATGCTTGCAAATTGTGGGAGATTTCACTGTACTTGATTGGGTCACTCTAAGTTTGGGGGAACTATTGTACAAGGGTTTTTAAAGTGTGCATACCAAGTGTTCGACAGTTTGCCCCAACGAAGTTTTGAGTTGTTTTGGGTCTTGATTGTGCTTAATTGATTATTAATGGCTCCCAAAAGACATAGAGGGGAAAACTCAGGTTCGTCAGCTGTTGTGAAATATGATAAGAAGAAATTTGTTAGCCCTCAAGCGTCCGACAGGTATAAAAATTGGTCGTCAGGGAAGTTATTGAGCGGGTAGATGGGGAGTTAGCTCAAATGATACGAAGCCGAAATTGGATGGTATTTACTGCACAACCCGAGCCAACTGCCGTTAATATTGTGAAAGAGTTTTATGCCAATGCTAAAGAAGCTAATGGGAATCTGGTTATGGTTTGGGGTCAGGAAATAAATGTGGGGCGTAAAGCTATTAATGTGTATTATGGGTTGCAAAAGATTCACAGTGATGGCTATACGAAATACATGCAACAGGATTTGGACTATTCTGAGATCATAGTAGCCCTTTGTGAGCTAAGGACAGAATGGAAGCTGACTGACCAACAAGAAGCTGTGCACTTCCCGTCATCCAAGTTGAGCAGATATGGGAAAGCGTGGCATGCTTTTATATGTGCCAAGTTGATGTCGTGCCGCCATATGAGCGATGTAATTAATCAGCGGGCGGCGTTATTGTTTTGCATTTCCAACGAGAAGACAGTGGATATTGGGGAGGTAATTCATGAATCTATCGTGCACGCGCTTGAGGGTAGTACCACAGGTGGACTGCCTCATCCTTCCTTGATCACAGATTTGTGCCATCGTGCTGGGGTCAAGTGGGATAAAGATGAACTTATGCAGGCCCCATTGCCTCCAATTGATCATGCTGCAATGGGACGGTACAGAGTATGGGGTGGAGGTGAGTCGCACCTAAGGGGTTTAGGTTTCATTCTACCACAGCAGCAGCCACAGCAGCAACCACAGGAACAACCACCACCTGTTGAGGATCCGGTTCCAGCCCCCACTGTAGTTGAGACTATCCGCCAGGACCTTCGGCACCATACTAGATGGATAGACTTAGTGGCAGGATCGATTCAGAGGGGTTTTGATCGGATGACTCAGCAGCAGAGTCGACTTGCTCAGCGCTAGGCAGAGATTTATGCGTATAATGTAAATTGTTCCATAACCTTGGCAGATATGTTTGGGTGGTTGAATCCTTCAGCAGGACCATTCCAGTTTCCACCAGCTCCTCCTCTATCTATTTACCCACCACCTGACTCACCTCCTGATGCGGATGATGATAATGATGATGACGCTGCCGATGGCAGTGATGATGAGTAGTACTTTATCAGGGGAGTCCTCTGTTCTTAATCTCTTCTTATTTTTCAATGAGGACATTGTCTTGTTAAGTTTGGGGGGTAGTTTTTTGTTGTTTTCATATAGATTGTTATGTTTCATTGTGTTTAGACTTGTTGTATGGTAGTTACATTGCATTTTAGGTTGTGTTATGCATCTAGTTTCATGAATTAAGCATAAATTGATATAGTATCTAATGTGGCCAATGATAAGACTGGTTTCATGGTTTTAACTTGAGAAGAATTGAAAACTAGTGCTTAGTGATGACTTTGATTAGGAAGTGAAGTTTAACTTATCTGAAACTCTTGTTAGCTAGGAAAGCACATAATCAATTGTTTTGATCAATTTAATTCAAATTGTTGCATAATTTTCTTCTGGTGGAAGATTTGGGTTAACACTTGATAAAATCGGTGAAACGTCCATTAAATCAAAAATAGGCAAGAATCTAAGTTTGGGGGAATCTTGGGGTGTAAAAAAAAAAAGAGAATTTGAAATTTTTGAACCTTTCCCGATTAAAGAATGGATCATCATGTGGTGGGTTGAGATGGAGCGTAAAACACACTAACTCATAAACACATGAAACGAGATGGAGCGTAAAATGCACTCGTTCAAAAGAAAGTGAGATGGAGCATAAAATGCACTCATTAAAGAAAAACAATTGTTTGAATTCCTAGGGAAGGGTTTAAAAAGGATTTAAATGTGTTGAATAACCTTCGTGATATCTCTATGCTTAGTGCTTGCTTGAATCAGTTGAATTGGTTGTGTTCACAGGTTGAATTGAGTTAAAATTGAAAGTTTTCCTCTAAGAAGTTAATTATGTGATTGATTTGAATTGCAATTGATGAAAATGGTTGATATTCACACACGCACAACATGGGTGATGACAGGTGTAACTTAACTCATTGATTAAAGTTAGAAACTTTGCATTGGTTAGAGGTTCTGCTTAAGTACTGTATGATATCTTTGAGGCCTAGTGTTGGATACTATGTTGGTTGATTGATTAATTCGTAGGCATGTTAGTTAATTTGTATTTGCATCATTGCATTGCTTGGGGACAAGCAATTGGTTAAGTTTGGGGGTATTTGATGAGTGGGTTTTATACCTACGAATCAGGTCTTGTTAGACTTAATTATTGTGGTCTTTAAGTGTTTTTAGTATTGTTTTATTCATTTTTGTGTTTGTTTATTGTAGGATTGGAGCTGGAGGGGCAAAAGGATAAATTTGGAGCTTAAAGGACACTTAATGGCATTTTTGTAAATATGTGGGCATGACCTAGCGCCAGAGGCACTAGGGCACGAATTTGGTTGCTGAGTTGCGGCTGAGGAGGAAAAAAAGAAGCCAATTTGGAAGAGGATTAGAGAATTGTTGATCAGATTTAGAGAAGGAAACCTTAAGAGGGAACTTGGAGACTTTTATTATTATTATTCTACTTTTCCAGAGTTAGTTTGCGTGGAGTTTTACCGTGGATTATTATTGTTCAAGTGCTGGATTTTGATGTGGGTTGAACTTTACTTTGGATTTTATTCTTCAATTGGGTTTGATCAATCTACTTCTTCTTACTTCAATTGATTGTTTATTTTTCCATGTGTAATTTGGATCCCATAATGGCTTTTGGTTCAGACATGAACTAATCTCCATTATGGGATTCTAACGGATTTTAATATGTAGTCTAATTAAAAGCTTGATTGGTAGATTGTTTTGCATATCATAAGAAATTTCTATCATGATTGTTTTGCATGTATGAATGCTTAATCACCATTCGATTTCAGTGCTTGTATGGAATTGAGAAATAACATATAAGTATGGGTTGTAATCATGATAGCTTGCGAATATGAGGCTTAAGTGGTTAGCTTAATATTTTGTGAATCAGATAGAAATATACTGTTTCACCGTAGGAGCTAAAATAAGGGCTTGTGCTTTAAATCAATATAATTGCAATTTCACATAGAAATATAGTGATTTTGGTTATAGTGGTGATTACATGGTGTCTATTGAGTATGGATATTATGTAAGTAGGTCATAATACATTGACAAATGGTTATGTCTATTTTAGTGTCCTTGGCTACTTTTCTGTGATATGTGAACTTACTAGCATGATAGTGGTAAGTAGATGAACTATTAAATGAAGTTAGGATCCCATTAATTCCAAGCTTGATATATTCCGTTAGTATTTGCACCTTTAGTTGTTAATTTGTTTAGAAATAATTTTGTCACCAAAATCAAGTCATTAGTTTAGGCAAATAAGTATAGTGATAGGATTGATACATAGTAATTCAATTTAGCACTTTCTCTGTGGGACGATACTCTACTTCCTCTGTATTACTTGTTGACCACGTATACTTGCGTGAGTTAGAGCTCTTTTATTAAAGACTAAAAAGGAGGTAACAAAGCCCCCTTAGCGATCAACGACTTTTCAGATAATATAGATTTCAACATTAATCACAAAAGAACCTTTCAGTGAATAGTTACCGTACAATTCAATCCTTCTACCATACAATGTCCCAATTAAATATAAGACATGGATTTACTGTCAAGTCTTATTTAATTTAATTATATGTATTTCGATTCCCAAATGCACAACTCTAAATAATGTAAATTAGAAACTCCTTTCTAATTTCATTCTGCCTTGGCCAAGGACTACTGAGTTGTCATTTATCGAATCACATAGGACATTCACATCTTTTACTAGACGAGGTAGATTTTTTGTTGATCATTCACCTATCTTCATGTATAACTTATTATACCCAATCATACCCTTTGATATACCCTAAAGGTCTTAAGGGACATGTCAAAGTATAACTCATCATACACAAGATACTATGATGATCTCAAGTCCAAGGATCACTTGTACTACTATCACTAGAGGAATTCCTATTGACAGGCGAGTAAAACTCCATTAGGTATTCCTTAGCGAGCCACGTTCAGTGAACTTATTCTCCAATAAGCACCTACATACTTGCTTTAGTGTCTCCACACAAATGATTATGAGATCAATCATCCTCTTCCTAAGTGCAAGCAACATATGTACTAATCTATCCGGATTCACTAATCCCCAATTTAGTAATCCAACGATTAGGAACAATTTTAGTTTGTGAGCTATCTTGAATTTAGATCTCATTAGCAAGATCACCATCATGATTTTAAAAGCATTGCTCAAAACTATGGGTTTATCACATTTAATATAACAGCACTATGTAGATAATATAAAATGCCTTTTAAGAAAATCAATTCTATTATTAATAAATGAATAAGATTACAAAGTATATGCTACATCATATCAAATATGATTGGCTTGTGTGCATACTACTTTCATTAACCATTGTCACTGGAGAGAAGGTTTCATCATAGTCAACACCTTGAACTTGTTTCAAAACCTTTTGCTACCAGTCGGCCTTTATAGGCTTGTACATTACCATCCATGTCGGTTTTCTTCTTGAAAACCCATTTGCACCCGATTGGTTTTACCCCTTCGGGTGGATCAACCAAAGTCCATACTTGGTTAGTATACATGGAGTCCATCTCAGATTTCATGGCTTCAAGCCATCTCTCAGAATCTGGTCCATTCATAGCTTCTTGGTAGGAAGCAGGCTCATCCTAATCTATGAGCATCACATCGCCGTTTTGAGTCATAAGAAATCCATAATATCTCTCGGGCTCTTGGCGTGTCCTACCAGATCTACGAATGCGTTATGTAATTTGAGCAGGTTCACTTTCCACAACATCTTGTGGTCCCTGCTCATGTTCCAACTCAGGTTCAATGATATTTTGTGGTTCTCGAATTTCTTCGAGTTCTACTTTCCTCCCACTGTTTCCTTTAGAGACAAATTCTCTTTCTAGAAAAATACCAGTTCGAGCAATAACCACTTTGTTCTAAGAAGGTTTGTAGAAATAATACCCTTTTGTTTCATTAGGGTATCCCACAAAATTACATTTCTCAGATTTGGGTCCGAGCTTGTCAGAAGCCAGACGTTTCACAAGCGCCTCGCAACCCCAAATCTTCATGATAGACAAACTAGGACGTTTTCAATCCACATCTCATATGGTGTCTTTTGAACCGTCTTCGTAGGAACACGGTTAAGTGTGAATGCAGTTGTCTCTAGGGCATGACCCCAAAAGCTTATTGGAAGATCTGCATGACTCATCATTGATCGTACTATATCCAACAGGGTGCGATTTCTCCTCTCAGACACACCATTCCATTGTGGTGTTCTAGGTAGAGTGAGCTGTGATATAATACCACACTCCTTTAGAAGGTCATCAAATTCTTGGTTTATGTGTTCACCTCCTCGATCGGATCGAAGGGCTTTTATGCTTTTGCCAAATTGGTTTTGAACTTCATTCTTGAATTCCTTGAACTTTTCAAAGGATTCAGATTTGTGTCTCATAAGATACACATATCCATATCTACTGAAGTCGTCAGTAAATGTAATGAAGTAATAGAACCTACCTCTTGCTAACGAACTCATGGGTCCACATACATCACTATGTATAAGTCCCAATACATCGCTAGCCCGTTCACTATGACCAGTGAAAGGGGCTTTAGTCATCTTGCCTAATAAGCAAGACTCGCATTTCTCATATGATTCAAAATCAAATGAATCCAAAAACCCATCTTTATGGAGTTTGGATATGCGTTTCTCATTTATATGGCCTAAACGACAGTGCCAGAGATATGTCGGATTTGAATCATTTGATTTAAATCGTTTTGTATTTATGTTATAGATAGGAATTTCAAAATCAAGAATATAAAGACCATTAAACAATTGTGCAACACCATAACATATTTCATTTAAGTAAAACGAACAACTGTTGTTCTTTATTAAAAATGAAAAACCTTTCTTATCCAAACAAGAAACAGAAATAATGTTTTTGCTCATAGCAGGCACATAATAACAATCCTCTAATTCTAATACTAGCCCAATGGGCAATGATAAATGATAAGTCCCTACGGCTAGTGCAACAACTTTTGCTCCATTCCCAATTCGTAGGTCAACTTCTCCTTTCGCCAAAGTCCTACTCCTTCGGAGTTCCTGCACATTAACACAAATGTGAGAACCACATCCAGTATCCAATACGTATGATGTAGAAGTAGACAAATTGACTTCTATAACATATATACCTGATTCGGAAGTCACACTTCCTTTCTTTTTCTTCAGCTCTTCCAAATAAGCATGACAATTCCTCTTTCAGTGTCCAGGTTTTCCACAGAAGTGACAATCACCTTCTTTAGCCACCCCACCTGTAGGCTTTAAAGCCCGTTTGTTTTTGAAAATGGGTTTGGCACCAGATTTAGATCTTATCTTTTTCTTGCCTTTCCCTTTTCCCTTAGCATTCCCCTTTTGCACCATCATTATGGGATCGAGTCCTGCCTTTTTCATGTTGTTCTCGGCAGTTCTTAACATGCTCAACAACTCAGTAAGTGGTTTCTCAATTTCATTCATGAGATAATTCATAACAAATTGAGAGTAGCTGTTGTTCAAAGATTGCAAAACAAGATCAGTTTGGGCTTCCTGAGTAATTGGAAAACCCAACCTATCAAGGTACTCAATATACCTAATCATTTTCAGAACATGTGGACCAACTGGATCACGATCACCCATCTTGCATTGATACAACCCTTTGCTTGTATCATACCTCTCCTGTCAAGCATGCCCTTCGAACAATTTCTTGAGATGCTCGATCATCTCATAAGCATCCATTAACTCATGTTGCTTCTGAAGCTCAGAGTTCATAGTTGCTAGCATGAGACAACTCACGTCCAGAGCATCATCTTGATGCTTCTTATAAGCATTATGCTCTGCACGTGGTGCAGTGTTAGCTGGTGCTGCAGGAATGGGCCCATCAAGGACATATAGCTTGCGCTCTTGTTTGAGGACAATCCTCAAGTTCCTATGCCAGTCTAGGAAATTAATTCCACTCAGTTTTTCCTTCTCAAGGACTGATCGTAGTGAAAGACTATTTGTGTTGTTGTTTGCCATTGATATCTACAATTTATAAGTGCAAAAAATAATAAGTCAAATTGCAGAGTTTTTTGATATTATGAAATTGATAATAGTACATTCAAAATATACCTCCCACTATTTTATTCAAATTAATAGCCCTCACCATTAATTCGGAAAGCATTTTTATTTAAATCTTTCTAGTGAGCCAAGATCCATATTTCATTATGCCTTAAGTTAGCTTTGGCTATTCTCTCAAAACATAATTATTTAGGTAGACAACCCTTTGTCAATTATATCGTATATAACTCTTAGATAGTTTGGTGAACAACATTTGTTCTAAGTCCATCTAATGGTATCTACTAAACTTTATGCCTCTAAGTCCACAATCCTATTGAGATAACTTAGTTAAGTCAGACCCAATAATTTTAACAATTTGGATATCACAATTATCCTATCGCATCTTACCATGATAAATAAGGTACTTTGCTTTGGCAAACCTACATCCATCGATCAAGGTCTTGATGAGTGTTATTCATTGGAAGGCATCTGATTAGACTTAATAATTTTATGAGGGATTTTATTAATTAATTTAGATCTCACCAATTTTTAATCTCATTAAGCATGCACATTATTTATCATATCATATCGTATACAAGCATAAATAAAGTGAAAAATTAAATGCGTCACAGTTATGGCCCAACCCTATGTCAATCTTCTCAAGCTAATGAAAAGATTGAAGGTCAGTCTAAGGTGATAAAAAAAACTTCAAAATAGTAGCTTCCTCGGGCCTTCCTCGTGTATGTGTCTCCTCTCCATCATCATCTTGTCATCTTGATAGGTTACATTTGTACATTACATGTGATAAAGAAACCTCAAGTTACATTCAAGGGGATTTAGATGAGAAAAGAATATTACATTAGACTTTATAGAGAGGCACGACATGCAAGCCGTATTTCAAAAACAAAAACCACTAACCTATGGGTCAAAAGGGCCATAACTGTGCACCATGCATATCACAATAAGCACATAACATAATTTTATATAATAAAAAAAAAATCGAATATTAGGGTTACGACCATCGTGCGCTACGACGGGGGGTCCAAGGGGGGTTCCCCCCCTGGCGGTGGTCCAACTGAACTACAATCTGTATTGCAGAATTTTTCCACACGAATTTATGAAACAATTCCAGATTCGTATACAAACCCCAAAACACACATAATAACAATACATTCAGAACATATCATATATGTCCAGTTTAGGTTAATCATATTAAACCGAATCATGTTTCTAATCCAATTAGAACAGTAGTTGTATTGTTATTCCACCTTCTAGGATACGATTAATAAAACATCTTATACATGCATATATCTTACTGTTTTTCCAGAACTCGCATACATGCAGAATAGGATATATTCAATTTTCAGATAGGTAAATATGCATCATCAAATATCATATATATATATATATATAGAATACAATTAAAACACATAATCTGAATTAATCTTTTCGCAAGTAGCTCTGATACCACTGTAGGGTTTCCGACAGATAAAGGCAGCGGAATTTAAAATTTTTAAAAACTATTTCGAAACCCTAAAACAGGATCCATGCGAAAAACAAATTAATTAAGAGGTTTAGATTTGTTTTACCTATTATCCGAGCTTGAATGCAATGATGAAATTCTGGAACGGCTTCGAATCTCCAACGCAATCCAACGGAACTGCGTCTCTACGGTATCCACACGAACGTCCCACAAATCGTCACACGGTCTGCAACAAAGAGAACTCCGGTACTAGCCGCCAAGATCTGGATTTTCTCAAGTGTTGCTCTCAACTCTCTTTTCTAAAACGGCTAGGGTTTTTCTATTTTGTTTCACGTAAACAAGACTGCTGATATATCTGATATATATAGAGTCCAAAAGGTTAAGCAAAACCCTAATCCTATTAGAAAAGTAAAATCCGAATTTATA
This sequence comes from Aralia elata, assembly GCA_034770075.1. Taxonomy (NCBI): domain Eukaryota; kingdom Viridiplantae; phylum Streptophyta; class Magnoliopsida; order Apiales; family Araliaceae; genus Aralia; species Aralia elata. The sequence continues at coordinate 48,840,172 of CM068385.1, forward strand.
TATATATATATTATATTTTAATTAAGTCTTACTTAATTAATATATATATATACAAATTATCCTGTTAATTTAAATTCGTAATTTAAATACTATCAATCATATTAACATATTTAAATCCTTACAATTTAAATTAATTCCCTTTTAATTACGTTCTAAGTGTGTAACCCTATAGGTTATTATTATATTGGCAATAATTTTAAAATCATATTATAAAAATTATAAATAGTGAGTGACATTTAGTAATGCATCACTGCTACCCAAATAATAATAAAATCGGTGACTCGATGCAACCTTTTCGTGACCAATGTTTCAATATAATTTAATCCTTTTAACCTTGACATCCTAAATTAAACTCGAGCCATAGAATGTGTCACACTCTTCATAATTTAATCTGAGTTTTCTTGATCAATGAGTAGACTATATGAAACAAATCACTATTTGAGCATGGCCATGCATTTCATAGTCCTACTCAATCAAGAGGCCTATGGATATCGCCCCTAATATATAGGAGGGTTAAATTCCATCTAGATCACTCATATTCCTCACACGATTCATGATGTACCCAATAATCACCTTTATTGTCCACCCTTTTAAAGGTGACCTTTGATGATATCAAAGTACATAAATTCTCGTATAGTAATATAGTGATTTCAGGTCGGAGGTCAATTACATCATTGTCACTATAAGAATTGCTTATGACACTTTGCATAATGCTCCACGTAGAATTCTCATGATGGGTCTGTCCAGTACATTGTTCTCTAACATGTACCTATGCATTGACTTAATATCTCATATATTAATGACCGATGAGATTTGGCCATCAGTCAATCCACATACTAGTCTCAATGTATCATTGTTGTCCCATTCTCAATGATACTCGACTAGAGACATTTAAGAGTAATGATACTTATTATAATTATATAATCTCATGTTCAAGTCACATACTTGAAGCTATATAATTTGTATCATTATTCTAAGGACTTTTATTATGTTAACATTTATATAACACAATAAATGAAACCATAATAAAATAACTCATTTATTCAATCAAATATCAAAAGAAATGTTAAGCAATTACATTAAATAATTGGCCTCTAGGGCATAAACTCTAACAATCTCCCACTTGCACTAGAGCCAATCACTCATGTATCTAATACCTATGGAACTAGTGTGACCTTCATGCTTCTGCTGTGACAAAGCCTTAGTTAGTGGATCTGCAATATTATCATCTGTTGGCACTCTGCATATGTGTACATCTCCTCTACCAATGATTTCACGGATGAGATGGTACCGCCTAAGTATATGCTTGGATCGTTGGTGAGATCTAGGTTCCTTAGCCTGTGCAATGGCTCCATCATTATCACAGTATAGCTCAACTGGATCAACAATGGTTGGAACAACACCAAGTTCAGTGATGAACTTTTTAATCCATACAGCCTCCTTGGCCGCACTAGAAGCAGCAATATACTCAGCCTCTGTCGTAGAATCGGCTACTGTCTTTTGCTTCGAACTTTTCCAGCTAACAGCACCACCGTTAAGACAAAACACAAAACCTGATTGAGACTTATAGTCATCCATATCAGTCTGGAAACTAGCATCTGTGTAACCTTTTACTGCCAGTTCGTCTTCACCTCCATATACCAAGAATGAATCCTTAGTCCTGTTCAGGTACTTGAGGATATTCTTGACTGCTGTCCAGTGACCTTCACCTGGATTCAACTGGTATCTGCTCGTCATGCTCAAAGCATACGAGACATCCGGACGAGTACATATCATTGCATACATGATAGATCCAATTGCCGAAGCATAAGGGATCTTTCTCATACGCTCCTTACCATCTTGTGATTTAGGACATTGGGCCTTAGAGATCTTTACACCATGAGACATGGGTAAGTATCCTCTTTTTGCCTCTTGCATGCTGAACCGTTTCAACACTTTATCAATATATGTACTTTGACTTAGGCCGAGCATTTTTCTCGATCTATCACGATAGATCTTGATACCTAAAATGTAGGTTGCATCGCCCAAATCTTTCATGGAGAAACATTTTCCTAGCCATGTTTTTACAGCCTGTAAGGAAGGAATGTCATTCCCAATAATTAATATGTCGTCAACATATTATACCAGGAATACAATGTGACTCCCACTAACCTTCTTATATACACAAGGTTCATCTTCATTTTTTATAAAGCCAAACTTTTTGACTGCTTCATCAAAGCGAAGATTCCAACTCCGAGAGGCTTGCTTCAATCCATAAATGGATCGCTGCAGCTTACATACCTTTCCAGCATCCTTTGGAGTGATAAAACCCTCAGGTTGTGTCACATACACATCCTCAAGGAGATTTTCGTTAAGGAAAGCAGTTTTGACATCCATTTGCCAGATTTCGTAATCATAAAAGGCTGCAATAGTAAGTAAGATCCTGATGGATTTCACTGTTAGGTTTGTATATAGCGCGAACATGCAATCAAATTACATAAATAGTGCGGAAGCGCGATAAAACGGATTTTAAAATTTTAATACAAACCATCACCATGATCAATCTATGTGCTCAATTAACGATATAAACGAAAGAGAAAGAGAATAAGAATTATACCCTCGTAGAACAAAGCTTCCTCGGGTACAAGTTCAACTCCTAGTCCTTCGTGTTTTCCTCGAATTCCACCGATTAAATTCCTTTGCTTGATCAACGTTAGCCACCCAAGTGTTTGGCCTCTAGAGGTGATCCACCAAGGAAAAATAGGTATTCAAGAAGTTGGGTATTGGCAAAACCCTAGTTTCTATCTCTATAGAAATTGCTAGTACTCTCCATAATCTAATGCAAGAGTCTGTAACCCCAATCTATGATAAGACTCCTCTTATTTATAGATGTAGGAATAACCCTTCCCTAAACTATTTAGGATTAGGGTTTCTATTATAATTAAACTCCTTTAATTAATTATGCTCCTAATCCAATTAGGAATTCATGGGAGAGTACTTCTATTAATTAATTTCTCAATCCCTATTAGGAATTAAATAATAGTAATAGTAATAATAATAATAATAATAAGAGTCCTCTTATTAATTAATATTTAATATTTCCAAAATATTAAATAATAAATATTAAGCTATTTAATTTATTCTATCTCCATAGATTAAATTAAATACACTTAACTTATTATTACAATTATGTCATTTACTTCTTAAATAAATATTTTCCTTTTGCGGTGTGACCCTTTAGGTTCTCCATATTAAACCGGTTGTGAATAAATCAATTAGAACAATTCTAATCTTATTTAAATAAATAAATTAAACTATTTAATTCATTTAAATAAATAATATTTATTCTACAATAATGGTAAGCCCCCTTAGCGATCAACGACTTTCCAGATAGTATAGATTTCAACATTAATCACAAAAGAACCTTTCAGTGAATAGTTACCGTACAATTCAATCCTTCTACCATACAATGTCCCAATTAAATATAAGACATGGATTTACTGTCAAGTCTTATTTAATTTAATTATATGTATTTCGATTCCCAAATGCACAACTCTAAATAATGTAAATTAGAAACTCCTTTCTAATTTCATTCTGCCTTGGCCAAGGACTACTGAGTTGTCATTTATCGAATCACATAGGACATTCACATCTTTTACTAGACGAGGTAGATTTTTTGTTGATCATTCACCTATCTCCATGTACAACTTATTATACCCAATCATACCATTTGATATACCCTAAAGGTCTTAAGGGACATGTCAAAGTATAACTCATCATACACAAGATACTATGATGATCTCAAGTCCAAGGATCACTTGTACTACTATCACTAGAGGAATTCCTATTAACAGCCGAGTAAAACTCTATTAGGTATTCCTTAGTGAGCCACGTTCAGTGAACTTATTCTCCAATAAGTACCTACATACTTGCTTTAGTGTCTCCACACAAATGATTATGAGATCAATCATCCTCTTCCTAAGAGCAAGCAACGTATGTACTAATCTATCCGGATTCACTAATCTCCAATTTAGTAATCCAACGATTAGGAACAATTTTAGTTTGTGAGTTATCTTGAGTTTAGATCTCATTAGCATGATCACCATCATGATTCTAAAAGCATTGCTCGAAACTATGGGTTTATCACATTTAATATAACAGCACTATGTAGATAATATAAAATGCCTTTTAAGAAAATTAATTCTATTATTAATAAATGAATAAGATTACAAAGTATATGCTACATCATATCAAATATGATTGACTTGTGTGCATACTAGTTTCATTAACCATTGCCACTAGAGAGAAGGTTTCATCATAGTCAACACCTTGAACTTGTTTGAAACCTTTTGCTACCAGTCGGCCTTTATAGGTTTGTACATTACCATCCATGTCGGTTTTCTTCTTGAAAACCCATTTGCACCCGATTGGTTTTACCCCTTCGGGTGGATCAACCAAAGTCCATACTTGGTTAGTATACATGAAGTCCATCTCAGATTTCATGGTTCAAGCCATCTCTCAGAATCTGGTCCATTCATAGCTTCTTGGTAGGAAGCAGGCTCATCCTGATCTATGAGCATCACATCGCCGTTTTGAGTCACAAGAAATCCATAATATCTCTCGGGCTCTTGGCGTGTCCTACCAGATCTACGAATGCCTTGTGTAATTTGAGCACGTTCACTTTCCACAACATCTTGTGGTCCCTGCTCATGTTCCAACTCAGGTTCAATGATATTTTGTGGTTCTCGAATTTCTTCGAGTTCTACTTTCCTCCCACTGTTTCCTTTAGAGACAAATTCTCTTTCTAGAAAAATACCAGTTCGAGCAACAACCACTTTGTTCTCAGAAGGTTTGTAGAAATAATTGAAAGTAGTATGCACACAAGCCAATCATATTTGATATGATGTAGCATATACTTTGTAATCTTATTCGTTTGTTAAAGGCATTTTACTTTATCTACATGGTGCTGTTATATTAAATGTGATAAACCCATAGTTTTGAGCAATGCTTTTAGAATCATGATGGTGATCATGCTAATGAGATCTAAATTCAAGATAGCTCATAAACTAAAATCGTTCCTAATCGTTGGATTACTAAAAAGGGGATTAGTGAATCCGGATAGATTAGTACATACGTTGCTTGCTCTTATGAAGAGAATGATTGATCTCATAATCATTTGTGTGGAGACACTAAAGCAAGTATGTAGGTGCTTATTAGAGAATAAGTTCACTGAACGTGGCTCGCTAAGGAATACCTAATGGAGTTTTACTCGCCTGTCAATAGGAATTCCTCTAGTGATAGTAGTACAAGTGATCCTTGGACTTGAGATCATCATAGTATCTTGTGTATGATGAGTTATACTTTGACATGTCCCTTAAGACCTTTAGGGTATATCAAAGGGTATGATTGGGTATAATAAGTTGTACATGGAAATAGGTGAATGATCAACAAAGAATCTACCACTTTTAGTAAAAGGAGAGAATGTCCTATGTGATTCGATAAATGACAACTCAGAAGTCTTTGGCCAAAGCAGAATGAAATTAGAAAAGAGTTTCTAATTTGCATTAATCAGAGTTGTGCATTTTAGAATCAAAATACATATAATTAAATAAAATAAGACTTGACAGTAATTCCATGTCTTATATTTAATTGGGACATTGTATGGTAGAAGGATTGAATTGTACGGTAACTATGCACTGAAAGGTTCTTTTATGATTAATGTTGAAATCTATATTATCTGGAAAGTCGTTGATCGCTAAGGGGGCTTACCCTTATTGTAGAATAAATATTATTTATTTAAATGAATTAAATAGTTTAATTTATTTATTTAAATAAGATTAGAATTGTTCTAATTGATTTATTCACAACCGGTTTAATATGGAGAACCTAAAGGGTCACACCGCAAAAGGAAAATATTTATTTAAGAAGTTAATGGCATAATTGTAATAATAAATTAAGTGTATTTAATTTAGTCTATGGAGATAGATTAAATTAAATAGCTTAATATTTATTATTTAATATTTTAGAAATATTAAATATAAAGAAGAGTCTTATTATTATTATTACAATTACTATTATTTAATTCCTAATAGGGATTGGGAATTAATTAATAGAAGTACTCTCTCATGAATTCCTAATTGGATTAGGAGTTCAATTAATTAAAGGAGTTTAATTAAAATAAAAACCCTAATCCTAAATAGTTTAGGAGGGTTCCCTATATCTATAAATAAGAGGAGTCTTATTATGATTTGGGGTTAGACAATTTACATACTCTTCCATGAGAATTGGAGAGAGAGAGTACTTGCAATTTCTATAGAGATAGAAACTAGGGTTTTGCCAACACCCATCTTCTTGAACAAGTATTATTCCTTGGTGGATCACCTCTAGAGGCCAAACACTTGGGTGGCTAACGTTGATCAAATGAAGGAATTTAATCGGTGGAATTCAAGGAGAACGCGAAGGAATTGGAGGTGAACTTGTACCTGAGGAAGCTAGAATTCTACAAGGGTATAATTCTTATTCTCCATCTCTTTCGTTTAATTAATAATTGTGCATAAAGAAAGATCATGGTGATGGTTTGTCTAAAATTTTAAAATCTGATTTTATCGCGCTTCCGCTTTATTGATGTAATTTGATTGTATGTTCGCGTTATACAAACCTAACAGTGGTATCAAGAGCCAAACTTTATGCGAATTATTAATTGTTTTGATTCTGTATATACATTGATATGTGTTAAGAACAATTTAATTGGGCATAATTGTTTGTGTAAAATTATTTTATTTATTTTTTTATTTATTTTTTTATTTATTTATTTTCAATTAAGATAAAAGGTTTATTTTGAATTGGAATATAATTAAAATTAAAAGTTTTATTTGAACTTGGAATTGGATTCTACGTTAACTAGAATAAAGGAGTTTATTCATATATGGAATAGGATTCCATGTTTCCTAGAATAAAGGAGTTTATTCACATATGGAATAGGATTCCATGTTTCCTAGAATAAAGGAGTTTATTCACATATGGAATAGGATTCCATGTTTCCTTAAAAAATAAAGATGTTTATTTTGATAAGGAATAGGATTCAACATATTTTATTTTTTAACAATTTTAAGTTAAAAATAAAGGTGTTTATTTTAAACTTGAAATTGGTTTCCATATTAATTAAAATAAAGGAGTTTATTTTGATTTGGAATTTGATTAAAAATAAAGGAGTTTATTTTTATTCAAAAAAATTGGATAAATTAAATAAAAGAGTTTATTTTGATTTGGAATATGATTAAAATAAAGAAGTTTATTTTAATTGAAATTGGATTTCATGATAACTAATTAGAGTTGGAATTGGATTCCATGATAACTAATTGGAGTTGAAATTGAATTTTATACTAACTAATATTGCCCATTAAATGATATCAATGCATATATGGAATGATTTTATTATTCATGGGATGAATGTTATTTATTGATACATATAGAGATATGTATGATAATAAATAGGGATTGATTATGGACTATTGACCAATGTGTGATTGGATTTATTTTAGTGGATGCTTGAATGTATGGGTTTTTATAAATGGGGTCTGCGTACCTCGTCTTCTCTAATTTTTCTTAATGTAAATTCTATCTCCCTCCTATGTACTTCCCCTTGACTGCTGATCAAGGTTTCTATTTATTGTAAATAGTTTTTGTAATAGGACTAGTTAGAATTAATTTTGAAGAATTGAAGATAAAGGAGCAAGGAGCGCTTGAAGACCCGTTTGTAATGGAGCCCGGGTTTAAATGTAATAGTTATATTTAAATTTAATTCTTGCACCCTAGGTTTGACCTTTTGGTTTACTTGGTGGCTCTAGTGAACCAAACTAGAATAAAAGTCCATAATCAATCCGGGTAGAATATAGTATTCTATATGTGCATGCTTACTATGTATATATTATATATTATACAACATGCTTCGCATGTTAAATAATATGACCCGTATTTTATATATATATGTGCATGCGCGCTAAACAAGATGAGACAAATAAAAACAAACCCCTCAAAGTAATTATATTAAGTCCTAAGCGTTCAAAGATATTCGGAATATCGAACGTCGCCTTCTAGCATGGTAAAACAATAGAGTATTAAATATTTAATATGAGTTTGTTGTGCACACACAAGGCGAGTATTAAATATTTAAGATGTTGTTTTATCACATTTGATGCTTATACATTGACTGAACGATGTTGTTTTGTTGTGCACACACAAGGACAGTGTTTTTCTTTCGAATATATGGAAGTGCTAGGTTGGACTTAACTTAGATTATTTTAGTTCGGATGTGCACACACTTGACCATTATAATCTAAGAGGAAAAATACAAGGAGTTACATAGTGATGTAATTGACAATAGTTGTCTACCTATTTATTTATATATAGTTTGTTGTGCACACACAAGGCTATATACATTTGAAATGGGATCCTTATTCTCACTAGCAAATCTTTAATTAGATTTGCCGAACTGTATACTGAGGGTAATATAGTTTGATGAAAATAGTGGGAGATACCAATTTAAAATAAAGACCTACTTTATTTTGGTAATTAATTAAAATGAATGTATGCTAAAATGTTATTAAAATTACAAATTCATTTATAGAATTTTACAATGTCTAATTCACTATCACTGCGGAGCATATTAGATGCTAATTAACCGGACCGAATTATACGGACTAGTTAAGGAATTTGAGAAAAGTTCTCAAGGCTGAAAAGCTATCTTATGTCCTTAATATGCCTATTCCTGCAATGGTTGCAGACAATGCCTCAGAGGAAGAGATTGCTACTTTTAGAAAGTGGCAAGATGATGCACAGTTGGCTCAATGCATCATGCTCGCATCCATGAGTAACGAGCTTCAGCGTCAGCATGAAACTATGGATGCTCCTACTATACTCCTGCACCTTCAAGGAGTTGAAGGGTGAGGAAAGTAGGACTATTAGATATAAGATATCTAAGGAGCTCTTCCGATCTAGAATAACCGATGGCACTACAGTATAGACAAATGTCCTCAAAATGATCAATCTGATTGAACAATTGGGATAACTGGGTTTTAATGGATGGAGAGTTGATCCAAGATTTGATCTTGCAATCACTTCTGGACGCTTTCTCACAAATTGTTGTGAATTTTCACATGAACAAGCTATATGTCAGCCTGCCTGAGTTGCTTAAACATGTTGAAAACTGTAAAGAGTCATTTTCCAACCAAGAAAGACCAAGTCTTACTAGTAGATGATTCTTCCAGGAAGCGGAAGAGGGCCAAAGGATCTTCTTAAAAGAAGAACAATTCAAAGAAGGTAAATGGAAAAGCAAAAATAAAGGACAATAAGAATAAGACTGATGCAGATAGCAAAGGAGTTTGCTTCCACTGCAATAAGCCGGGATACTAGCAAGGAAACTGTAAGGAGAATCTTACAGAGGCTAACCAGAAGAGGCTTAGTGAAGCTTCGGTTATAGATATAGGTTTGTTCATGATTGAAATAAATTTTTCTATAAGTCAAGGTTCTACTTGGGTATTGGATACCGGCTGTAGTTCTCATGTATGCAATCCAATGCAGAGACTAAGCAGAAGTAGAAAGCTAAACTAAGAGTAAGTAATCTTATGTGTAGGAATGGAGCAAAGGTTGCTGCATTAACCATAGGAACTTATAGTTTAGCATTGCCTACGGGCAAGTCTATTAAGTTAATAAGTTGTTATTATGTTCCAGTTCTCTTTAGAAACATTATTACTTCCATTGTTGGACAAGGAAGGTTCTGGTATTATATTTAAGAACAATTGTTGTTCTATTTATAATGATAATGTTTTGCTTGAAGCTGGAAGATCACTTCATAGACTTTGTATACTTGACTTACATGAAAAATAATTTTGCAAATTGAACAAACTAGTAAAAGAAAAAGGAGATGGTCATTCAAAGAGTTGAATGTGTGTATTTGATGAAATACAAGTCTGAATCATTTGAAATGTTCAAAGAATTCAGAAGTGAAACAAATTGACAAAGTATTAAGATTCTTTGATCAGATCGAAAAAAGAATACTTGAGCAATGAATTTCTAGATCATCTCAAAATAGTATTTTCTCAAAATGGAAACCTCCTGATACGCAATAATTGATTGGTGTATCTAAAAGGAGAAATTGTACCTTGTTGGACATGGTGCAGTCCATAATGATTTTTACCGACATTCTAGTATCCATCTGGGGTTATGCCCTAGAAATGGCCGCATATCTACAAAATAAGGTAACCTCAAAATCTGGCCCCAAGATTCCATAAAGGTTATGGATAGGGAGGATTCCTAGTCTTAAGTAAGTTAAGATAAGGGGTTGTCCAACTTATGTGAAAAAGGTTTCAAAGATAAGTTTGGGACAAAATTTGACAAGTGCAGACTTGTGGGATATCCTAAAGTAAGTTTTAGGGTATTATTACTATAATTCTACACGCTACCTTCTTAGATAAATGTGTTTATCATTGAAGGAGCTAGTGAGAGGATAATAGATCTTGAAGGAGTTCAAGAACCACAAAGCATTTTAAGTCGAACCGAGGAACCTGTAGATAGACCTATTGTACCACAACCGAATCGTAAATCTGGAAGAGTACCGAAGATACCTGGGAGGTATGGATTCATCATAGAAGATGATGATGAGGTACGCATCATAGAGGATGATGATCCAGTTATATACGATGAGGCTATGAGTAGAAGACACTCAGAGAAAGTGCAGATGGCCATGAAATCCGAAATGGACTCCATGTATGAGAACCAAGTATAGACTCTGGTTACTCCACAAAAGGGCATAGTGCCTAGAGTGTGAATATGGGTCTTTAAGAGAAAGACTGAGGCAAATGGCAAGGTGGAGACCTATAAGACTAGACCTGTTTAAAAGGTTTTTCAAGTCAAGGAGTTGACTGTGATAAAACCTTATTACCGGGTAATGCTCAAGTCCATTTGGATTTTGCTTGTGATTGCAGCTTATTACGAAATCTGGCAAAATAGATGTGGAGACGCCATTCCTCAATGAATACTTGAGGAGAATGTATGTATGATACAGCCAGAGGAATTTGTTTCAAAGGTTGAAGCAAATCGTGTTTTAAGCTACAATGATCCATTGATGGATTGAAGCAAGCTTCTCAAAGATGGAACATTCATTTTGATGAGACAATCAAAAGTGTTTGATTTTATCAAAAATGAGAATGAACCTTGTGTGTACAAAAGGGTCAGTGGGAGCGCTGTGACATTCTTAGTATTATATGTTGATATACTACTGATAAGGAATAACACACCAATGCTACAATCAGTAAAGATAACATTGTCTAAACATTCCTCCATGAATGACTTGGGAGGAGCATCCTATAAATTGGGGATATAAATCTATATAGATAGATTTAAAAGGATGTTCGGCTTGACCCAATGAACGTATATTCATTCGATGCTAAAGGCGTTTAGCATGGCAAACTCCGAGAGAGGTCTCATGATGATGAGCCATGGAGTGTATCTCTCTAAAATTATCCCCAATTGAAAGAGAGATCGCATGAGTTACTATCATGTATGCAATGAATATACAAGGCCTGATGTTGATCAGTCATATTCTGGAGAAGATCACTGTAAGACAGTGATAAACATCTTTAGGTACTTAACCGGTACTAAAGATGTGATCATGATTCATGGTAGGTCTGAATTAAAACTAGAGGGCTAAACAGACTCAAGTTTTTCAAACTGACCAAGACGATAACAAATCCACTTTAAGGTAAATCGTTACCTTGAAAGGTGGTGCAGTGAATTGGAAAGGTTCCAAACAGCAAAGAGTTGCTGGTTTAGTGACAAAGACAAAGTATATAGCTGTAAATGAAGCTGCAAGTTGATTGTTTGGATGAAAAAGTTCATCACAGAACTAGGAATAGTTCCGAAGTCTCATCTTGGATTCAAACATGTGTTGTGGCACTTTCATTTGATTAGTGGAATCATTGAAAGAGAAGAAGTCACTATAGAGATAGTGGACTCTCAAGAACAACATTGCATATCTATTTACTGAAGCTTTATCTAAACAGCAGGATGATCGTCACTTAGAGAAGAAGGGTATTAGATACCATGACGATTGGCTTTAGTGCAAGTGGGAGATTGAAAGTAGTATGCACACAAGCCAATCATATTTGATATGATGTAGCATATACTTTGTAATCTTATTCGTTTGTTAAAGGCATTTTACTTTATCTACATGGTGTTGTTATATTAAATGTGATAAACCTATAGTTTTGAGCAATGCTTTTAGAATCATGATGGTGATCATGCTAATGAGATCTAAATTCAAGATAGCTCATAAACTAAAATCGTTCCTAATCGTTGGATTACTAAAAAGGGGATTAGTGAATCCGGATAGATTAATACATACGTTGCTTGCTCTTATGAAGAGAATGATTGATCTCATAATCATTTGTGTGGAGACACTAAAGCAAGTATGTAGGTGCTTATTAGAGAATAAGTTCACTGAACGTGGCTCGCTAAGGAATACCTAATGGAGTTTAACTCGCCTGTCAATAGGAATTCCTCTAGTGATAGTAGTACAAGTGATCCTTGGACTTGAGATCATCATAGTATCTTGTGTATGATGAGTTATACTTTGACATGTCCCTTAAGACCTTTAGGGTATATCAAAGGGTATGATTGGGTATAATAAGTTGTACATGGAAATAGGTGAATGATCAACAAAGAATCTACCACTTCTAGTAAAAGGAGAGAATGTCCTATGTGATTCGATAAATGACGACTCAGAAGTCTTTGGCCAAAGCATAATGAAATTAGAAAAGAGTTTCTAATTTGCATTAATCAGAGTTGTGCATTTTAGAATCAAAATACATATAATTAAATAAAATAAGACTTGACAGTAATTCCATGTCTTATATTTAATTGGGACATTGTATGGTAGAAGGATTGAATTGTACGGTAACTATGCACTGAAAGGTTCTTTTATGATTAATGTTGAAATCTATATTATCTGGAAAGTCGTTGATCGCCACGGGGGCTTACCCTTATTGTAGAATAAATATTATTTATTTAAATGAATTAAATAGTTTAATTTATTTATTTAAATAAGATTAGAATTGTTCTAATTGATTTATTCACAACCGGTTTAATATGGAGAACCTAAAGGGTCACACCGCAAAAGGAAAATATTTATTTAAGAAGTTAATGGCATAATTGTAATAATAAGTTAAGTGTATTTAATTTAGTCTATGGAGATAGATTAAATTAAATAGCTTAATATTTATTATTTAATATTTTGGAAATATTAAATATAAAGAAGAGTCTTATTATTATTATTACAATTACTATTATTTAATTCCTAATAGGGATTGGGAATTAATTAATAGAAGTCCTCTCTCATGAATTCCTAATTGGATTAGGAGTTCAATTAATTAAAGGAGTTTAATTAAAATAAAAATCCTAATCCTAAATAGTTTAGGAGGGTTCCCTATATCTATAAATAAGAGGAGTCTTATTATGATTTGGGGTTAGACAATTTACATACTCTTCCATGAGAATTGGAGAGAGAGAGTACTTGCAATTTCTATAGAGATAGAAACTAGGGTTTTGTCAACACTCATCTTCTTGAACAAGTATTATTCCTTGGTGGATCACCTCTAGAGGCCAAACACTTGGGTGGCTAACGTTGATCAAAGGAAGGAATTTAATCGGTGGAATTCAAGGAGAACGCGAAGGAATTGGAGGTGAACTTATACCTGAGGAAGCTAGAATTCTACAAGGGTATAATTCTTATTCTCCATCTCTTTCGTTTAATTAATAATTGTGCATAAAGAAAGATCATGGTGATGGTTTGTATAAAATTTTAAAATCTAATTTTATCGCTCTTCTGCTTTATCGATGTAATTTGATTGTATGTTCGCGTTATACAAACCTAACAATAATACCCTTTTGTTTCCTTAGGGTATCCCACAAAATTACATTTCTCAGATTTGGGTCCGAGCTTGTCAGAAGCCAGACGTTTCACAAACGCCTCGCAACCCCAAATCTTCATGAAAGACAAACTAGGACGTTTTTCAGTCCACATCTCATATGGTGTCTTTTGAACCATCTTTGTAGGAACACGGTTAAGTGTGAATGCAGCTGTCTCTAGGGCATGAGCCCAAAAGCTTATTGGAAGATCTGCATGACTCATCATTGATCGTACTATGTCCAACAAGGTGCGATTTCTCCTCTCAGACACACTATTCCATTGTGGTGTTCTAGGTGGAGTGAGCTGTGATATAATACCACACTCCTTTAGAAGGTCATCAAATTCTTGGTTTAAGTATTCACCTCATCGATCGGATCGAAGGGCTTTTATGCTTTTGCCAAATTGGTTTTGAACTTCATTCTTGAATTCCTTGAACTTTTCAAAGGATTCGGATTTGTGTCTCATAAGATACACATATCCATATCTACTGAAGTCGTCAGTAAATGTAATGAAGTAATAGAACCTACCTCTTGCTAATGAACTCATGGGTCTACATACATCACTATGTATAAGTCCCAATACATCGCTAGCCCGTTCACTATGACCAGTGTGAGGCCCCCAAATCCGGGTTACCTTAACCTCGGGTCTGGTGCATCACGATACATCTCATTCTACACCTGTCAACAACTTATTGCGGAATAATAAAAATATTAACATTGATATGATATAAATATTGTCGTTCCAAGCCTCGAAACCATAACTAAAACATAATCTTACTACAAGAATGTAATTACAATGATATTACAACAAATCCTAATCTAGTACCAGGCACGAAAACCTTAAATAAAACACTTATGTCCAAGGTTGAATAAATACCATGATCCTTTACAATATCTCATGTGTGAACGCAAGGTTCAGATTCTAACTTTATCCAATCCCTGAATATTCGCAAGGTTATTCAATAACCAATACATTCGTTATAAAAATGTCCTTTATACATCATCGTCATTCCTGTAGTTTACTAAAACAGGTAACTAACATAGCCTCATCTTACTGCTATAATGGATAACCTCCATTTATAACTCAAGGTTTACATAGTCAAATTCACGTACATCATATACCGTCATCACAGCTAAATAATTACAATAAAGAGATATTTAGCAACCTTCCTGTTTCCATGCATCTCTAATCTTTATCACCACGATATCAAGATAATTGCATTGCATCGTAAAATCTGCAAAAGTTTTATTTTGCAAGAATGAGCACGACGGCTCAACAAGAACTAACAGTTTTCACATTTCATGCTTCAAATAACACATAAGTTTGCATTTTATCCATGCACCATGATTCTCATACTATGCATCTTACTCATGCATTATAAATCTTATGTAATTCATCAATATATATGCATCATGCATCTTATAACATGCCTCATGCATCTCACATTGTATGTTTACAATAATTCAAGTTCCACATAGAACAATATAGTCACATAATTGCACATAATACACATCTTAATCATGCTCGCATATAATCCACATAACAGTGAAAGATTTATTGATCAAGTCATATACATCAATACATATAAAAAAAATCAACAAGTTACTGAAAGAACTTGCCTTAAGCGTTCCTTGCCAAATTATGATGGCTCGTCCTTCAAATATCCTACACAATTTATTTAACAATAAAACACCAATTAGCCACTAAAAAGGCTTCATATAATGGTTTATATTATAATCCCACTTTATACCTTATAATGTTCGTTTTGTTTAAATCGAAACACTATTTAAGTTCTTTAACACTTTACACGGCGTTTCGACGTTTACACGTCACACACCTAAATCGTCTCGTTTGAATATGCTTAGCATGTTCATACATTGGGTTATAACACTCTATCATGTTTCATTACCATTAGAAACAAAATATTAAACAAGGTTATACACACTTGCTACGGCGTTACGACGTTTGCACGTCCATACGTCACACTTGTCTATTCGAACGCCCAAGTGACACGCGATTGCGTACGCTTAGTACGCCCATTTGAATTGTCTAATACCCAATGGTTAATGCTAAGTATCATTATAAATCATAATAATCATGTTTTAGAACTTAGAACATCATTTTACAGGGTCGGGGGCCTTACGTGTGCAAATGCGCATGCCCGACGCCCTCCGATTGACCCCAATTACGCATCAGTCCTATAAATGGATAATTTAGGCCATGATACAGACCTCAAATCGAAAAACTTAAAGAACGAAAGTTGTAGGTCTACTCTTCCTCTTTCCGAATCATCTTGAATCACCTCAATCCGAGTTCGGATGAGAAAGTTATGCTTATTTTACTACAGGAGGTCAAAATAGTCCACTCGGGCACGTCTGCGCCTGACACGTGTACGGCGCAGCTGCGCCCCTTTTTGCCTTATGAACAGCGCAGCTGCGCCATTCATACAGGCCATCAATCTGCAGATTCTGCAGTCGCGAAAATCCGACCCTTCCCCGCTCCGATGTTCATAACTCCTTCTATACACGTTCAAATTGGTTCATTTCGGACTCTATGGACTCCTAACTTATGGGGCTACAACATATCAAAAATTTAGAGCTACCCATTAACATTAACATGGCCAAATCTTAGGCCAAAGTACTAAGTTCATACTTTATTTTCGTGTTCTTGGTGTTCTTCACCAAAATCAACACCAAATCTTCGGTTTTACATCTTTTTGCTTTATTCCAACTGGGTTAACTTCGTAGCCCATGGAACTACACTTTTATAACATCAAACAAATTAAAACAACACAGAATCTGAGCTACAGATTGTCCAAAACAGTCCGTAGGTCCAAGGTTCCATTTTTGTCCAAAGTTCATCCTCCATTAAGCAAAGGTACGAATTTTCTTCATTTTTGTTCCACTTTAATGTTATTAATGGCTTACATAATCTCTTAACAACATATATAAACAACCACAAATAACAACAACAACCAGAAATTTCCATAAAATCAAAACCCATCAAGAAAGCTTTAAAATCTCTAAAACTCAACAATGGAATGAGCTTGAAGTTAGGATTTTACCTCTTGAATGGTTCTCCTAGATGATATTGAGTCTATTGGTGACTCTTCTTCTTCCTTTAGCTTTCTCTACTCTTCTCTTCTTCTTCTTCATTTTCACCCGTACGTTTTTCTTCTTTTTCTTCTTTCTCTCTCTACACTCTCTCCCTCTCTCTGCATATTCTCTCCTTCTCTCTACTTTGCAGCAAGTTGGTAGTAATGAAAATGAAGGAGAAAATGGATGAGCATGGGAGAAATGGAATGGGTTAGGAGAAGTGGAGGAATTTTGGGAGAAAATGGGAGTGGCTCAAGGTGGCGTCGGCAATACCCCCACTCTCTCACTTCCTAGCAATTTGATTGGTTAAAAATAGTTTGGTTGGTTCCCACTTGGTATAACAAGCCAAAATAAATACCCAAATACACAAAAATATATCCGAAAACTTCCACTTTTGTACCAAAACTGGTAAATAAGTCTACCCAAAATTAAAATAGGTACTCCCATAAATATTGGGACGCATAAAAATAATTATTATGGGATTTGTCCAATTATTCGAAACACCCATATTATACATTTCGGATACGGATAAAATCACGGATCAGCTCAAATAAAATTTCCGACACTTTGAAAAATTATTCCTACGCATACACGTATTTATGAAATTATTCAACATTGAAAAAGACACAAAAATTTATGGCGTAAATAGTGTCTCGGGAAACGTGCCCCGTGAATAGTGATTTTGCGATTTTTCGCGAAATCAATTACTCACTCCTACGGTTCAATAACGCATAAAAATTCATATATTGACATCACCCAGGTTATAAAATAACCTTTAAACATGTCACAAAAAGAAATAATATTTAAGCCATTTAATAATATTAATAAACCAAAATCACAAGGGTATTCACGATTCGTGATCGCAACTTTTCCCGATTAACTCCCCATAATCATATACATCAACGTTCATATATCCCACCTATAATTCGGGTTAGCGTCTTTACAATAAATAACTTGTTCAATAATATTATCCTTCAACTATTTATTTAATCCAGTAAATAGTACTCTAGCGATAATGCTCGAAACCGCCAAATTAGCTTATACGAAAACTTTCATACACACTAATCATCGTCTACACATAATCTAGGTCATAATATAACCTTTAAACGCTTAACACATAATATTATTAATAAAAGTCTATTTTATTCAGTAATATCCATAAGCTCGAATTACCAAGCTACCCACGACTCGCGGTCGTTACCATAATTAACTATTAACTCATTCATTCTGAATCTACGTATATATATTACAATTATATATACGTATTAAGCTCACTAAATAAATCACATAAATATATATATATAACACATATATATTCCAACTTGAATCATAATAAGAATTATTCTATATTAAATTCTTATTATAATTAATCACAAAAATTCGGGTTGTCACAACCAGTGAAAGGGGCTTTAGTCATGTTGCCTAATAAACAAGACTCGCATTTCTCATATGATTCAAAATCAAATGAATCCAAAAACCCATCTTTATGGAGTTTGGATATGCGTTTCTCATTTATATGGCCTAAACGACAGTGCCAGAGATATGTCGGATTTGAATCATTTGATTTAAATCGTTTTGTATTTATGTTATAGATAGGCATTTCAAAATCAAGAATATAAAGACCATTAAACAATTGTGCAACACCATAACATATTTCATTTAAGTAAAACGAACAACTGTTGTTCTTTATTAAAAATGAAAAACCTTTCTTGTCCAAACAAGAAACAGAAATAATGTTTTTGCTCATAGCAGGCACATAATAACAATCCTCTAATTCTAATACTAGCCCAGTGGGCAATGATAAATGATAAGTCCCTACGGCTAGTGCAACAACTTTTGCTCCATTCCCAACTCGTAGGTCAACTTCTCCTTTCGCCAAAGTCCTACTCCTTCGGAGTTCCTACACATTAACACAAATGTGAGAACCACATCCAGTATCTAATACCCATGATGTAGAAGTAGACAAATTGACTTCTGTAACATATATACCTGATTCGGAAGTCACACTTCCTTTCTTTTTCTTCAGCTCTTCCAAATAAGCATGACAATTCCTCTTCCAGTGTCCAGGTTTTTCAAGGAAGTGACAATCACCTTCTTTAGCCACCCCACCTGTAGGATTTAAAGCCCGTTTGTTTTTGAAATTGGGTTTGGCACCAGATTTAGATCTTATCTTTTTCTTGCCTTTCCCTTTTCCCTTAGCATTCCCCTTTTGCACCATCATTATGGGATCAGGTCCTGCCTTTTTCATGTTGTTCTCGGCAGTTCTTAACATGCTCAATAACTTAGTAAGTGGTTTCTCAATTTCATTCATGAGATAATTCATAACAAATTGAGAGTAGCTGTTATTCAAAAATTGCAAAACAAGATCAGTTTGGGCTTCCTGAGTAATTAGAAAACCCAACCTATCAAGGTACTCAATATACCCAATCATTTTCAGAACATGTGGACCAACTGGATCACGATCACCCATCTTGCATTGATACAACGCTTTGCTTGTATCATACCTCTCCTGTCAAGCATGCCCTTCGAACAATTTCTTGAGATGCTCGATCATCTCATAAGCATCCATTAACTCATGTTGCTTCTGAAGCTCAGAGTTCATAGTTGCTAGCATGAGACAACTCACGTCCAGAGCATCATCTTGATGCTTCTTGTAAGCATTATGCTCTGCACGTGGTGCAGTGTTAGCTGGTGCTGCAGGAATGGGCCCATCAAGGACATATAGCTTGCGCTCTTGTTTGAGGACAATCCTCAAGTTCCTATGCCAGTCTAGGAAATTAATTCCACTCAATTTTTCCTTCTCAAGGACTGATCGTAGTGAAAGACTATTTGTGTTGTTGTTTGCCATTGATATCTACAATTTATAAGTGCAAAAAATAATAAGTCAAATTGTAGAGTTTTTTGATATTATGAAATTGATAATAGTACATTCAAAATATACCTCCCACTATTTTACTCAAATTAATAGCCCTCACCATTAATTCGGAAAGCATTTTTATTTAAATCGTTTTAGTGAGCCAAGATCCATATTTCATTATGCCTTAAGTTAGCTTTGGCTATTCTCTCAAAACATAATTATTTAGGTAAACAACCCTTTGTCAATTATATCGTATATAACTCTTAGATAGTTTGGTGAACAACATTTGTTCTAAGTCCATCTAATGGTATCTACCAAACTTTATGCCTCTAAGTCCACAATCCTATTGAGATAACTTAGTTAAGTCAGACCCAATGATTTTAACAATTTGGATATCACAATTATCCTATCGCATCTTACCAAGATAAATAAGGTACTTTGCTTTGGCAAACCTACATCCATCGATCAAGGTCTTGATGAGTGTTATTCATTGGAAGGCATCTGATTAGACTTAATAATTTTATGAGGGATTTTATTAATTAATTTAGATCTCACCAAATTTTAATCTCATTAAGCATGCACATTATTTATCATATCATATCGTATACAAGCATAAATAAAGTGCAAAATTAAATGTGTCACAGTTATGGCCCAACCCTATGTCAATCTTCTCAAGCTAATGAAAAGATTGAAGGTCAGTCTAAGGTAGTAAAAAAAAACTTCAAAATAGTAGCTTCCTCGGGCCTTCCTCGTGTATGTGTCTCCTCTCCATCATCATCTTGTCATCTTGATAGGTTACATTTGTACATTACATGTGATAAAGAAACCTCGAGTTACATTCGAGGGGATTTAGATGAGAAAAGAATATTACATTAGACTTTATAGAGAGGCACGACATGCAAGCCGTATTTCAACAACAAAAACCACTAACCTATGGGTCAAAAAGGCCATAACTGTGCACCATGCATATCACAATAAGAACATAACATAACATAATTTTATATAATAAAAAAAAATCGAATATTAGGGTTACGACCATCGTAAGCTATGACGGGGGGTCCAAGGGGGGTTCCCTTGATGAGTGGGTTTTATACCTACGAATTAGTTATCTTTTGAACTTAATTCTTAGCTATCCTTAGGTGTTTATAGTATCTATTTACTTGTTTTATGTTGTTGTTGTGCAGAGAACAGTTGTGGACGATCGTGGCGGTTTTTAGCAAGTCCAGGGGCAAAAGAGTAATTTCCGCAGGACATGAGACCTCGCCGCGGCGAGCTCCCCAGGCCATTTTCCTCGCCGGGGCGAGCCTCCAAGGCTTAAAACTTCGCCGGGGCGAGCCCTCGCTGGGGCGAGCTCCCCAGGCTGTTTTTCTCGCCGGGGCGAGAGCGCGTTTTGCTGGTGCGGCTTGCTTTGTCTGTTCTGCATTTGTGGCGCACTAGAGGAGGAAATTGAGGAACGGGACTATGAGGAGAGAGAAGAGAATTATCAGGCATCCAGGGAGTTTGTATTGCATTATTGAAGATTGGTTACACATATTGAAATAGCTAGGGTTTGAGAGAAAAAGAGGAAGAACAAAGGAACAAAGGGATTAATTATCTGAATTTCATCACTTCAAGGAGGCTAGGAGCACAAAATAGGAAGCAAGAGCAACTCAAGAAGAACTATATCACACTAATTCGGGAATATCATCACAAAGGGGTGTATCTTCATTTGTTGTAGCTCTTTATTCTTATCTCGTTATTCCAAACCATGTACTATAATCAGTTTATGATGTTACTGAGATTAAATATAAACTAAACTCTTCAATCTAAGATTGCAATGGAACCCAACTTGTAGTTTTAATTGAATGCTCTCTCTTGAATGGTAATTAGGCATTTTGTGAATTGGAGTTTATAACCTTTGATTAAGGATTAATTGCTTGGCCCGTAATTACTTTGGTAACTTATATGGAATTGAGAGAGGAAGTATAAGTTGAGACCTAGTTATGAATTCATGTGAAAATTAGATGTTCTTTATGGATAATGTATGAGATTATGTGACGTGAGTCTTATGTATTATTCTTGAGGGTTGATAATTTGATTGTATTTAGGATAGACATATACCTAAATACCACATGTATCCAATTGAGAATCCGTGTTTAATGATTTCTATTGTGAAAGTTGGTAATTGATTGAATGGTTAATGGGATTTTACGTGACATGTGTCTTATTAATTGTTCTTGATATGAGATTCTTGCTAGTGTGTAGAGTAGAAATATATCTATACGCCACAATAGGAAATACGTATTCGACCATCGAGAGAGGCTTATATATACTTGTGATTTCTCGGATAGCAATTCTTATGTGCTAATTTACCAAACAAGAGAGAGTATGATGTTTAAATGAAGAGTTGGGGGATATTGTAATCTTAGACCTTTTTATCTTGAACTTTATCCGTGTTAGTAAAACCTTGCTTTCTAAATTGTCTTTATTTTAGTTATAATCAACAACAAACACAAACCATATTGTCATTGTTTAAATTAGATTGATTTTACATGCGATTGATATTTGGTAATTATTTAACATAATTCCTCGTGGGTTCGACACTTTACTTATCTTATATTACTTGTGGACCGCGTATACTTGCGCGTGTTTTATTGATTGCGAAATCGAGCAACAAGTTTTTGGCGCCGTTGCCGGGAAATTATTTTACAATAATTTTACCAATATTGATTATAGTTGAATTGATCTTAATTTAGACTTGTTTTTAATTTTTATTTACTTGATTGTGTAGGTACCCTTGATTTGTATGCGCCGATCACAAAGTCTTGAGTTATTTCCTTACGATCCCGAGATCGAGAGAAATACCCGAAGACTAAGAAGAGAAAGAATCAGGGATTCTAACAATCAAGAAACTATGGCGGCAGAGGAACAAAAAGCATTGAGAGACTATGTAACGCCGCAAATAAGTGATTTACAGTCTAGTATCACAAGACCGGCAATAACTGCAAATGCCTTTGAAATCAAACCGGGAACAATACAAATGGTGCAAAATTCGTTACAGTTTGGGGGTTTGGCTAATGACAACCCTAATGAGCATTTGTTGAGCTTTATTGAGATATGTGATACTTTCAAATTTAATGGAGTGACGGATGATGCTTTGAGACTTAGACTTTTTCCGTTCACTTTGAGAGACAAAGCTAAGAGTTGGCTTCACTCATTGCCACCGAGATCCATCACTACATGGTCAGACTTAGCACAAAATGTTTTGGCAAAGTTCTTCCCTCCTGCAAAGTCTGCTAGATTGAGAAATAAAATTGCAACCTTTGAACAACATCATGGGGAGTCATTGTATGAGGCTTGGGAAAGATTTAAAGATTTGCTTCGAAGATGCCCACATCACGGATTCCTTCCATGGATGCAATTGAATACCTTCTACAATGGGTTGGGATCTCACAATCGGTCTTGCATAGACACAGCCGCGGGAGGATCTCTCATGGCTAAAAATTATGGAGAAGCACTTGAATTATTGGAGGTTATGGCTGCAAATAACTACCAATGGCCTACTTCTAGAATGAGTCAACCAAAGGTAGCCGGAGTATTAGAGGTGGATGCCATCACAGCCTTAGCAGCTCAGATGGCAGCAATGTCAAAGAAACTGGATTCCTTGACTGATTCAAAAGTGCAGCAGGTAGCTGTTGTGTGTGAAGTATGTGCAAGGACCCATGCCAACGACCAATGCCCATTTGACCACGAGGCAGTTCAGTTTGTAAGTAGCTACCAGAGGCCGCCAAATCAGTACCAAAACACTTACAATGCTGGGAATAGGAACCATCCTAACTTTTCATGGAGCAACAATCAAAATTTTCAGCAAGCTCCTAAGCCACACCATCCACCAGGGTTCCAAAATCAGCCACAACATCATACAGCTCAAACCTCACAACCACAACCAGAGAGAAAATCATATTTTGAAGAGTTGATTTTGAAACACATGGCTAACCAGGATATCTTGATAAAAAACCAAGCAGCAGCACTTAAGGCTTTGGAAAATCAAATTGGGCAGATGGCTAGTTCTATGTCAAATAGACCCCAGGGATCTCTTCCTAGTAACACAGAGACTAATCCAAGAAGAGATGGGAAAGAGGAATGTCAGGCAGTAACTCTAAGAAGTGGTAAACAAACTTTACAGGAGCCCGAATTGCAAAAGGGGGCAGCCCATTCAAGCTCTCCTCCGGACTTGACTAATGCTGATTTTTCTAAGGAAATGGACAGCAGTGTACCACCTAAGTCGGAGCAGAAAGATACCACAGATAAACCTAGTGTTGAGCCTACTCAAAAGGTGTATCCACCAGTACCTTTCCCTCAGAGGTTGCAGAAGCAAAAGTTAGATAAACAGTTTGCCAAATTCCTGGAGGTCTTCAAGAAGCTACAAATTAACATTCCTTTTGCAGAGGCCTTAGAACAGATGCCTAGCTATGCCAAATTTATGAAAGGAATTCTATCTAGGAAGAAAAGGCTAAATGAGTTTGAGACAGTGGCTTTGACAGAGGAATGTAGTGCCGTGTTGCAAAGAAAGCTACCTCCCAAGTTGAAAGATCCAGGCAGCTTCACTATACCGTGTACTATTGGCAGCCTTTCATTCAACAAATGTTTGTGTGACTTGGGTGCTAGTATTAATCTCATGCCATTATCCGTGTATACTCAGTTGGGATTGCCTGCACCAAAGCCTACAAACATTTCTCTTCAGCTTGCCGATAGGTCGGTTACATACCCAAGGGGAATTGTTGAAGACATTCTTGTTAAGGTGGATAAATTCATCTTCCCGGCTGATTTTATCATCTTAGATTTTGAGGAAGATAAAAACATTCCTATTATTCTGGGGAGACCATTTTTAGCCACTGGAAGAACTTTAATCGATGTGCAAAAGGGAGAGCTCACTATGAGGGTTCAGGATCAAGAAGTGACCTTCAATGTATTTAAGGCCATGAAATTCCCTTCGGATGAGGAAGAATGTTTTCAAGTGGATGTTATCGAGCAAGCTGTAAATGACGAGTTTCTGAATGTGTTAAACTATGATCCATTAGAGACTGCACTTCTGGGAGAATTTGACATGGAAGATCCAGATTTGGTTGAATATCTACAGATTTTGGATACAGTGCCACGGGGAAGCAAGTTTCAAATCCCGTTTGAATCTGTTGAGCATGCTGAGAATGCTACAGATCGGTTGAAACCATCCCTTGAGACACCTCCATCACTTGAACTAAAACCTCTGCCTAACCATCTCAGATATGCATATTTAGGTGATTCAGCTACTTTACCTGTTATTATTGCATCTGTGCTTAACGAGTTTCAGGAAAGCAAGCTGTTGCGGGTTCTTAGGGAGTACAAATCTGCTATTGGATGGACCATCGCCGACATCAAGGGAATAAGCCCATCATACTGTATGCACAAAATCTTGATGGAAGATGATAGTAAACCCACTGTGGAACATCAAAGGAGGCTCAACCCAATCATGAAAGAAGTGGTAAAGAAAGAGATTTTGAAGTGGTTAGATGCTGGAATAATTTATCCTATCTCTGACAGTGCGTGGGTGAGCCTAGTTCAGTGTGTACCCAAGAAAGGGGGCATGACAGTTGTAGCCAATGAGAATAATGAATTGATTCCAACAAGAACAGTAACTAGTTGGAGGGTGTGCATGGATTACAGGAGACTTAACAAAGCAACTCGAAAGGATCATTTCCCATTACCCTTCATTGATCAAATGTTGGATAGACTAGCTGGACATGAGTACTATTGCTTGTTGGATGGATATTCGGGATATAATCAGATTGCTATTGCTCCAGAAGATCAAGAAAAGACTACCTTCACATGCCCATTTGGTACTTTTGCTTTTAGAAGGGTCTCATTCGGATTGTGTAATGCACCGACCACTTTTCAAAGGTGCATGATGGCTATTTTCTCAGATTTGGTAGAACGCAATGTTGAAGTTTTCATGGATGACTTCTCAGTGTTTGGTGATTCATTTGACAACTGCTTGGAACATCTAGTTCTAATATTGAAGAGATGTGTGGAAACTAATCTAGTGCTCAATTGGGAAAAATGTCACTTCATGGTGCAAGAGGGGATAATACTTGGGCATAAAGTGTCATCCAAAGGTCTTGAGGTGGATAGAGCAAAACTTGAAACAATTGAAAATTTACCTCCACCAACCTCAGTGAAGGGCATTCGCAGTTTTCTGGGACATGCGGGGTTTTACCAAAGATTCATTAAGGATTTTTCTAAGATCACAAAGCCTTTATGCAGTCTACTAGAGAAAGATGTGCCATTCAAGTTTGATGAAGAGTGTTTGATCGCTTTTGAGCTTTTAAAGAAGAAATTAACCACTGCACCAGTGATCATTGCTCCGGATTGGTCAAAACCCTTCGAATTGATGTGTGATGCCAGTGATTATGCGGTTGGGGCTGTTTTGGGACAGCGCAAGGAGAAGGTTTTTCATGCTATTTACTACGCCAGCAAAACCTTAACTGATGCACAACTCAATTACACCACTACCGAGAAGGAATTGCTTGCAGTAGTTTATGCATTTAACAAGTTTCGATCTTACTTGATTGGAACAAGGGTAGTTGTATTCACGGACCATTCAGCTATTCGATATCTAATTGCTAAGAAGGATGCTAAACCGAGATTGATTAGATGGATCTTATTGCTGCAAGAGTTTGATTTGGAGATTCGGGACAGAAAGGGAACTGAAAACCAAGTAGCCGACCATCTATCTAGATTGGAGAATCCGGGTCTTGATAAGGAAGACAAAGTTCTAATAAATGAATCTTTCCCGGATGAACAGCTGTTTGTGGTTCAAGGCGAAATCCCTTGGTATGCTGATTTTGCTAACTACTTGGTTAGTAACACACTCCCACCGGACTTGTCGTGGCAGCAAAAGAAAAAGTTTCTTCATGACGTTAAGAGGTATATGTGGGATGAGCCATATTTGTTCAAACATTGTGTGGACCAAATGATTCGAAGGTGTGTTCAACAAAGCGAGGTTGAGAGCATTCTTCATCACTGTCATGATTCGTTATATGGAGGACACTACGGAGGTGAGAAAACAACCACTAAGGTGTTGCAAGCAGGGTTCTTTTGGCCAACTTTGTTTAAAGATGCTCATCAGTTTGTGCTAAGATGCGATAGATGTCAACGGATGGGGAACATTTCTAAAAGGCATGAAATGCCTTTAAACATGATCCTTGAGGTCGAAGTCTTTGACGTTTGGGGTATAGACTTCATGGGGCCATTCCCACCCTCTTTCAACAATCTATACATTCTCTTGGCAGTAGATTATGTATCTAAATGGGTGGAGGCAGCCGCATTTCCCACTAATGACTCCAAGGTAGTGCTGAAATTCCTTCAAAAGAATATCTTCACAAGGTTCGGTACTCCAAGGGCCATGATCAGTGATGAAGGGAGTCACTTCTGTAATAAGCACTTTGCTGCCCTCTTGGGAAAATACGGGGTCACTCATAGAATTGCTACTGCATATCACCCCCAGACCAATGGACAAGCTGAGGTTTCCAATAGAGAAGTGAAGAAAATCCTGGAAAAGATCGTCAATCCCACAAGAAAAGATTGGTCAACAAAGCTAGATGATGCAATGTGGGCGTACAGAACGGCTTTTAAAACACCCATTGGTATGTCACCATACCAGCTTGTTTATGGCAAGGCATGCCATCTCCCGATTGAACTTGAGCACAAGGCGTTCTGGGCCATTAGAAAGTTGAATTTTGATCTCACAGCTGCAGGCGAGAAAAGGCTTCTTCAGCTCAATGAACTTGATGAGTTCCGACTGCAAGCTTATGAAAATTCAAAATTGTACAAGGAGAAGGTAAAAAGGTGGCATGATAAGAAGATTGTTGACAGAAAATTCGAGCCTGGCCAAGCGGTTTTGCTATACAACTCTAGATTGAGGCTTTTTCCCGGAAAGCTCAAATCACGTTGGTCGGGTCCTTTCATTGTCAAGCATGCATTTCCGCACGGAGCTGTTGAAGTCTATGGTGATAATTCGGAGGAGACGTTCAAAGTTAACGGGCAGCGCCTTAAGCATTATTGGGGTGGCAGCTTCGCTCGCCAAAAGACCTCGATCACTTTAGCCGATTAGCCTTGAATGGATGTGAAGTCGGGCCGAGGACTTTAAACCACGCGTTCGGTGGGAGGCAACCCACCGTTTTCCATATCCTTTTATGATTCGGTAGTGTGTTTTAATTATTGCATTTTCATGGTAGTTAGTTTTTAAGTTTTTCATATTTAGTGAATTGTGTGTAGTTTTGGAATTTTTTTTAGCACCAAGTCACTTTGGAGGGTCAATTTTGGCCTATTGTTTCTAATGTATGTTTTGTAGGTTGCAAGGATACAGGGAGCAAGTATCAAACATAGTCCCTGTATTCAATTTTCAAAAATCAAATTTTTGCTTCAGCAAGGGGGCTCGCCGCGGCGAGGTTTTTAGGCTGGGAATCTCTCGCCCCGGCGAGAGCTCGCCCCGACGAGAAAAACAAGAGTAATTCTCTCGCCCCGGCGAGAGGCGCGGAATTGCAGAACTTAAAAATACTTTCCCGTTCGAATCTGCAACATTTCCTTCATCTCCATTCTCTGCAACCTAAGACCCAAAAGCCCCAAACCATCCTCAGGCATTCGAAATCCAACCTAGCCGCAACCCACTCTCGATTTCAATTGAATTGAGGATTGAACAACCCTTTTCCATACAATCCACTTCCAATTAGGGTTTCAATCAAGTCCCACCATTACAGTCACCACCATTGGTGCCGCTCGAATTTGGTCAATTATTTTGAGGAATTAGGGCTCGGAATACCATTGTGGACTGAAATTTGTTTCTCACTGCAATTATCTCTGTGTTTACAGTTAATTTTGATTGATATAACATCTGAGAAGGCAATTAGGTAAGAATTGAGTAGTTTGGGCAACCAGTTGAGTCTAACAGTATTGTGTGATACCATTTTGAACTGTCTGTTATCTGCATATTGTTGAATTAGTTGCCATTGAGATGCCCAGTTGAGTTTGTGTTGGCTCAACTGGAGGATTGGGATTATATTTTGTGTATTTTAAGACGTCTTGCAGGAAATTTTGGTTTGCGAAAAATTCGAGTTTGGGGGAAATTCTGTATATTAGTGAGTTGAAATCAGCGGTGCTTGGGTCAGTTTTGAAAAAGAAATTCTGCTTTATTGCTACCATGCCTCCTAAGAGATCTCGTACTGAGGGATCCTCCTCCGCACCACCACGGCAGTATGACCACAATAAATTTGTTAGTGCTGAGGCGGCAGACAGGTTTGATGACTTCATCACGGGTAAAGCTCTAACTCCCGAGCGATGACTCAGGCCAGAGAGGGGGGTTGATGGGGAGATTTGGGAGCAGATAGATGAGAGGGTGTGGGACACTTTCACCCACCACCCCGACCCAGCAGTCGTTCCAGTGGTACAGGAGTTTTACGCCAACGCTCAGGACATACAGCCTTTTGAGGCCATAGTCAGGGGGATGAGGGTACCCTTTAGTGCACAGGCTATTAATCACTACTACAACTTGGTGCCTCCTGCATTATGCCAGTACATAGAGTTCATTCGCTCTCAGCCTGATTTTGACAAGATTGTAACAGAGTTGTGCAAACCAGGTACCACATAGATCACTAAGCGATAAAGAGGTGCCTCTCTCTTCCCCAGCAAGGACCTCAGCCTGTATGGAAAGATTTGGTACGCCTTCCTGAGTGCCAAGCTCATGCCATCCCAGCACGTGAGCGATGTTTCAAAGGAGAAGGCAGCGTTACTTTACGCTATTGTTATGGATTTCTCAATTGATTTAGGGAACATCATTGAGGGTAGTATCCGCCGACTTCTGAGGGGTAATGTTCAGGGCGGACTACCTCACCCCTCCCTCATTTGTGGATTGTGCAGACAGGCAGGGGTACAGTGGCGAGATGATGAGGTCACACAACAGCCATCACAGATCCTCGATCACAGACTGATCGCGAGGTACAAGGTATGGGATAGAGTCGAGTCACATCCTCGAGGCCGAGGCTTTACCATTGTGGCTACCTCTGAGGAGGAGGAGGAGGATGTGCAGTTGCCTGCTAGTTCATCGCGGCCTAAGGCTAAGTTCAGCTCTCAGATCCGCAGCCTCCAGTTACTGATAGACAGACGAGCTAAGAGGCTAGAGAGGCAGAATCAGCGCATAGCAGAGAGGCAGGAGCACATGTGGAACTTCACCACCAGCTTCAGCGCGGTTCTAGCAGCACAGTACCCGGGTACAGCTCCACTTCCCTTTCCCGTGCCTACGCCACTACCACCTTTCCCACCATCAGACTCTGACGTCGAGGAGATGGACGACCACCCCACCGAGTGATATCAAAGGGAAGTCCTCAGTTCTTCATGTCTTTATCTTTTCTACAATGAGGACATTGTTATTTCCAAGTTTGGGGGTGTTTAGAGCTTTTAGTTATAGTATTTTAGTATGCTGCATTTAGTTGTACTTTTGCATTCACGTAGTATGTTTCAAACTTATGTTATAGTTAAGCATTTATAATATCATCAAAATGACTTTTCTTGCTATTAATGATTATTGTTGTTATTGTCATTTGTGTGATGATCATTGTACATATTCATCGTCTGCTTTGTCTTCATTCTAAAAAAAAAATAAAAAAATAAAAAAATTTATTATTTTATGCTTATTTACTGCTTCGATGTCTGTCTTGAATGTTGGTTTTAATTGAAAATGAAATATAGACAGATATGAGCAAATCTTGACTAGTTTATCTTTGTGGCCTTTGTCATTCGAACAAGTAAGCCCGTTGGAGCGTTTACGCTTGATGCGCTAAAACCATCTGGTTTGGGAGTCATCGGTGGAAAGTTTGCTACATGGGTGACATCTAAAAGCCTAATGAAGATAAACATTGCACAAATCTAGATGTAAATAAACCTATCATCGAGATGGAGCGTAAAACGCACTCGGTGATTGTTATAGAATATAGCTAAATAGAGTGTGAAAATTAAAGCTAGTGAGCATGTGAGATGCTAGTAGTGGTTTTTGACTATTTTATCTTCTTTTGAACACTATAGTTCTTAGATCAATTTGTGATCATTGCGTACTCTGTCTTTCTGACCACACACACACACATAAGGGTTAATCATTTGGCGAAATTTGGTGCGTGTCTCATTTCTGATAGTCCTACAGTTGTGATGTTGTTGTTTATTTGTTTCTGATTGTTGAGGCTTGATTTCCTTATCTTGGCTGCTCTAGGCTTATAGTTCATGCATTTGCATTCATTTAATTAGTTGCATTGTGTATTTGTCATTTCCGTTGTTTTTGCTTGAGGACAAGCAAATTCTTAAGTTTGGGGGTCCCTTGATGAGTGAGTTTTATACCTACGAATTAGTTATCTTTTGAACTCAATTCTTAGCTATCCTTAGGTGTTTATAGTATCTATTTACTTGTTTTATGTTGTTGTTGTGCAGAGAACAGTTGTGGACGATCGTGGTGGTTTTTAGCAAGTCTAGGGGCAAAAGAGTAATTTCCGCAGGACATGAGACCTCGCCGCGGCGAGTTCCCAAGGGCATTTTCCTCGCCGGGGCGAGCTCTCGCCGGGGCGAGCCTCCAAGGCTTAAAACTTCGCCGGGGAGAGCCCTCGCCTGGGCGAGCTCCCCAGGCTATTTTTCTCGCCGGGGCGAGAGCGCGTTTTGCTGGTGCGGCTTGCTTTGTCCGTTCTGCATTTGTGGCGCACTAGAGGAGGAAATTGAGGAACGGGACTATGAGGAGAGAGAAGAGAATTATCAGGCATCCAGGGAGTTTGTATTGCATTATTGAAGCTTAGTTACACATATTGAAATAGCTAGGGTTTGAGAGAAAAAGAGGAAGAACAAAGGAACAAAGGGATTAATTATCTGAATTTCATCACTTCAAGGAGGCTAGGAGCACGAAATAGGAAGCAAGAGCAACTCAAGAAGAACTACATCACACTAATTCGGGAATATCATAACAAAAGGGGTGTATCTTCATTTGTTGTAGCTCTTTATTCTTATCTCGTTATTCCAAACCATGTACTATAATCAGTTTATGATGTTATTGAGATTAAATATGAACTAAACTCTTCAATCTAAGATTGCAATGGAACCCAACTTGTAGTTTTAATTGAATGCTCTCTCTTGAATGGTAATTAGGCATTTTGTGAATTGGAGTTTATAACCTTTGATTAAGGATTAATTGCTTGGCCCGTAATTATTTTGGTAACTTATATGGAATTGAGAGAGGAAGTATAAGTTGAGACCTAGTTATGAATTCATGTGAAAATTAGATGTTCTTTATGGATAATGTATGAGATTATGTGACGTGAGTCTTATGTATTATTCTTGAGGGTTGATAATTTGATTGTATTTAGGATAGACATATACCTAAATACCACATGTATCCAATTGAGAATCCGTGTTTAATGATTTCTATTGTGAAAGTTGGTAATTGATTGAATGTTAATGAGATTTTACGTGACATGTGTCTTATTAATTGTTCTTGATATGAGATTCTTGCTAGTGTGTAGAGTAGAAATATATCTATACGCCACAATAGGAAATACGTATTCGACCATCGAGAGAGGCTTATATATACTTGTGATTTCTCGGATAGCAATTCTTATGTGCTAATTTACCAAACAAGAGAGAGTATGATGTTTAAATGAAGAGTTGGGGGATATTGTAATCTTAGACCTTTTTATCTTGAACTTTATCCGTGTTAGTAAAACCTTGCTTTCTAAATTGTCTTTATTTTAGTTATAATCAACAACAAACACAAACCATATTGTCATTGTTTAAATTAGATTGATTTTACATGCGATTGATATTTGGTAATTATTTAACATAATTCCTCGTGGGTTCGACACTTTACTTATCTTATATTACTTGTGGACTGCGTATACTTGCGCGTGTTTTATTGATTGCGAAATCGAGCAACACCCCCCCTGGCGGTGGTCCGGCTGAACTACAATCTGTATTGCAGAATTTTTTCACACGAATTTATGAAACAATTCCAGATTCGTATACAAACCCCAAAACACACATAATAACAATACATTCAGAACATATCATATATGTCCAGTTTAGGTTAATCATATTAAACCGAATCATGTTTCTAATCCAATTAGAACAGTAGTTGTATTGTTATTCCACCTTCTAGGATACGATTAATAAACATCTTATAGATGCATATATCTTACTGTTTTTCCAGAATTCGCATACATGCAGAATAGGATATATTCAATTTTCAGATCGGTAAACATGCATCATCAAATATCATATATATATCGAATATAATTAAAACACATAATCTGAATTAATCTTTTCGCAAGTAGCTCTGATACCACTGTAGGGTTTTTGACAGATAAAGGCAGCGGAATTTAAAATTTTTAAAAACTATTTCGAAACCCTAAAACAGGATCCATGCGAAAAATAAATTAATTCAGAGGTTTAGATTTGTTTTACCGATTATCCGAGCTAGAATGGAACGATGAAATTCTGGAATGGCTTCGAATCTCCAACGCAATCCAACGGAACTGCGTCTCTACGGTATCCACACGAACGCCCCGTGAACCGTCAAACGATCTGCAACAAAGAGATTTCGGTACTAGCCGCCAAGATCTAGATTTTACTGAAGTTTTTCTCTCAACTCTCTTTTCTAAAACGGCTAGGGTTTTTCTATTTTGTTTCATGTAAACAAGACTGCTGATATATCTGATATATATAGAGTCCAAAAGGTTAAGCAAAACCCTAATCCTATTAGAAAAGTAAAATCCGAATTTATATATATATATATTATATTTTAATTAAGTCTTACTTAATTAATATACATATATATACAAATTATCCTGTTAATTTAAATTCGTAATTTAAATACTATCAATCATATTGATATATTTAAATCCTTACAATTTAAATTAATTCTCTTTTAATTACGTTCTAAGTGTGTGACCCTATAGGTTATTATTTTATTGGCAATAATTTTAAAATCATATTATAAAATTATAAACAGTGAGTGACATCTAGTAATGCATCACTGCTACCCAAATAATAATAAGATCGGTGACTCGATGCAATCTTTTCGTGACCAATGTTTCAATGTAATTTAATCCTTTTAACCTTGACATCCTAGATTAAACTCGAGCCATGGAATGTGTCATACTCTTCATAATTTAATCTGAGTTTTCTTGATCAATTAGTAGACTATATGAAACAAATCACTATTTGAGCATGGCCATGCATTTCATAGTCCTACTCAATCAAGAGGCCTATGGATATCACCCCTAATATATAGGAGGGTTAAATTCCATCTAGATCACTCATATTCCTCACACGATTCATGATGTACCCAATAATCACCTTTATTGTCCACCCTTTTAAAGGTGACCTTTGATGATATCAAAGTACATAAATTCTCGTATAGTAATATAGTGATTTCAGGTCGGAGGACCATTACATCATTGTCACTATAAGAATTGCTTATGACACTTTGCATAATGCTCCACGTATAATTCTCATGATGGGTTTGTCCAGTACATTGTTCTCTAACATGTACCTATGCATTGACTTAATATCTCATATATTAATGACCAATGAGATTTGGCCATCAGTCAATCCACATACTAGTCTCAATGTATCATTGTTGTCCCATTCTCAATGATACTCGACTAGGGACATTTAAGAGTAATGATACTTATTGTAATTATATAATCTCATGTTCAAGTCATATACTTGAAGCTATATAATTTGTATCATTATTCTAAGGACTTTTATTATGTTAACATTTATATAACACAGTAAATGAAACCATAATAAAATAACTCATTTATTCAATCAAATATCAAAAGAAATATTAAGTAATTACATTAAATAATTGGCCTCTAGGGCATAAACTCTAACATCATCCACTAGTAAGACTTGGTTTTTGTTGGACGAGAAGTGACCTTCAACAGTTTTCAGCATGTTAAGTAACTCAGGCAAGCTGACGTCTAACTTATTCATATGAAAATTCATAACAAATTGTGAGAAAGTGCCCAGGAGTGACTGCAAGATCAAATCTTGACTTAACTCCCCATCCATTACGAACCCTAGCTGTTCAAGTTGTACAATCAGATTGATCATCTTTAGGACATGAGTCTCAACAGTAGTGCCCTCAGTCATTCGAGATCGGAAGAGCTCCTTAGATATTTAATATCTAGCAGTCCTACTTTGCTCACCATACAACTCCTTGAGATGCAACAATATAGTAGGAACATCTATAGTTTCATGCTGACGCTAAAGCTCGTTACTCATGGATGCAAGCATGATGCATTGAGCCAAGATTGCATCATCTTGCCACTTTCTGAAAGTAGCAATCTCTTCCTCAGAGGCTGTTTTTGCAACATTTGCAGTGTTAGAGTTTATGCCCTAGAGGCCAATTCTTTGATGCAATTGCTTAACATTTCTTTTGATATTTGATTGAATAAATGAATTATTTTATTACGGTTTCAATTATTGTGTTATATAAATGTTAACATAATAAAAGTCCTTATTATATAGCTTCAAGTATGTGACTTGAACATGAGATTATATAATTATAATTAGTATCATTACTCTTAAATGTCCCTAGTTGAGTATCATTGAGAATGGGACAACAATGATACATTGAGATTAGTATGTGGATTGACGGATGGCCAAATCTCATTGGTCATTAATATATGAGATATTAAGTCAATGCATAGGTACATGTTAGAGACCAATGTACTGGACAAAACCATCATGAGAATTCTACGTGGAGCATTATGCAAAGTGTCATAAGCAATTCTCATAGTGACAATGATGTAATGGTCCTCCGACCTGAAATCACTATATTACTACACGGGAATTTATATACTTTGATATCATCACAGGTCACCTTTAATAGGGTGGACAATAAAGGTGATTATTGGGTACATCATGAATCGTGTGAGCAATATGAGTGATCTAGATGGAATTTAACCCTCCTATATATTAGGGGTGATATCCATAGGCCTCTTGATTGAGTAGGACTATGAAATGCATGACCATGCTCAAATAGTGATTTGTTTGGTATAGTCTACTCATTGATCAAGAAAACTCAGATTAAATTATGAAGAGTATGACACATTCCATGGCTCGAGTTTAATCTAGGATGTCAAGGTTAAAAGGATTAAATTACATTGAAACATTGGTCACGAAAAGGTTGCATCGAATCACCGATCTTATTATTACTTGGGTACCAGTGATGCATTACTAGATGCCACTCACTGTTTATAATTTTATAAATATGATTTTAAAATTATTGCCAATATAATAATAACTTATAGGGTCACACACTTAGAACGTAATTAAAAGAGAATTAATTTAAATTGTAAGGATTTAAATATGCCAATATGATTGATAGTATTTAAATTACGAATTTAAATTAGCAGGATAATTTGTATATATGTATATTAATTAAGTAAGACTTAATTAAAATATAATATATATAAATTCGGATTTTACTTTTCTAATAGGATTATGGTTTTGTTTAATTACTTTTTGGACGCTATATATATCTGATATATCAGCAGTCTTGTTTATGTGAGTCCAAAAGAAAAACAAAACCTAGTCGTTTTAGAAAAGAGAGTTGAGAGAAAAACTTCAGTAAAATCTAGATTTTGGCGGCTAGTACCGGAGTTCTCTTTGTTACAGACCGTGTGACGATTTGTGGGACGTTCGTGTGGATACCGTAGAGACGCAGTTCCGTTGGATTGCGTTGGAGATTCGAAGCCGTTCCAGAATTTCATCGTTCCATTCTAGCTCGGATAATCGGTAAAACAAATCTAAACCTCTGAATTAATTTGTTTTTCGCATGGATCCTGTTTTAGGGTTTCGAAATAGTTTTAAATTTTTTTTTTAAATTCCGCTGCCTTTATATGTCGGAAACCCTACATGCAGGGACTGGCGAATTTAGGACATAAAAAATCTTTTCAACAGTGAGAACAATTCTCAGATTCCTTAACCAGTCCGTGTAATTTGGTCTGGTCAGTTTGTTAGCATCAAGTATGCTACCCAGTGATAGTGAGTTTGACATTTTTAAATTCTACATGTAAAATAGACAATATTTTAGCATACATTCATTTTATTAATTACCAAAATAAATTAGATCTTTATTTAAATTGGTATCTCCCACTATTTTTATCAAACTATATTATCCTCAGTATATAGTTCGTCAAATCTAATTAAAGATTTGCTAGTGAAAATAAGGATCCCAATTCAAATATATATAGCCTTGTGTGTGCACAACAAACTATATATAAATAAATAGGTAGACAACTATTGTCAATTATATCACCATGTAACTCCTTGTATTTTGCCTCTTAGATTATAATGGTTAAGTGTGTGCACATCCGGACTAAAATAATCTAAGTTAAGTCAAACTCAACATTTCCATATAAGTGAAGATAAAAATACAGCCCTTGTGTGTATACAACATAGCGGTAATGTTCAATTCCTTTATAAACATCCAATATAATAAAGCAACATCTTAAATATTTAATACTTGCCTTGTGTGTGCACAACAAACTCATATTAAAATATTCAATACTCTATCGCTTTAACATGCTAGAAGGCGACGTTCGATATTCCAAATATCTTTGAACGTTACAACTTAATATAATTTCTTTGAGGGGTTTATTATTTATTTGTCTTATCTTGTTTAGCGCGCATGCGCACACACACACACACACACACACACACACATATATATATATATATATATATATATATATATATATATATATAATACGTGTCATATTATTTAATATGGGAAACATGTTTTATAATATATATATATATATATATATATATATATATATATAGTAAGCATGCACATATAGAATACTATATTCTACCCGGACTGATTATGGACTTTTATTCTAGTTTGGTTCATTAGAACCACCAAGTTAACCAAAAGGTCAAACCTAGGGTGCATGTAATGTCCAGGAAATCCTTAAACATTGTATTAATTTATTTTGATATATATAATTCGTTTTATTTAATTTTACGAATTTAATTGGATCCGTGTAGGTATTATTATTTAATTATATAAATATGTGGTCCATTAATTTTCTTTGCATTAAAGAGGCTCATCAATAGTTTAAATAAATTAATAACTTAATCCCTAACAATTGATTTGTAAGAAAATTGGGAAGAAATTGAATAAATAATTTTATCATTTTTGGATTAAACAATTCGAATAAAGAATTGCGGTTAAAATAAATATTTAAAATAAATAAATTAATTGGTTTAGTTATTGATTTAGAATATTAGAAATGCAATGTGGATAATTTAATTTGGGTCATTCTTTTTATTTAGATTGACCCATTGTTTTTAATTAGTTGATTTAACCCAAATTTTAGTGAGCCCAATATCCTTTCTATATTTTCCTATGGGCCGAACCAAATGGGCTGCCAAGTCCTTAAGAAATAAATAAAATGGGATGAGCCCATTCCACCAGCTGGGTCGGTCCATTCGAATTGGGGGAAACGGTTGGGTCGGTTGTTAAGAGTCTGGGGAAAACCCAATTGGCATTACCAATTTGAGGATTTACCAAGACCAGCAAACCCATGCTCTCAAATCATCTGCAACCGAGCAAAAGGGGGAAACCAAACCCCTCAACTCAGATAACCGAGCAAGTCGATTTGGGGAAAATCAGTCGAACAAGAAGGGAATCCAAAGCCCTAGCTTCTCAATCAAATCAAACCCTCAGCCTGATTGAACGGGACGAGCAGGGGGTGTCGCCAGGCGTACGCCGGCGACAGCTCGAAGCAAGCGGGCGGCGTGAAGGAATCGACCAGCGGACAAGGCGGGGAGAAGTGGACGACCGAGGGTTCGACGTTCGGACCAAGGGTTCCAGAAGTCCGGCGACTTGACCGGTGAGGGTGACGCAAGGCTCGAGGGGCGGCCGAACCTAGCTGTGCAACGGGTGGGGCGTGATGTGGACCATCAGTCGCTGCCCTCCTTCCCTACCGTTTGGGCAGTGATGGGACGATTAAGGTAATACCCAGCGAATTGGGTAAAGCAAATTGCTATAAATTGAAACCAACCCAAGCCTAGCTGCCAATTTCGATTGTTCTTGTGAGTCCCAAATATATATATATACACACATTAGGGCTCGCAGCAAGGAAGGGGAAATCAATTGAAGCCCAGATTTGTCGAAGGGATCAAGCAGCAACGGAGGGTATTTCTTTTTGTTTTGTTTGTTTTGTGTTTGGGTTGGTGCATTCGAACGCAATAGGGACTGTTGGGACAATTGTTTTAGCTGATTGTAATTTTCCAAACTAATTTCTCCTGTTGTCTAGATCATTGTTCGGGGTTGTTGTAATTACTTTTGGGTGATTAACTAGTTGCCTCTGTGAGTTCTAGATTAATAAGTTGGGATTGTGTTATGGATTTTAATTGTGTAACAATTGTATCGTTTTGTTGCTTATTCTGTGTTGGGTTTTCTCATGGTCAGTCCCTGATGCATATAACCCGTTTGGGTGGATTAGGAATAATCGGATGAAACCTCTGTATGCAATTTTAGACGTGCCTGTTAACTGTTTGGTTTTATGCCTAAACGAGTTTCCTATCATTTTTCCCTGTCTATGCCGTGCGTCATGGTTGTTGTTGCTTGCTATTTGTGTTATCATTGGCTCAAATGTGGTTATTAATTTGGAGCTAATATTATACTTGTGAATTGATTAGTTGTTATAACAAAATAATAATAATAATAATAATAATAATAATAATAAAATCAATCAAATAATTATTTATTATTTATCAATTAAATAATAAATAAAGATAATAAGTATTTAACTATTATTTGATTAATATTAAATAATAATTAAGTACAAATAAATTAGTAAGTAATTATTTATTTTTAATAAATAAAGATAATAAATATTTAATTATTGTTTAATTAATATTAGATAATAATTAAGTATAATTAAATATTAACAAAGTAATTATTTATTTTTAATAAATAAAGATAATAAATATTATTTGATTAGTATTAAATAATAATTACATATGAATAAAGTAGCAAAATAACTATTTACTATTTAATTATTTTAACTAATAATTTAGTATGAATAAAAAGTAATAAAATAATAGCCTTATATGCTATTATATTTTCCATGTATAGTAAATTGTTTATTTATTTATTTATTATTTTATTGATGAATAAACTTAATTAGTTATTATTTACTATTACTCACTAATTAATTATTTATTATTTAATTAACTTTAAATAATAAATAAATCTAATTAGTTATTATTTATTATTAAATAATAACTAAAGATGAGTATTACTCACTAATTAATTTTTTAATATTTGATTAACATTAAATAATAAATATACCTAATTAGTTATTATTAAATAATAACTAAAGGTGATTCATACTTGTTAATTAACTATTATTTGAATAACCTTAAATAATAAATAAATCTAATTAGTTTATTATTAAACAATAACTAAAGATAATTCATAGTTACTAATTAATTATTTATTTCTTTGATTAACTTTAAATAATAAATAAACCTAATTAATTATTATTTAATCTTAAATAGTAATTAAAGACAATTAAAATTTATAATTCGATTATTATTTAATTGATAATTGAATAATAAGTGAATATAATTAGTTATTAATAACTATTATTAATAACTAAATTAATGAATTACTATTAAATGAAGATAGAGTTAATAAAATAGAGAGAGTTTAAATAGCTCATTAATTAAACAATTATAATTAATTGTTTAAGGGCTTAATAAATGAATATTAATTAAGAAAAAGTAATGTTAATTAATTAAACAATTATAATTAATTGTTTAAGGGATTAATAAGTGTTTATTACTTAAGGGATACATGGTTGATTTATTTAAACCATCAACCTAAAAGTCAATTAAGTGCCTTATAAAATTTGCTATAGTTTATTTACTGTGTGCTATGTGAATTTCTTAATTGTTAAATAAATAGCATAAGTAAGCGTATCGGCATACAACTACGCAGTACTAATTGATAGACCGACATTGTCTATGTTAGGTTCTTCAAGGCCAAATAGTTAAAGCTAGAATTATTTGTAGCTGAGCAAACAGGCAAGTTCCTAACCCTAAACTTCTTACATTATTGCAAGTTCCCTAACTCAATCTCGAGTTATTATTTTCGAAGCATGTTAGTGAATAATTATTGTCGAATATTCACATCTATACTGATTATTGAGATTCGCACATTGTGCAATTGAATTCCTATCCTATTATGATTGAACTGTAAATTTAATTAAAGTTCTTTCAAGTATGAATTGTTTATGAGATCGATCTATGCTATTTGTATCAGCTAGATCCAGCATGTCTAAATTGGTTAAGACAATGGTATTTTAAAAGCTGTTCTTATTAAATTGTTGTGGTAAGAACTCTTGGCTGAGAAAAGGATAAACTTGTTTAAGGCATGATATCAATGCTGGTTATTAAGTGTTTATGCATAAATCACGGGGTATGAGAGGCTGATCCCCTCGATTACCAAAACTTTTTAAGAGGTCCAGCTTACATGCTGAGAACCTTGGAAAACGTCCTTGGTTATTTCAAACCACTCAGTAATTGTTATTCAATTATTCGGATATTCAACTGTTGTTTACTAATTCATGTTCCTTCACACCCTTATACTGTTGTTGAACATTGAAAGCAAAATTTCCTTCTATCATGATATATCTCTTGTGTATATACTTGCTAAGCAAATTAGTTGCTTACCCTTGCTATATCATGATCTTTATTTCAGCTAAGGCAAAAACGTCTAGAGGAGACAAAGGAAAAGGGAAGGTGCAGGAATAGATGCCCGATAGTGCCTATGTACTAGTTATCATTGAATGTTGTTTGATTAGGTGAACCTTTTGTTGTATTAAGGGTACGTTTTATGTTAAGGTTAAAGAACCTTGGGACCAGAATTGTAAGACTTTATCTCCATTCGATAAACAATGTATATTTATTATTCCGCATTTAGTTAGATAGTATGTTTGTCGTCGATTATCGTGAGCACCGAATTCGAGGTTTGGAAACCTGGATTTGGGGGTGTCACAGTGCAAGAACTGAATTTAAATATAACTATTACATTTAAATCCCAGGCTCCATTACAAACGGGTCTTCAAGCGCTCCTTGCTCCTTTGTCTCTAATTTTTTAAAATTAATTCTAGCTAATCCTATTGCATAAACTATTTATAATGAATAGAAACCTTGATCAACAGTCAAGGGGAAGTACATAGGAGGAAGATAGAATTTACATCAAGAAAAACTAGAGAAAACGAGG
Source organism: Aralia elata (assembly GCA_034770075.1). Lineage (NCBI taxonomy): Eukaryota > Viridiplantae > Streptophyta > Magnoliopsida > Apiales > Araliaceae > Aralia > Aralia elata. Next base: position 48,882,420 of record CM068385.1, read on the forward strand.
TACGCAGACCCCATTTATAAAAACCCATTCATTCAAGCATCCTCTAAAATAAATCCAAGCACACATTGGTCAATAGTCCATAATCAATCCCTATTTATTATCATACATATCTCCATATGCATCAATAAATAACATTCATCTCGAATAATAAAACCATTCCATATATGCATCAATATTATTTAATGGGCAAAACGTTTGCTAATATTTAGTTTTGAAACAAAATAAACTCTTTTATTTTAATCAAAAACCAAATCAAAATTAAACTCATTTAATTTTACCAACCTGAAATCCTATTCTAGATAAAATAAACATCTTTATTTTAAAATTATTCCAATTAAATAAACCATTTATGTTAATTGAAAGAAAAACAAAATTTTAAGAATCTGCAGACCGGCGCGGCCGCGCTCCAAAATGAACTAGGAGTTGCACGGCCGCGCTACAACCCTTGAAACGATTTCTGGGTTCGGGCGCGGCCGCGCTCCAGAATGAACTGGAATGTGCGCGGCCACGCTGCATCGCAAAAATCAGTTTTGCCCAGAAAATTTGATCGAATCACATACCAATACATACATGGAATCATCAAAATCAATAATTAACACAAGGATTGGCTCTGATACCATTGTTAGGTTTATATATTACGCAAACATGAAATCAAATTACATAAATAAAGCGGAAGCGCGATAAAAATGGATTTTAAAATTTTAATACAAACCATCACCATGATCTTTCCTTGTGTTCAATTATCAATTAAACGAAAGAGATAGAGAACAAGAATTATACCCTTGTAGAATTCTAGCTTCCTCAGGTACAAGTTCAACTCCAATTCCTTCGCGTTCTCCTTGAATTCCACTCATATATTCCTTCCTTTGATCAACGTTATCCAACCAAGTGTTTGGCCTCTAGAGGTAATCCACCAAGGAATAATACTTGTTCAAAAAGATGGGTGTTGGCAAAACCCTAATTTCTATCTCTATAGAAATTGTAAGTACTCTCCACAATTCTAATGCAAGAGTGTGTAACCCTAATCTATGATAAGACTCCTCTTATTTATAGATATAGGGAACCCTCCTAAACTATTTAGGATTAGGGTTTCTATTCTAATTAAACTCCTTTACTTAATTAAACTCCTAATCCAATTAGGAATTTATGAGAGTATTTCTTATTAATTAATTTCCAAACCCTTTTAGGAATTAAATAATAATAATAATAATAGTAATAATAATAATAAGACTCCTCTTATTAATTTATATTTAATAATTCTAAAATATTAAATAATAAATATTAAGCTATTTAATTTATTCTATCTTCATAGATTAAATTAAATACACTTAACTTATTATTACGATTATGCCATTTACTTCTTAAATAAATAATTTTCTTTTTGCGGTGTGACCCTTTAGGTTCTCCATATTAAACCGGTTGTGAATATATCAATTAGAACAATTCTAATCTTATTTAAATAAATAAATTAAACTATTTAATTGATTTAAATGAATAACATTTATTCTACAATAAGGGTAAGCCCCCTTAGCGATCAACGATTTTTCAGATAATATAGATTTAACATTAGTCACAAAAGAACCTTTCAGTGAATAGTTACCGTACAATTCAATCCTTCTACCATACAATGTCCCAATTAAATATAAGACATGGATTTACTGTCAAGTCTTATTTTATTTAATTATATGTATTTCGATTCCCAAATGCACAACTCTAAATAATGCAAATTCGAAACTTCTTTCTAATTTCATTCTGCCTAAGCCAAGGACTACTGAGTTGTCATTTATCGAATCATATAGGACATTCACATCTTTTACTAGATATGGTAGATTCTTTGTTGATCATTCACCTATCTCTATGTACAACTTATTATACTCAATCATACCCTTTGATATACCCTAAAGGTCTTAAGGAATATGTGAAAGTATAACTCATCATACACAAGATAATATGATGATCTTAAGTCCAAGGATCACTTGTACTACTATCACTCGAGGAATTTCTATTGACAGATGAGTAAAATTCTATTAGGTATTCCTTAGCGAGCCACGTTCAGTGAACTTATTCTCCAATAAGTATCTACATACTTGCTTTAGTGTCTCCACACAAATGATTATGAGATCAATCATCCTCTTCCTAAGAGCAAGCAACATATGTACTAATCTATCTAGATTCACTAATCCCCTTTTAGTAATCCAACAATTAGAAACGATTTTAGTTTTGAGCTATCTAGAATTTAGATCTCATTAGCATGATCATCATCATGATTCTAAAAGCATTGCTTAAAACTACTGGTTTATCACATATAAAATAACAACACCATGTAGATAAAGTAACATGCCATTAATAAATCAATTTTTTTATTAATAAATGAATAAGATTACAAAATATATGCTACATCATATCAAATATGATTGGCTTGTGTGCATACTACTTTCAATCTCCCACTTGCACTAAAGCCAATCACTATGGTATCTAATACCCGTCTTCTCTAAGTGACGATCAAACTGTTATTGGGTTAAAGGTTTAGTAAATGGATCTGCAATGTTGTCTTGAGAGTCTACACGCTCCAAGGTGACATCTCCTCTTTCAAATATCTCTCTAATTAAATGAAATCGTCGCAACACGTGTTTGGATTTCTGATGAGACCTGGGTTCCTTGGCCTGTGCAACAGCTCCTGTGTTGTCACAAAATAAAGGTACTGTGACGCCCTCAAATTCTCTACACTTCCCTGTAGCAGATCTGGTGCTCACGTGAAACTATACAACTATAAATATTCAATAAAATATGACTTCTATCTATCCAAGGTTCACAGTATCCCATAACAGATGATAATTCCTGCCAGAACGTTATCTGTGTTTGGATACCCTCACTTGGATATATAGATTCATATCTCATGAATACTTCTTTCATATCTATATTTCCTATCTATCTGACATTCACAGTATTAATGATAAGATTGTTCTTGGAACTGAGGGGCACATTCCGGTAAAGGTGGCACCTTACCGGCGCTCATTAAGTGTAATCTCAGCGCTTACAGAACTCCCATTATCATTTAAATACCCTTATTCAGATGTATAGTTCGTATAGATACTGTATTTACTTAGTACAACTATGCTATAAAAGTAAAGATCAGAGTATAACACATTCGATGTAATAAAGGATGATAATATATTACATATCATTAAGTAAGGTTACATCGTTATCAGTACTAAGTTATTAAAACAAAGCCTTATAAAAGACTTGAGTTATTCAAAAACAGTAAATAAAACTAGTAAACATGTCCTTTTCCGTTGTCTGTCCCAGAAGTGCCAGGATTATCATTTAAAACTGCAAAAGAAGGTATATGCAAGAATGAGCTACAAATGCTCAGCAAGTTCATTTGAAAATATAAACACAATGTGTTTGATTTGAAAGATGTCAATGATGTATAACTGAGGGTTCTGTACATGAACCATATATTTCAATTAGTTCTATCAGTCTTCAATGACTTAGAACCGTTTGATTTCGGATATCTGGTAGGGGATCAGCCTAACCAATATCCTAGGAGTATGCATATCATCCTATAATTTTGTGTCGATATATAATCAACATTTACCGGCACCTTATATCAAGGTGTTTCAGTTCACCTTACATCAAGGTGTTCCATTTCTCAGTATAAGATGTCGTACCAAAATAATTTGGTTTGACACAATAATTTACGCTCGAATAAACAATATATGAATAATGATTCATTTCTTAAGTTATGCTGAACAAGAAGCAATAACTTCACAATAATTGATAACAAGATGTATAATACTTGCATAAATGTAACAAGGTTTGGAGACTTACCTCGTATATCTTTTACAATTAATATAACGGTTTAAACGTTCGTCGTAAATCTTACACGATTATAAGTTTATGTAGACAAATAAGTGTTTAACGATTAAATCTTTTAAATTTTATTTCGGGTATCATAACCGCATATAAATAAGACTTCTTTTACAATATATGAAATAATTTTAGCATTATAACTACTTACAGAATGAATATTTTTCAATTATATTTAAAATCAATTGAGCATTATAACTGCTTATAAAATGAATATTCGGCTATTAGATTTGAGAAAATTTCAGCATTATAACTGCTTATAAAATGAATATTCGGCTATTAGATTTGAGAAAATTTCAGCATTATAACTACTTATAAAATGAATATTTTTACTAAATAGTTGAAGAAATTCGGACATAGTAACTGCTTATAAAAGTATATTTTCTAATATATAAGAGAAATAAATCGGACATTATAACTGCTTGTAAATAGGACTTTTGTACTATATACTTAAAATAATTTGGGCGTTATAACTGCTTGTAAATAGGACTTTTGTACTATATACTTAAAATAATTTGGGTCTTATAACTGCTTATAAAAGTATTTTTACTAAATATATATAAAGAAAAATGAAAATAATAACCACTAGAGTAATACCTCTTGTAGTTGCTAGCTTTACTTCCAATCGCGCAGCGTTTCGATGCTTAGAAAGTAATTTTTATCTCACAATATCTCTCAGAATATAAATATAGAGTGTTTTTGCTCTTGAACTGCTCTTGAAAAATAGTAAGGAATGAATGAACTGAGCTTGCTATTTATAGAAAAACCAAGTTTCACTAATTGCATGTTAGGGGCTCGACTTATTACACTTTGGTACCTCGGTTAATTACACTTTAGTACCTAGTGTGTGCCAGGCGTAAGCTGGCGTGTGCTAGGCGTAAGCACGACAAAGCATAAGCACGACAAAGTAGCTTGTCAGCGTAAGCACGACAAAGCGTAAGCACGATAAAGCACTATATCAGTTTAAGCACGACACAACAGCTTACTAAAAATAATTTGTCAGGATGCTTTTTGGTGAAATCATGGAAAGCACGACAAATTATTTTGTCAATGTAAGCACGACTAAGCAGCTTGACCAAAAAATTTTTATTTGACCAAATTTATCGTTTACATGATATAATCATAAAACACCTGCTTCGAAATATCATTTCAATCTTTATTAAGCACATATGTTACAAACTTCAAATCTCATTAGGGTTTAAGGTTTTAAACTTTTCGATATCTAGTTTTACGTTATACGTTCTAATTCTAAACGTATACGATAATGTTTTTGAATCGTATTAAGTTTTCAAAGATTACCTGAACAGCCGTTCATCAGAATATATCATCACATAACACAGAGTCGGAATAAGAAATTTTATTTAATAAATACATAATTTACATATACAAATCTTATTAGGGTTCGAAATATTACAGGTACGACTCCTCTAACACTAGGAACTACTCCAAGTTCAGTTATGAACCTCTTCATCCAAACAGCTTCCTTTGCAGCTTCACTTGCAGCTATGTACTCTGCCTCTGTCACTGAATCAGCAACTATTTGATGTTTGGAACTTTTCCAACTCACCGCACCACCATTTAAGGTAAATACATACCCTGAAACAGATTTACTGTCATCTTGGTTCATTTGAAAACATAAGTCTGTATAGCCCTCTAGTTTCAATTCAGATCCACCGTAGACAAGAAATACATCCTTAGTTCTTCTTAAGTACTTTAAGATGTTTTTCATTGCCTTCCAGTGCTCTTCTCCTGGATTCGACTGATATCTGCTTGTTACACTAAGTGCATGAGTGACATCCAGTCTAGTACTGTACATGATAGATCCTATTGCTGAAGCATAAGGAATCTTACTCATACGGTCTCTCTCCTCAGGTGTCTTTGGGGCCTGTTTCTTGGAGAGATGTATTCCATGGCTCATCGGCATGAGACCTCTCTTAGAATCTTCCATGCTAAACTTCTTTAGCATCGAGTCAATGTAGTTTCCTTGGGACAAGCCTAGCATCTTTTTAGATCTCTCTATAGATCTTTATTCCCAAAATATAGGATGCCTCACCTAAGTCCTTCAAGGAGAAGTGTTTAGATAACTAAATTTTGATCGACTGTAGCATAGGAACATCATTCCCTATCAGTAATATATCGTCAACATATAATACTAGGAATGATACAGTGCTCCCACTAACCTTCTTGTACACACAAGGTTCATCCTCATTTTTGATAAAATCAAACCCTTTGATTATCTCATCAAAACGGATGTTCCATCTTCGAGAAGCTTGCTTCAATCTATAGATGGATTGTTGTAGCTTACAGACTTGATTTGTTCCAACCGTTGAAACAAAACCCTCTGGCTATATCATATATACATTCTCCTCAAGTTTCCCATTGAGGAAGGCCGTCTTTACGTTCATTTGCCAGATTTCGTAGTCATAATAAGCTGCAACTACAAGCAAAATCCGAATGGTTTTGAGTGTGACGCCCCCAAATTCTGACGTCACTGTCTCGAATTTGGTTCATCACGTTCTAACTCAATGGCGACATAAAACTGATACAGCGGAAATGATAGAATAAATTACATTGATTTAATATAATTATTCTCATCCCAAGGTCTCGCAACCGTTACTACAATACTATCCAAGAGTCTTGATCCAAACTAAAACATAATACTAGTACATAATTCATGCCTAAGCTTATTACATAACTGAATTAGAAAACTTAAAGCAACATAGTTAATAATCTTCTCCTTAAGGAAGAACAAAGCTACTCAGTAGTTTTGCCCTTTCCATTATCCTTGCCTGAAGGTTCACCTCGCTCTGCCTTAACTGAAAGGTTTAAAGAAAGCAAGAATGAGCAACGAATTTGCCCAGCAAGTGATATAATAACAAGGGTAATCAATTATAAAATTTGAAGTCTCGAGGATACAAGGGATAGTTCAAGAATATTATGAAATATCAATTATTTCGAATAGAGTTGCTATGGGCAGAAAATATCAATAAGATTCAAGGTATAATTCTTTCAAAGTTTGAGGTGATGAACACTGAGTAGCGATAAAGGACTAAGAACTCATGCTAGAATTAACAGTTATTATACTGAAAATCCAATAAAAAAAGTACACATGTGATCAGCCTATAGTACTCCATGTTATGCATAACTTTCACATGCTTATAAGTGCGCACGTCGGTTCCCCGACAATATAATTTCCCCTTTAATGAGGGTTGTTCATCTCAGTAGATAAGAGTCCGCACCAAGATAATTGGTTTGGGTAGCTTTTAAACACATGCATATAGGTCCAGCCGAAACAATGGCGTAGACAACTTTACCAACATACACAAGGACATATTGAATTCAACATTTGCAATAAGGTTCAAGGGATATTAATCTCAAACCAACTTCAGAATATGAATGATAATTTATAAAGCATAAAAGTCATTCTCACCAGCATATACCTGTATGATAAATGAATATACAAGTTTAAGAACTTGCTCAATAAAAAGAGAGGGTTCGAGTACTTGCCTTTAGCGTAGTCTACGAATTTAAAGCTTAATAACACGTTGCAATCCTATTGTATAATAGTTATATATGAGAATTTCATTAGTCATACAAGTTCATAATTCAAATAATTCCACATTATGACTCTACACATATACACACAAGTATAACACATTTTCAGTCCCACCTTAGACGCTAATCTTGACCATAGACCAACACATCACGTTGTTTGAAATTGTTATCGATCTCGCTTTGAAACTCATTTAGAAAACTCGTAAACACTTTTAAACCTTGGTTCTATATAGTCTTAACATGGTCATGTAATAGAAGTCTCAGTTTAATCATGTACTAAAGCTTAATGGACACATACTTCACTTTCAGATTAGCAATAAAATAATCAGAATGCACTACAGGACGGTGCGGTCGTGCTGTAATATAGCTAGGGAGTGGCGCGGCCGCGCTGTTCCCTGTTAGCTCCAGTGTAGGCTTGTCTCCTGTATGGTCTTAGCTTAACTTTTATCATACAATGCTACTAATACCTAACACACATACACGTCAGCAGGTATAAACTTTAGTTGAATATCTAGCATGCTTGTCCCAAGCAATTTCCAAACATTTCATTCCATTTGAACTTCGTAAAGTAACATGCTTATCAAGTGTATTTCATAAAGGCGAGTCATGACGATTAATATATCACTCGATGTTGCTAGGCAAACTATAACATGCATGCTCGTACATATATTACGTTCACACGGTTAGCGTAGTTCATCGCTTGAAAACTTGTTTTAAAGCATACTAGCAATTATGAGAACATGCTTAATCACACCGGTGAGCATAACAATCATGTCTAGAGGCATATGAAGTCCTATTATACATGCTTGTAACCTTAGAACATCAAAGATACAAAGTTCGTTAAGTTTCACTTCCAACACTTCAAGTTTTCCTTCAGAAAGTCGTTAGAACCGAGCTAACATAACTCATATCATGCAAGAGCGCTTTGGATGATACGTGATACTCATTTACATCCTTATACAAGTTACTTACGTATGCTCATGAAATCAGAATACACATAGGGTTATTTTCAACAATGTTGGTCTTATAAGTTTTCATGTAAAACTCACACTAACGCAACTAAAGGGAATGTTGTCGAATGTTGAAATCTTATATCAGTAATTCAGAGTTATTAATGACCAAAATTAAAGCAATCAAGCTTACTCAACATATCAGAACTAACAAAAGTGGAGTTTCCTTCTGGTGCACGGCGCGGCCGCGCCTGGTTTTGCCTAGGGAGTAGCGCGGTCGCGCTGCTCCTCGGCAGAACCAGGGAACTCCCTGTATCGGCAAAATTTCCAAAATCAATCTCGAAAATCATATCCACATGCTACTCAAACAACCACATTCCATCTATATCATGTACATAAGCTTAGTTTAACATCATGGCATCAATTACTAACCAACTAACAAGAGATTCATGGCAATTTCCTAAGGATTGAACTTAAGAAATTAAGAACACAGTTAAATGGAGTTTTACCTCTTGAAGCTAATTTAATTCTCTGATGAGTTGGTACACCCATTTGAACCTTTAACAATTAGCGACTCTGTTAATTAGCCCACTTTAAAATTAAACTTTTGAACCACGCCCGTCGACATAAGTCAGTTTTTTTTTCTTTTCTAAAAATAACCATTAATCCACGATCTCTAAAAAACCCCAAAACGAGGAAATATTCTGGTGTCAATAAGCATGATAGAAAATTAAATGATCTTGAACTCTAATTAGCTTACTTTGTTCAATGAGTTGATAAGTATTCAAGTATCTTTTGACAATACTTCAACACAGTTGCAAGAAATAAAGGATCAAATGAAGTTGAGTTAGCCAAACATGACTCTACCAATAGAAAATAATGACCTCAGTTTTTGCAGAGCAACTGTTTGAAGAACTGTTGCTTGATTTTTCAATCAATAAAATACGCGCAAGTATACGCGGTCCACAAGTAATATAAGATATGTAAAGTGTCGAACCCACGAGGAATTATGTTAAATAATTACCAAATATCGATCGCATGAAAAATTAATCTAATTTAAACAATGTCAATAAGATTTGTTTTTGTTGTTGATTAAAACTAAATAAAGACTATTTAGAAAACAACGTTTAACTAAACACGATAAAATTCAAGATAAAAAGATCTAAGATTACAATTTCCCCCAACTCTTCATTTAAACATCATACTCTCTCTTGTTTAGTAAATTAGAACATAAGAATTGTTATCCGAGAAGTCACTAGTATGTATAAGCCTCTCTCGATGGTCAAATACATATTCCCCATTATGGTGTATAGATATATCTCTATTCTACACACTAGCAAGATTCTCATATCAAGAACAATTAGTAAGGTGTATGTCACAAAACCTCATTAACTACTCTATTAATTACCAACTTTCGCAATAGAAATCATTAAACACGGATTCTCAATTGGATACATGTGGTATTTAGGTATATGTCTATCCTAAATATAATAAAATTATCAACCCTCAAGAATAATACATAAGACTCACATCACATAATCTCATACATTATCTATAAAGAATATCCAACTTTCACATAAATTCATAACTAGGTCTCAACCTATACTTCCTCTCTCAATTCCATATAAGTTACCAACGTAATTGCGGGCCAAGAAATTAATCTCTAAGCAAAGGTTATGAACTCCAATTCACAAGATGTCTAACTACCATTCAAAGAGAGAGCATTCAATTTAAACTACAAGTTGGGTTCCATTGCAATCTTAGAATGAAAAGTTTAGCTCATGTTCAATCTCAATAACATCATAATCAGATTATAATACATGGTTTGGAATTACAAAATAAGAATGAAGAACTAAAACATATGAAGATACACCCCTTTTTGATGAGATTCCCGAATTGATATGGTGTAGTTCCTCTTCTCCAGCTCTTGCCTTCCTATTTCATGTTCCTCTCCTCCTTGAGTTGATGAATTGCAAATAGTAACCCTCCTCGTTCCTTGTTTGCTTAGGTCCAAAAACTAGGGTTCTAATGATGTCCAATGGTGAGTTAATGTTGTAGAATGTCTAATACCTAGCACAATAACTCCCTGTATGCTTGATAATTCCCTTCTCTCTCCTCATATTCCCGTTCCTGAAAATCCTCCCTTGGTGCGCCACTTCTGCAGAACAAGACAAAGCCAGCTGCGCCTGGGGAGCTCGTCCCGGCGAGAAAAATGGCCTGGGGAGCTCGCCCTGGTAGGAGCTTGCCCCGACGTCAAATTTAGCCTAGGGAGCTCGCCCCGGCGGGAGCTCGCCCCGGCACCAGAAATGGCCTAGGGAGCTCGCCGCGACGAGGTCCTCTTTCCTGCTGGAATTACTCTTTTGCCCCTGAAAATGCTAATTACTGCAACGGTCGCCCAAGGCTGCTCCCTACACAACAAAAGCATAAAACAAGTAAATAAACACTATAAATACCTAAGGATAGCAAAGAATTGGGTCCAAAAGATATCCAATTCGTAGGTATAAAACCCACTCATCAAATACCCCCAAACTTAAGACCTTGCTTGTCCTCAAGCAAAAACAAAGGAAATAAAAAATACACAATGCAACTAATTAAATGAATGCAAATGCATGAGATATAAGCCTAGAGCAGCCAGGATAAGGAAATCAAGCCTCAACAATCAGAAACAAGTAAACAGCAACATCTCAACAATATGATTATCAGAAATGAAACACACACCAATTTCGCCAAATGTTTAACCCTTATGTGTGTGTGTGTGGTCAGAATGTCGAAGTACGCAAAGATCACAATTCGCTCTAAGAACTACAATTCTCAAAAGAAGATAAAACAGTCAATAACCAACTATAAGCATCTCTCATGCTCACTAGCTTCTATTTTCACACTCTATTTAGCTATATTCTATAACAATCACCGAGTGCGTTTTACGCTCCATCTCGATGATAGTTTTATTAACATCTAAATCTGTGCAATGTCTATCTTTATTAGGCTTTTTTCAATGTCACCTATGTAGCAAACTTTCCACTGATGACTCCCAAACCAGATGGTTTTAGGGCACCAAGCGTAGAAACGCTCCAAAGGGCTTACTTGCTCGAATGACAAAGGCCACAAAGATAAACTAGTTAAGATCTGCTCATATCTGTCTATACCGCATTTTCAATTATTACTAGCATTCAAGACAGACATCGAAGCAGTAAATAAGCATTTTATTTTATTTTATTTTATTTTTGCGATGGCTATCCTATCTTTTAATGAGCAACAGTTTCAGAGAGTTGAACTTAAAATCTCACGTACTCAACAACATTGATATGTGCATTAGGAACTCAAAGGGTTAAAAATTTAACTGAATTAGGCACAAGTTAACATTTCTAATATAGCAATTTAGATCCAAAGTATTGACTACATTAAAACAGTGATCACCATGTCATCATCGGCCTTCCTTAAATGCACTGCTCATAAGCTTCTAAATGTAGTTCTACAAGATACTATATAAAATAAACACTAAAGAAAAGCAGACGATGAATATGTACAATGATCATCAAACAAATGACAATAACAGTAATAATCATTAATAGCAAGAAAAGTCATTTTGATGATATTTTTACATGCTTAACTATAACATAGATTTGAAACATACTATATGGATGCAAAACTACAACTAAATGCAACATGCTAAAATACTATAACTAAAAACTCTAAACACCCCCAAACTTGAAATAAATAATGTCCTCATTATAGAAAAGATAAAGAAATGAAGAACTGAGGACTTCCCTTGGATATCAACTGACGGGGTGGTCCTCCACCTCCTCAACGTCAGAGTCGGATGGTGGGAAAGGAGGTAGCGGTGTAGGTACAGGGAAAGGAAGTGGAGTTGCACTCGGGTACTGCAATGCTAGAACTGCGTTGAAGCTCGTGGTGTAGTTCCACATGTGCGCCTGCCTCTCTGCTATGCGTTGATTCTGCCTCTCTAGCCTCTTAGCCCGTCTATCTATAAGCAACTGGAGGCTGCGGATCTGAGAGCTGAACTTTGCCGTAGGCTGCGATGAACTGGCAGGCAACTGAGCATCATCCTCCTCATCTTCGGAAGTAGCCACGATGATAAAGCCTCGGCCTCGAGGATGTGTCTCGACTCCATCCCATACTTTGTACCTCTCAATCAATCTGTGGTCGAGGATCTGTGATGGCTGTTGTGTTACCTCCTCATCTCGCCACTGTACCCCAGCCTGCCTGCATAACCCGCATATGAGGGAGAGATGAGGTAATCCGCCCTGAACATTACCCCTCAGAAGTCGGCGGATACTACCCTCGATGATGTTTCCTACATCAATCGTGAAGTCCATGACAATAGCGTATAGCAATGCTACCTTGTCCCTCGAAACATCGCTCACATGCTGGGATGGCATGAGCTTGGCACTCAGGAATGCGTACCAAATCTTTCCATATAAGTTGAGGGCCTTGCTGTGGAAGAGAGAGGCACCCTTGCTGCCTTTAGTGATCCATGTTTTGCCTGGCTTGCACAAATCTGTCAAAATCTTCTCATAATCCGGCTGAGAGCGAAGGAACTCTGTGTACTGGCACACGTCAGGTGTCATCAGGTTATAATAGCCATTAATGGCCTGTGCACTGAAGGGTACCCTCCTCCCCCGGACTGTAACCTCAAACGACTGTCTGTCCTGAGCATCGTAGAATTCCTGCACCACAGGAACAACTGCCGGGTCGGGGTGAGCTGTGAAGGTATCCCAACCCCTCTCAAGTATTTGCTCCCAGATCTCCCCATTAACACCCTGTTCTGGTCTGAGGCCCCGCTTGGGAGTTAGAGCTTTACCCGTGATGAACTCGTCAAATCTGTCGGCTGCCTTAGCACTAACGAATTTGTTGTGGTCGTACACTCAGGGTGGTGCGGAGGCGGAGCCCTCACTACGGAATCTCTTTGGAGGCATAGTGACAAACAGGCAGAATTCTCTTTTTGAAACAGAACCAAGCACCCTGTTGTGCACTTATCAGAATTTGCTTTAAACTAGCTCCCCCAAACTTGAATTTTATTCAAATCCCAATTTCCTGTAAGAAGCTCTCTATATGCACCAAATATATATATCCCAACCTCCAATTGAGCCAACACAAACTCAATTGGGAATCCAATATCAAATAATTCACAGTACACAGATAAAGCAGTTTAAGCCAAGAACACTAACAAATCCAAATTGATTCTCAAAGTACTCAATGTTAATAAACTGACGTCTCAGATGCAATATCAACTATAAGCAACAATTACAAGATCAAATACAGTAAGAAATTAGTTCACACTCTTGTACCTAGCCTCTGTCAGTTGGTGGGTGCGAAGAAGGTAAAGCCCTATGCTTGAATCTCTCAATTTGTAGCTTGAAGCCTGACTGAGATGAACTGAGACTGATTTGTGGTCTCAATTTCTCAAATTAATTGACGAATTTCGAGTAGCTTCAATGGTGGTGACTGACAATGGTGGTATTGACTGGAAACCCTATTTGGAAATGAATTTGTGTGGAAAAGGGTTAATCAATCCTCTGTGAAGTTGAAATCAAGAGTGGGTTTGTGCTAGGGTTGGATTTCGAAGGGTTTGGGAGGTTTTGAGTATGTGGGAGGTTGAGTTGCATAAGAGGGAATAATAAAAATTGGGCAGAAACTCGAACGGGAGGGAAGATTTTAGGTTCAGCAATTTCGCGTCTCTCGCCGGGGCGAGAGATTTGTTCATGTTTTTCTCGCCGAGGTGAGTTCGCACCGGGGCGAGAAATTCCAAGCCAAAATCCTCGTCGCAACCAGCTCACCTGCTGAAGCAAAATTTGACTTTTGAAAATTTTTGAATGGGACCATGTCTAATACCTCCCCCCTGTATTCATGCAACCTACAAAACACACATTAGGAACAAAGGGCCAAAAATGACTCTCTAAAGCGACTCGACGTTGGAAAACCTCAACTAACACACAACACACTAAATATGAAAAACTTGAAAACTCACTATTATGACAAATGCAGTAAATAAGACACACACAAACTGAACATAAAGGATACAGAATATGGTGGGTTGCCTCCCACCGAGCGCTTGGTTTAGAGTCCTCGGCCCGACATTTCATTGCATCAAGCTTGATCGGCTAGAGTGACTGAGGTTTTCTGGCGATCGAAACCTCCTCCCCAATAATGCTTAAGCCGCTGGCCATTAACTTTGAATGATTCCTCCGGATTATTACCAAAAATTTCCACAGCGCCGTGAGGAAATGCGTGCTTGACAATGAAAGGCCCCGACCAACGTGACTTGAGCTTTCCTGGAAAAAGTCTCAATCTAGAGTTGTATAGTAGTACCGTTTGGTCGGGCTCGAATTTTCTGTCAACAATTTTCTTATCATGCCATTTTTTAACCTTCTCCTTGTACAATTTCGAGTTCTCATAAGCTTGCAGTCGAAACTCATCAAGTTCATTGAGTTGAAGAAGCCTTTTCTCATCTGCAGCTGTGAGATCAAAATTCATCTTTCTTATGGCCCAGTACGCCTTATGCTCAAGTTCAATTGGGAGATGGCATGCCTTGCCATAAACTAGCTGGTATGGTGACATGCCAATGGGTGTCTTATAAGCCGTTCTGTACGCCCATAGTGCATCATCCAGCTTTGTTGACCAATCCTTTCTTGTAGGATTGACGATCTTTTCCAGAATTTTCTTCACTTCCCTATTAGAGACCTCAGCTTGATCATTGGTCTGGGGGTGATATGCAGTAGCAATTCTGTGACTGACCCCATATTTTCCCAAGAGGACTGCAAAGTGTTTATTGCAAAAATGACTTCCTTCATCACTGATCATGGCCCTTGGAGTACCGAACCTTGTGAAGATATTCTTTTGAAGAAATTTCAGCACTACTTTGGAGTCATTAGTAGGCAATGCAGCTGCCTCCACCCATTTAGATACATAATCCACTGCCAAAAGAATGTATAGGTTGTTGAAAGAGGGCGGAAATGGCCCCATGAAGTCTATACCCCAAACGTCAAAGACTTCAACCTCAAGGATCATGTTCAAAGGCATTTCATGTCGTTTAGAGATGTTCCTCATTCGTTGACATCTATCACATCTTAGAACAAATTGATGAGCATCTTTAAACAATGTTGGCCAGAAGAACCCTGCTTGCAACACCTTAGTAGCCGTCTTTTCACCCCCGTAATGACCTCCATATAACGAATCATGACAGTGATGAAGAATGCTCTCAACCTCACTTTATGGAACACACCTTCAAATCATTTGGTCCACGCAATGTTTGAACAGATACGGCTCATCCCACATATACCTCTTCACGTCATGAAGAAACTTTTTCCTTTGCTGCCACGACAAGTCTGGGGAGTGTGTTACTAACCATGTAGTTAGCAAAATCTGCATACCATGGAATTTCGCCTTGAACCACAAACAGCTGTTCATCTGGAAAAGACTCATTGATTAGAACTTTATCCTCCTTGTCATGACCCGAATGCTCCAATCTAGATAGATGGTCGGCTACTTGGTTTTCAGTTCCCTTTCTGTCCCGAATTTCTAAGTCAAACTCTTGCAGTAATAGGATCCATTTAATCAACCTCGGTTTAGCATCCTTCTTTGCAATTAGATACCGAATAGCTGAATGGTCCATGAATACAACCACCCTTGTTCCAATCAAGTAAGATCCAAACTTGTCAAAAGCATACACTACCGCAAGCAATTCCGTCTCGGTAGTGGTGTAGTTGAGCAGTGCATCAGTTAAGGTTTTGCTGGCATAGTAAATAGCATGAAAAACCTTCTCCTTGCGCTGTCCCAAAACAGCCCCAACTACATAATCACTGGCATCACACATCAATTCGAAAGGCTTTGACCAATCTAGAGCAACTATCACTGGTGCGGTGGTCAATTTCTTCTTTAAAAGCTCAAATGCGATCAAACACTCTTCATCAAACTTGAACGACACATCTTTCTCTAGTAAACTGCATAAAGGCTTTGAGATCTTAGAAAAGTCCTTTATGAACCTTCGGTAAAACCCAGCATGTCCCAAAAAACTGCGAATACCCTTCGCTGAAGTTGGTGGAGGTAAATTTTCAATTATTTCAAGTTTTGCTCTATCCACCTCTAGACCTTTTGATGACACTTTATGTCCAAGTATGATCCCCTCTTGCACCATGCAGTGACATTTTTCCCAGTTGAGCACTAGATTAGTTTCCACACATCTCTTCAGTATTAGAACTAGATTTTCCAAGCAATTGTCAAACGAATCACCAAATACTGAAAAGTCATCCATGAAAACTTCTACATTGCGTTCCACCAAATCCGAGAAAATTGCCATCATGCACCTTTGAAAAGTGGTCGGTGCATTACACAATCCGAATGAGACCCTTCTAAAAGCAACAGTACCAAATGGACATGTGAAGGTGGTTTTTTCTTGATCCTCTAGAGCAATAGCAATTTGATTATAGCCCGAATAACCATCCAACAAGCAATAGTACCCATGTCCTGCCAGTATGTCTAACATCTGATCAATAAAAGGTAGTGGAAAATGATCCTTTCGGGTTGCCTTGTTAAGTTTCCGGTAGTCCATGCAAACCCTCCAACCAGTTACTGTTCTTGTCGGAATCAACTCATTATTTTCATTGGCTACAACCGTCATACCCCCTTTCTTGGGTACACACTGAACTGGGCTCACCTAAGCACTGTCAGAAATGGGATAAATTATTACAGCATCTAACCACTTCAAAATCTCTTTTTTTACCACCTCTTTCATGATTGGGTTGAGTCTCCTTTGATGTTCTACAGTGGGTTTACTATCATCCTCCATCAAGATTTTGTGCATACAGAATGATGGGCTTATTTCCTTGATGTCGGTGATGGTCCATCCAATAGCAGTTTTGTACTCTCTAAGAACTCGCAACAGCTTACTTTCCTGAAACTCGTTAAGAACAGAGGCAATAATAATAGGTAAAGTAGATGATTCACCTAAATATGCATACCTGGGATGATTAGGCAATGGTTTTAGCTCAAGTGAAGGAGGCATCTCAAGAGATGGTCTCAACCGATCTGTAGCATTCTCAGCACACTATAGAGATTCAAACGGGATTTGAAACTTGCTTCCCCGCGGCACTGTATCCAAAATCTGTAGATACTCAACCAAATCTGATTCATCCATGTCAAACTCTCCCAAAAGTGTAGTCTCCAATGGATCATTGTTCAACATATTCAAAAACTCGTCATTTACAACTTGCTCAATCACATCCACCTGAAAGCATTCTTCCTCATCCGAAGGAAATTTCATGGCCTTAAACACATTGAATGTAACTTCTTGATCCTGAACCCTCATAGTGAGCTCTCCCTTTTGCACATCGATTAAAGTTCTCCCAGTGGCTAAAAATGGTCTCCCAAGAATAATAGGAATGTTTTTATCTTCCTCAAAATCTAAGATGATAAAATCAGCCGGGAAGATGAACTTATCCACCTTTACAAGAATGTCTTCTACAATTCCCCTTGGGTAAGTAACTGTTGTCCAATTAATATAACGACAATTTACGCGCAAGTATACGCGGTCAACAAGTAATAAAGAGTAAGTAAAGTATCGATCCCACGAGAAATTATTACTAATCTTTTCCAAGTACTAACCTTTTATCATCTCAATCTTATCTAAACAAATGATAGTTGTTTTTCATTAATAACGATAACAAATAATCCAAGAACTATAGAAAGCTTTAGGATAATGAAATCTAATATTAATAAGTCTAAGATTGCAATTTCCCCCAATACTTCATTTGAATGTCCTAACTCTCTCTTTTTAACTAGTTTAATCACAAGAATTGTTATCCGAGAAATCACAAGTATATACAAGCCTCTCTCGATGGTCAAATACGTATTCCCCATTACGGTGTATAGATATATCTCTATTCTACACACTAGCAAGATTCTCATATCAAGAACAATTAATAAAGTGTATGTCATAAAACCTCATTAACTACTCCATCAATTACCAACTTTCACAATAGAAATCATTAAACACGGATTCTCAATTGGATACATGTGGTATTTAGGTATATGTTTATCCTAAATACATGCAAATTCTCTATTCTCCAAAACAACATATAAGACACACATCACATAATCTCATACATTACTCGTACGAATATCTAATTTTCACATGAATTCATAACTAGGTCTCAACCTATATTTCCTCTCTCAATTCCATATAAGTTACCAAGGTAATTACGGGCCAAACAATTAATCCTTAAGCAAAGGTTATGAACTCTAATTCACAAATAATTAACCAACATCAAAGAGAGAGTATTGAATTCAAACTATATATTGGGTTCCATTGAAATCTTAGAAAATTAGTTCTAGTTCATGGTAACTACAAATAACATCATATTCAATTTATACAACATGTTGGATTACAAAATAGAAAGCAAACTAGAGATAAAACCACTTTTGTAGATTTTCATATGATGTTTGATGGGTTGAAGAGGAACACTAGCTTCTCCTCCTTGATTTTGCAATCCTTGATGTTTTTGCTCTTTGGCCTTGCTTGATTTGGCTTGATTTTAGCACTTTGGCCCTCTAATTGGATGTATTTGGTAGCTTCCTCTCTCTAGATTTGATGTTAGATGGTGTTAGAATGTGTTAGTCTACCTATATGAGCCGCCCCCAAGATGTTATAAGAGATGGGTATATGAAAACCCTAGCTTAGACCCGAGTTTTTGGTCCAAAAATGGCAAAACCTGCTGCATCCCGTGACGAGCTCGCCCCGGCGCCAAAAATGGTCTGGGGAGCTCGCCCCGGCGAGCTCGCATCTGTAGCCAAATTCAGTTTTAACGTCTGTTGGTAAAATCGTCATAACTTCTTCGTCCAAACTCGGATTAAGGCAATTAAGTAGGCTATGGAAAGCTAAGAAGTAGCTCTACAACATTCATACTGGAGCGCGTCGAGATAATGGCCGGAGAAAACCGTAAATTGGCCTGGAAGAAGATGCTGTGCAAAATGCATGCAAAATCCGATGGTAAGATGACCATAACTCTCTCATACGAACTTCAAATTGGATGATTCCGCATGTTCTGGAAAGCTGAGATGAATACCTACAACTTTCGTTCTTTGAGTTTTGAGAGATTCGGATTGCATGATGGGTCAAATTGAGAAACAAGCAGCTGAAATGCCAAATTCGAGCCAAAAACGCAACGATCCAAGAGTCGTTTATTTCAATTCCTACAAAACAAAGTAAAAACACATAAAAGCATACAAAAACATATGAAAGTAATACAAAACTACATTACACAATAATAAGATGAAAACACATAAAACCAAACGAAATAGCTAAAGACTTACAAATTATCAAGGCTAAAAGTACCCAATTTGTGTGTATAAAACACACTCATCAAATACCCTCAAACTTAAACCTTTGCTTGTCCTCAAGCAAAACACACAAACTATAAAAATTAAACACTTCTAATAAAAACATATCTTGAGCAATGAGTTAATAAGCTGACCAATGGTCTCAAAGCATAAACACATGAAAACTCAAGGAAACTTTCAAAACGTTGCAAGTCTAGATTTACAATTAGCTAGTTATAGCTTGCTTTAGGTCCCTTCCATGTGTGTGTGAGTACCCAATAACACTAAACCAATCAAGCTCGGATGAAGCTATGCAACCACATTACCTTATGAAATAATCAAAATAAACCACAAAAATTACATGCTTAACACATCACTCAATACAAAGGTATACAAATCACAATTTTCAAAAATATGAAATCAAAGGACTTTAGGTAAGTGCATTTTATGCTCCATCTTATCCTAAGTCCACTCTTGTGGGTGAGTGCGTTTTACGCTCCATCTCACCCCAACGTAAGATTTGATAAAAATAGATGTCTTACTTTTATCTAAATTATAAGAGAGTGCATTTTACGCTCTATCTCCCCTAAGCATGTGTCCATGAGTGAGTGCGTTTTACGCTCCATCTCAACTCACCACATGACCATCAATTCAAACGCAACAAATTTGGACACCTTGCTTCGAGTGATGTTTAAACGAGTTCTAGAGTTTATAGATATTTCCCACAAGCATTCAGTTATAAAAGCCTTCACTAAGCATACAACTAGCTCAATACTCATGAGTAGGTACAAAAGAGTGAAATGACGCATAAGCAAAATAATAACCACAATAACAATTAAGCACAAGGACTAAGCAACATTTATTCATTAGCCATAAGATAGAATCAATTCAATCAAGTTCTTATCATTAACCACTAATTATAGTTCAAATCAAATTAAAACAATGCTCAAGAGACACATCTTAAAAATAAATTTTTTTTTCAAAATAGCAAACAAACATTAAAATGCACAAATAACTAACACATATTATGTAACTATGATGCCAATGCTAAATGTAACTATGATAAACATAGATGATCCAATCCACCCCCAAACTCAAAGTGAACAATGTCCTCATTGTTTATAAGATAAATAAATAAAAACTGAGAACTTCCCTGATTGGCCAAGCGTCATGCTCGACCATAGCCTTCTAAACATTTGAGTCTGATGGTGGATAAACTGGTAGCGGTTATGGCTCAGGAACATGCATTGGGATGACATTCAGATAATAACCAAGCAATTCCTTACCAAACAATGCTCAATCCGGCCAACTTTCTTTTAGACCATTTGTTGACTATGTGATGTGCACTGATTAAAATTCTTCATCAAATACCTCCCCAAACTCAGTTTCAACAAAAATTGCTAAGTTATTGTAATATTCAATCAAATCATAGCAATGAATAACCCAAAATCCTCCACAATTGAGCCAACACAAACTCAATTGGACAACCAATTTACATTTATCCAAATTTGACAGTGCATGATTACCCAATACAAATCCAAGTATAACAGTTTTACTAACCAAGAATACCCATCACAATTGACAAATTTATTTTACTTATATGCAAAAATTGGAGTGAGTACCTTGCTTTGTGTTGGCAAAAGAAGTTGTTTATTTAGTACCTTTAATTTGGAGATGAATACTTTTGAATGCTCAGTGGGTTAAGATAAATCCATGTGGGACAGGGGAAGAATGAGTTTGGAAGTGCTATGACAATACCATCCGGCTTGGGAAGAATTTTTTTTTTTTAGCTCGCCGGGGCGAGAAAATCCTGCCTTGTAAGCTCGCCAGGGCGAGCTCGTGCCGGGGCGGGAAATTGTAGTGCGTTTTGCCGCCGGGGCGAGCTCGCGCCGCGGCGAGAATTTTGTTCTTCAATTTGTCGTCGGGGCGCCAACCCCCTGTATCCCAAAACTTGATTTTTTACAATTCAAAGCAACGGCCATCCTCAACACACCCAACCTGATACAATGCAACATACCAAGCATACATTAGACAATTTGAGTGAAGAATGGTCCTAAATAGCAAATCAAAGTCACAAGCTAAACTAACAAAAACACATGCATTGAAATTTAGAAACTTGAAAATTTGAAACTTGCGAAATTGAAATATAACAACTAAACATAAAGGATACGAATAGAGATAATGGGTTGCCTCCCATCAAGCACTTAGTTTATAGTCCTCAGCCTGACTAACTCCCTGTTTTATCCAATTCCCCTTCGATAATTGAGGAACCCACCATCCATAGATAGCCATGTAGCTTTTGGGAGGTTCCCATTGGTGATAGCCATTGAGCTAAAGTCACCTAGCTTGCTTTTTGTAGATAAGTTCTCAATTTCAAATGCCAAAAAGCTATGTGCTTCATCCGTTGTGTCTGTGATAAGATTGGGGCATTGGGGCTTGTCAAGCACAACGGGCTCTTCTTCTATCTTCATTTCCTCGGCCCACCATGGTTCCACATTCATACTAGCTCCATCGTCACATAGAGCCTCGCCTAAGAAATGACTACCAAGTGGACACGGTTTTGCAAAACTGACTGGATTCTTGAACTTTGGTGGAGAAGGCACTTGGGGTATTAATACAATCGGCTCATCATCGTTGGAACTCAAGGCTGGATCCTCGGCCTCCTTTTCCCGCTCCCCACTTGTCTCCCCACTTTTGACATCTTGTGGCTCATCCAGTTGTAAATTTGACTCGGGCTTTCCATCAATTTCGGATTCCATGTCATTGGTCCATGCTTCTTGATAGTTATTATTGAAGGCAATGACAAGCTGTCCCATCTGGTTCTCAAGATTTCGAATTGACATTTCCTGACTTTTCAACATCTCCTCATTCGAAGCCATGATCATGGACACAAGCTCCTCAAAGTTTAATATCCCTTCTTCTTGTGGCAATGGAGGTGGACATGAGAATTCCGGTGCAACAACTGGACTTGGAGCATAGTATTGATCATCATAATTGTAGCTCGATGTATAATTCGGGTGATACCCCAAATCTTGGTGATAATCGGGATAAGCATAGCTATTGAGGTAATCACCACCGTAATGTACCGGCCCAAAACTGACAGTGCATTGATGACTCGGATGATTGTCAGCACAATAATCACAAGTAACTATTATACCTTGAGTGCTCTTTGCTACTAGAGCATCCAACTTCCTCGATAGTGTTTTAAATTGTGCTAACAATGCAGAAAATGCATTAAGTCCATCAATCCCAGTTTCCATTGGTTGAGTCATACCCATGTACGGCCATTGATAAGCAAAATCATCCATGGTGTACCTTGCAAAGAAGAAAGCATTAAAACAGAAAAATAAATGATAAAATAAACTAAAAACAAATTTATATACAAGTTTAAATTAAGACTAATTTGATTATGACTAATATTGGAAAAACACTAGAAAAATAATTCCCCGGCAACGGTGCCAAAAACTTGTTGTCCAATTAATATAACAACAATTTACGCGCAAGTATACGCGGTCAACAAGTAATAAAGAGTAAGTAAAGTATCGATCTCACGAGGAATTAATACTAATCTTTTCCAAGTACTAACCTTTTATCATCTCAATCTTATTTAAACAAATGATAGTTGTTTTTGTTGTTTTGCATTAATAACGATAACAAATAATCCAAGAACTATAGAAAGCCTTAAGATAATGAAATCTAATATTAATAAGTCTAAGATTGCAATTTCCTCCAATACTTCATTTAAATGTCCTAACTCTCTCTTTTCAACTAGTTTAATCACAAGAATTGTTATCCGAGAAATCACAAGTATATACAAGCCTCTCTCGATGGTGAAATACGTATTCCCCATTACGGTGTATAGATATATCTCTATTCTACACACTAGCAAGATTCTCATATCAAGAACAATTAATAAAGTGTATGTCATAAAACCTCATTAACTACTCCATCAATTACCAACTTTCACAATAGAAATCATTAAACACGGATTCTCAATTGGATACATGTGGTATTTAGGTATATGTTTATCCTAAATACATGCAAATTCTCTATTCTCCAAAACAACATATAAGACACACGTCACATAATCTCATACATTACTCGTACGAATATCCAATTTTCACATGAATTCATAACTAGGTCTCAACCTATATTTCCTCTCTCAATTCCATATAAGTTACCAAGGTAATTACGGGCCAAGCAATTAATCCTTAAGCAAAGGTTATGAACTCCAATTCACAAATAATTAACCAACATCAAAGAGAGAGCATTGAATTCAAACTATATATTGGGTTCCATTGAAATCTTAGAAAATTAGTTCTAGTTCATGGTAACTACAAATAACATCATATTCAATTTATACAACATGTTGGATTACAAAATAGAAAGAAAACTAGAGATAAAACCACTTTTGTAGATTTTCATATGATGTTTGATGGGTTGAAGAGGAACATTAGCTTCTCCTCCTTGATTTTGCAATCCTTGATATTCTTGCTCTTTGGCCTTGCTTGATGTAGCTTGATTTTAGCACTTTGGCCCTCTAATTGGATGTATTTGGTAGCTTCCTCTTTCTAGATTTGATGTTAGATGGTGTTAGAATGTGTTAGTCTACCTATATGAGCCGCCCCTAAGATGTTATAAGAGATGGGTATATGAAAACCCTAGCTTAGACCCGAGTTTTTGGTCCAAAAATTGCAAAACCTGCTGCATCCCGCGACGAGCTCGCCCAGGCGCCAAAAAATGGTCTGGGGAGCTCGCCCCGGCGAGCTCGTATCTGTAGCCAAAATCAGTTTTGACGTCTGTTGGTAAAATGGTCATAACGTCTTCGTCCGAACTCGGATTAAGGCGATTAAGTAGGCTATGGAAAGCTAAGAAGTAGCTTTAGAAAATTCATAACTGGCGCTTGTCGAGATAATGGCCGGAGAAAAGCGTAAATTGGCCTGGAAGCAGCTGCTGTGCAAAATGCATTCAAAATCCGATGGTAAAATGACCATAACTCTCTCATACGAACTTCAAATGGGATGATTCCGGATGTTCTGGAAAGCTAAGATGAATACACTACTACAAAATAGTAAATAAATAACGCGTAACCAACGTTGTGGTTTCTGTCAGCAAAACGTCGTGGTTAATGGTGTCATCTATTTGACACCCTTTATATAACGTTTTAAAACGTTGTAGTTAGGCACATTATACAACGTTTTTAAAGAAAAAACGTTGTAGATTTATTTTACATAAATTAGTAGATTCTCGAAAACGTTGTAGTTTAATA
This sequence comes from Aralia elata, assembly GCA_034770075.1. Lineage (NCBI taxonomy): Eukaryota > Viridiplantae > Streptophyta > Magnoliopsida > Apiales > Araliaceae > Aralia > Aralia elata. Next base: position 48,907,398 of record CM068385.1, read on the forward strand.
TCATAGACAACGTTTAGCCGCATTTATACAACGTTTATAATGTGTCATCTATTTAGACAAATCTATATAACGTTTTTAAACCATAGAAAGACGACGTGTTTAAAATGTTGTAGATTAACTTGCAAATGTTTGGAATCATGGAACAACGTTGTAGCTGTGCTGCATACACAACATTTTTAAAAAGAAAAAAAAGTTGTGGTTCACTTATATTACCAGTGCACCTGCAATCTGCTAATGCCATGCTATATAGCTAACAAAAGGTCTAAATTCTCATTTAAATTTAAAGCCAAAATGTATCAACAATACATCCCAATAATACCATTCGTTTACAATTTCAAATTACATCCACCAAAAATAAACCAAACTATCCATAAAATGTCGCTACTACATTCATCTAACCCTGTACATATCCACCGTTAACTCGAGGCTCTACATGTAGCTGCTCACATACGCTGCCCACTCATCCCGTACTTCGTCAATTTGTTCTTGTGTGTACGTTAATCCATTGGCTTATTCCACTGAAATAAAAGAATAACAAATTTAGTATTCAACAAGCTTTGTTACGATATAAACTTAAAAGTTTCAATTTCAAAATCTAGGTGCTTTTTCTGAAACCCCACTAATATCAACTGATCTCTTCAAATCAGATTCTACAAAAAAACCTACTTGAGTCGGACCATGCAAATGAAATAATGTCAAATTGAAGTGGATCCCTACCAAAGGAAAATGAATACATCCCAAAAATAGTAGCCATAAACAGAGTAATCCAAACAACTAAACTTGCAAAAAATGGAATAATCCACCTTCTATCACTAAAGATCCTTCCCGAGTGGGAATTGCCAATTTTCCTCATATTCCCTGTTGGATCCTTCATAGTATATTGATATCAATTGTTTCAGAAGAAAAAAGTCTCAACTTTTTGAAACATTCCCAATTGAACCCATTACAATAACTATAAAACTCATTACAATAACTATATTTAGTTAGTAAACAACTCACATTGATTGAATATGCAGTTCCAAGTACAAAACTGATGAAAAGAGCCCAAAATTTATTCATGTAATTATGTAAACAACTCACATTGATTGAATATGCAGTTCCAAGTACAAAACTGATGAAAAGAGCCCAAAATAATGGCCATGAACCAACAGTCCATCCAACCAAAAAACTCTGTAGATCATGAACTTTGGGAAAAACATCATTTTGCGAGGAAAGATCAAATAGCTTCATTTCTGACATAAGAGGGTCGTTGTTTGTGCAGAACTGAAAAAATTACTGGAGACATGCTTAGTAAAAATTATTTGTTCCAGTCTATAAAATAGAAAAGAAACAGGTACAAGTATGAGTAATTGATTAGTTCTTTTGAGGTTTAAACATGAAAAGAAATGGTTACCAGTATGAGTAATCGAATATTAGATTGCGAATAACTTTCAACTGCATCATTAGTCTGAAGTGAAGGTGGAATCTGTTTTGTCCTCAACTGAGCTTCAACAATGGTATCATTGAGTTCACTAAACAGAATTAAAAAACACATTGTATGACCATATAAGGAGATATCAAAATGCTATAGAATGAAAAGTAGCATATGTATAGAAAAATGTACAAGTAATTCCTGCATACACAAACAGATTACCTCTCTTTATGCACAAGCTTCTATACCTATTTACTAACAGCACATGCTGAAACACCATGTCAACTTTACCGCCAAGTCATTTAACAATAAGAATGGAAAATGAAACATTCATCTAGTCACGAAAAGTGAACACTTAACCCCAAATAATTACTCCCTCAATCCCAAGTAAGTTGTCCCATGTGTAAGTTGAAACCATTATTGACATCCAAAAACAAATAGGAAAGATAGTTCAGAGCAGAGAAAGTGTTTTGGAAGCATAAAGATATCCCTAAAATAAATAAACCAACCTGTAGAAGTTCTCAGAACCTCCAATTGCAACCAAACAGTATGCATTGGTAAGCTTGGAAAATACCCCAATTTCACATGAATTCTCAAATTGCAACCCTGCAAATAAAGTACCTTTTCACTTTTCGCACTGCATTGTAACCATAATTTTCAGGTCTATGCAATAGACATCAACTTCAAAACTTGGTATTGGAATGAAGAATTTTATAAAGAGAAGCAGATAAAGTACCTTGCACTTTCATTTTGCCAAAAGTTTTCTTAAGTTTTAAAGTAGCACCTTCACTGACCAATTCCATAGATCTTTTCCTCAATAGTTCTTCCTCTGATTGTAATAAAACTTGCTTCAAACTATCATATTAACAACAAGAAGCAGCAAATCCCATATCAGAGAGCATACATACAGAAGTACACATAAATTATAAATAATAAGAAAGATCCAGTATTAGGCTCGGTTGACACTCACAATTTATGTACACAAGTTAAGGTTCAGCAAATTCCCTTCCTCCCAATTTCTTAATTACCTTCTCCTTTCTCCTATGTTATTAGATGAAAATGATATTGTTATGAATAGACCGAAGATACAAAGGAACTGAATAATAGAATAATGTATTATTATAAAAGACAGAAAATAGGGGATAAAATTTGAAATGATCTTACCCAAAAGCATTTCGAAGCAGTTGACATTCATTTTCCAGTAAGATGGGAGCTTCCCTGCATCCCCTTGTCCAGGAATGAAGACATAACCCAACACAAGCGTCATAAGAAATCACAGCATGCCATGGACCTAGCCATGGCACTCGCCCGCCTCTCTCTCATTCTGCAGCTCAACTCGTCCGGGTTCTTTCAACTCAACTCGGAGAGGGCATTCAAGGCCCAACTCACCACCATGAAAGTCCCTTACACCGCCAAACGCCTCCCTTTCTGCATCGTGACGGACCGCCGGTACGATTTCCCTCCGACCCGTTTTGGCATTCCCGTGGCGGCGATTTCCAGCCGGGGCCCACTGAGCAGCGCCAAGTGCAGGTCGTGCACGCCTATTTGCACCGGGCCGAGCGTCGGGAACGTGATGTCGAGGCTGGACAGGGGTTGGATCTGGACGAACTAGGCGGACGGAACGCTTGATCTGTGCGACGCTCATGCGGAGTGGGAAAAAGGGTGGGAGAAATTGTTAGACAAACTTTTCAGGCCGGAAAAAAGTTGGCCACCGCGAGAAAGCGAGTCGGGGGTTTGGAAATGGAGCAGTGCATTGCTGATTTTGAGGTAATGAGGCGGCGGGCGGCTTTTTGGGAAGCTCCGGCGCCGGTTGAGATTTGTAAGCTGGGGTTGGGGTCACACTAAACATATAAAACTAATCAAAAGTTATACTAGTATTATACAGTGAGGGCTTGAGAGAGCTCGGGAAAGAGGCGAGGAGAGAGAGTTTGTAAATGAAATGAGGCGGCTGAACAATTAGGTTTTATTTTAAGTTTTCACTTCCGCGCGATTTTTTCAAGCTCCGTGTTTTTTAGATAGATAACGTTTTTAAAAAAAAACGTTATCTAGTTAAACCCAAAAAAATGCCCTTTTAAATACATAACGTTTTCTCATATACATCTACAACGTTTTGTCAAAAAAACGCTGTGTAAAAATATACCATAACGTTTTTTATAAAAACGTTGTGGTTTTAGTGTTATCTATTTACTGTTTTGTAGTAGTGATATCTACAACTTTTGTTCTTTGAGTTTTGAGAGATTCGGATTACATCATGGGTCAAATTGAGAAACAAACTGCTGGAATGCCAAATTCGAGCCAAAAACGTAACGATCCAAGGGGCATTTATTTCAATTCCTGCAAAACAAAGTAAAAACACATAAAAGCATACAAAAACATATGAAAGTAATACAAAACTACATTACACAATAAGAAGATGAAAACACATAAAACCAAACGAAATAGCTAAAGACTTACAAATTATCAAGGTTAAAAGTACCCAATTTGTGTGTATAAAACACTCATCAGTAACCGACCTATCGGCAAGCTGAAGAGAAATGTTTGTTGGCTTTGGGGCAGGAAGTCCCAACTGAGTATACACGGATAATGGCATGAGATTAATGCTAGCACCCAAGTCACACAAACAGTTATTGAATGAAAGGCTACCAATAGTACACGGTATAGTGAAACTGCCTGGGTCCTTCAACTTGGGAGGTAGCTTTCTTTGCAACATTGCACTACATTCCTCCGTTAAAGCCACTGTTTCAAAGTCATTTAACCTCTTCTTCCTAGACAGAATACCCTTCATGAATTTGGCATAGCTTGGCATCTGTTCTAAGGCCTCTGCAAAAGGAATGTTAATTTGTAGCTTCTTAAAGACCTCCAGGAATTTGGCAAACTGTTTATCTAACTTTTGCTTTTGCAGTCTTTGAGGGAAAGGCACTGGTGGAAACACTTTCGGTGTACGAACAACACTAGGTTTATCTGTGGTATCTCTCTGTTCCGACTCAGGTGGTACACTGCTGTCCATTTCCTTAGAAAAATCTGCATTATTCAAGTCCGGGGGAGAGCATGAGTGGGCTGCCCCCCTTTTCAATTCATGCTCCTGTAAGGTTTGTTTTCCACTTCTGAGTGTTACTGCTTGACATTCCTCTTTCCCATCTCTCATTGGATTAGTTTCTGTGTTACTAGGAAGAGATCCCTGGGGTCTATTTGACATAGAACTAGTCATTTGCCCAATTTGATTTTCCAAAGCTTTGAGTGCTGCTGCTTGGTTCTTTATCATCACATCCTGGTTAGCTATGTGTTTCAATATCAACTCTTCAAAATATGATTTTCTCTCTGGTTGTGAAGTTTGAGCTGCATAATGTTGTGGCTGATTTTGGAACCCTGGTGGCTGGTGTGGTTTTGGAGCTTGTTGAAAATTTTGATTGTTGCTCCATGAAAAGTTAGGATGGTTCCTATTTCCAGCATTGTAAGTGTTTTGGTAATGATTTGGTGGTCTCTGGTAGCTACTTACAAACTGAACTGCCTCGTGATTAATGGGGCATTGGTCGGTGGCATGTGTTCCTGCACATAACTCACAAACAAGAGCTATCTGCTGCACTTTTGAATCAGTCAAGGAATCAAGTTTCTTTGACATTGCTGCCATCTGAGCTGCTAAGGACGTGATGGCATCCACCTCTAATACTCCGGCTACCTTTGGTTGACTTGTTCTAGAAGTTGGCCATTAATAGTTATTTCCAGCCATGACCTCCAATAAATCAAGTGCTTCTCCATAATTCTTAGCCATGAAAGATCTTCCCGCAGCTGCATCTATGCAAGACCGATTATGAGACCCCAATCCATTGTAAAAGGTATTCAATTGCATCTATGGGAGGAATCCATGATGCGGACATCTTCGAAGCAAATCTTTAAATCTCTCCCATGCCTCATACAATGATTCTCCATGATGTTGTTCAAAGGTTACAATTTCATTTCTCAATCTAGCAGACTTTGCAGGAGGGAAGAACTTTGCCAAAAATTTCTGTGCTAAGTCTGACCATGTAGTGATGGATCCTGGTGGCAATGAGTGAAGCCAACTCTTAGCTTTGTTCCTCAAAGTGAACGGAAAAAGTCTAAGTCTCAAAGCATCATCTGTCACCCCATTAAATTTGAAAGTATCATAAATCTCAATAAAGCTCAACAAATGCTCATTAGGGTTGTCATTAACCAAACCCCCAAACTGTAACGAGTTTTGCACCATTCGTATTGTTCCCGGTTTAATTTCAAAGGCATTTGCAGTTATTGCTGGCCTTGTGATACTAGACTATAAATCACTTATCTGCGGCATTACATAGTCTCTCAATGCTTTTTGTTCCTCTGCCGCCATAGTTTCTTGATTGTTAGACCCCCTGATTCTTTCTCTTCTTAGTCTTCGGGTATTTCTCTCGATCTCAGGATCGTAAGGAAATAACTCAAGACTTTGTGAACGGCACATACAAATCAAGAGTACCTACATAGTCAAGTGAAAAAAATAAATACAAGTCTAAATCAAGGTCAATTCGACTATAATCAATATTAGTAAAATTATTATAAAATAATTCCCCAGCAACGGCGCCAAAAACATGTTGCTTGATTTCGCAATCAATAAAACGCGCGCAAGTATACGCGGTCCACAAGTAATATAAGATAAGTAAAGTGTCGAACCCACGAGGAATTATGTTAAATAATTACCAAATATCGATCACATGAAAAATTAATCTAATTTAAACAATGACAATAAGATTTGTTTTTGTTGTTGATTAAAACTAAATAAAGACAATTTAGAAAACAACGTTTAACTAAACACGATAAAATTCAAGATAAAAAGATCTAAGATTACAATTTCCCCCAACTCTTCATTTAAACATCATACTCTCTCTTGTTTAGTAAATTAGAACATAAGAATTATTATCCGAGAAGTCACTAGTATGTGTAAGCCTCTCTCGATGGTCAAATACGTATTCCCCTTTACGGTGTATAGATATATCTCTATTCTACACACTAGCAAGATTCTCATATCAAGAACAATTAGTAAGGTGTATGTCACAAAACCTCATTAACTACTCTATCAATTACCAACTTTCGCAATAGAAATCATTAAACACAGATTCTCAATTGGATACATATGGTATTTAGGTATATGTCTATCCTAAATATAATAAAATTATCAACCCTCAAGAATAATACATAAGACTCACGTCACATAATCTCATACATTATCCATAAAGAATATCCAACTTTCACATGAATGCATAACTAGGTCTCAACCTATACTTCCTCTCTCAATTCCATATAAGTTACCAAGGTAATTACGGGCCAAGCAATTAATCTCTAAGCAAAGGTTATGAACTCCAATTCACAAGATGTCTAACTACCATTCAAAGAGAGAGCATTCAATTTAAACTGCAAGTTGGGTTCCATTGCAATCTTAGAATGAAAAGTTTAGCTCATGTTCAATCTCAATAACATCATAATCAGATTATAATACATGGTTTGGAATTACAAAATAAGAATGAAGAACTAAAACATATGAAGATACACCCCTTTTTGATGAGATTCCCGAATTGGTATGGTGTAGTTCCTCTTCTCCAGCTCTTGCCTTCCTATTTTGTGCTCCTCTCCTCCTTGAGTTGATGAATTGCAGATAGTAACCCTCCTCATTCCTTGTTTGCTTAGGTCCAAAAACTAGGGTTCTAATGATGTCCAATGGTGAGTTAATGTTGTAGAATGTCTAATACCTAGCATAATAACTCCTTGTATGCCTGATAATTCCCTTCTCTCTCCTCATATTCCCGTTCCTGAAAATCCTCCCTTGGTGTGCCACTTCTGCAGAACAAGACAAAGCCAGCCACGCCTGCAAAACGACGAGCTCGCCCCGGCGAGAAAAATGGCCTAGGGAGCTCGCCCCGACGCCGGAAATGGCCTAGGGAGCTCGCCGCGGCGAGGTCCTCTTTCCTGCTGGAATTACTCTTTTGCCCCTGAAAATGCTAATTACTGCCACGGTCATCCAAGGCTGCTCCCTACACAACAAAAGCATAAAATAAGTAAATAGACACTATAAATACCTAAGGATAGCAAAAAATTGGGTCCAAAAGATATCCAATTCGTAGGTATAAAATCCACTCATCAAGAACCTGCCATTCCAGATGCAAATATTCAGTGCCCACTAAGCACTCATGACATTAACTTATCCCATCTTAATTTTGATTCTCTTCCCTTTGAACCTCTCTCTGACATTAACATATTTTCTCTAACAATGGCAGGAGAGCAATAATGTCATTTCACGTCGAGGCAAGGATGTCAAAGTAATGGTCATGAGGCTTAGTTCGATTATTTGGAGACCACATAATGATCTCTAAGTGCTAAACTACTAAAGGAGAATGAACGATTACCTGGCGTATACAGAAGGATAATTTTTCCTTTTTTTTCTCCATCTTTCCAGATCTAAATTTGATCAAACTTGGTGCCATTGTGTAGCTCTCAAAAAGAGCTTTCTAGATTGGTATGACACTTTTCATAATTCATTTCACTTTAAAGGTTATGGATGTTTTAATGCACAACATGAAAATCGACGTCGCGACACGAAAACAAAGCGCGTGGGCCCCACCTCCTAGGCTGTCCCAGGTAGACCTGCGGCAGGCCTAGAGGGTCTATAAAAAGCTTGTTTTACTCATTTATTTGAAAAAGGAAGGCATTTTAGAGAGAAAAAAGTGCTCTTTAGAGAGAAAAATAGAAAAAGTAAAAGAAAACTCTAAATTAGATCTAGATCAAGTTTTCCTCATCAATTTTCCACCAAAATATATTCAAGCAATCCTCTATTTCTCATCTCTACGCTCGTTTCTATTTACATTTACGGTTACGTTGTTTGGGTTTTGTTTTGTTTATTTTATTTTCTCGTTTGAAGGCTCTCCTTGAATCCTAGAATATATATAGTTGTGTGTGGATCCTATTTTGAGTCATGGGTAGTTAGAGAGGGTTTCTCACAATAGAAATTTCTTCTAACTAACTTATAAAGTCATTTTAATGGTTATTAGATTTCAATATTGATTTAGCTCACTTTTGTCACTTGTTGTGCTTGGGCTTCGATTATTCGTCTCATTTTTCTTGTTTTGAGGTACCCAAATTAGGACAGATTTTTACTCGATTTTGTCGTTATTTCTAAATCTATGGAATCTTGGATCTATGAGTCTCACTCCTAGATTCTAAGTTCCTTTAATAGATCTCGTCGACATATGATAGATCATTGTGATTTTGATAGTATATATTTGGTGATGTAATTTGATTCCTATAGATATAGTTAATGATATAATTGTGATATTGTCGATATGTTATGCGATCTATGGATTTAGGGTTTTTGAAAGTCCTTTCCTAAACTCTGAACTTCGTTTATAGATTTTAATGTGTTGTTATGTGTGATTACTATCGATGGCGGGAACAATTTTTCCTATATATTTCTACCCTTTTTAATATTTCGATTTATTCATTCGCTTAAAGGGTGATTTTTAGGAAACAAATTGACATAAATGCCGACGAGGTTTTGAAAGATTGATTTTAATGATGGGCTAATTAGACAGAGTCGTCAGTTGGGATAAGATTTAAACGGATGTACCAACCCATCCAGATTTTAGGATTTTTCGCAATATGGTCCAATATGTGACTCCATAAAATTGACCTCGAAATCGAGATTCATAGAGTTCAGGGGCTTTTTTAAGTGAGGGGAAGGTGTTAGCCCTCCCCCCCGACTTCTGTGAAAATACGGTTACCGCTTTCTTGTTGTTTTCCTAAGTGTGAAGTGTGTGTGTGTGATTTTGAAGGAGATCTAGAATATCGATAGTTGATTTTGAATCAAAATCGTGAGGTGTGTGCTATTTTGAAAAAAGCTTAGAACGTCTTTGAGCCTATGCGCAAGGGATTTGATTTTTTAGAAAAAGGTTCATTTTAGCTTTGATTTTGATGAAAATCTTTTCGGGGTGACGTTTTGGAAAATACGGGTTTTAAACCCTTCGCCAAATAAGAATTAAAATTCTTCGCTACTTTCAATTTTAATCTAAATTGTTTTACTAATCCCATGCGATTTGATTTTAGAAGGTCTTTATCGTTTTGTTTAAAAAATTGCTTTTAGGTGATAAACGGGAAATTAAGCATTAAAATAGGGCCGGGTCGGGGCGATCTGTGGGCATGAAAGCCATCTCGATAATCCCGACACCCGCAATCGCAATTTTCACTATCACGGGGCCTTAAACCCGACATTAATGGTGTGGCGCCCCCAAATCCGGGTACTTGAAACCCGTACTTGGTGCATCACGATACCATTTCTTTGAGCTGTTTAATAAATTACAAACTTAATATTTTATATCAGAGTTGTCTATTCCCCAGGTATGGCAACCTTTAATTACATTCTTTACATGTTACATAATATATATGATTACAATATAAAAGACTAATCCTTACAAATAACACCTTGAAACCTAATCCTTAAGCTTTCCTTTGCCCTTGTCCTTGCCAGAGCCTTCTGGTAGATCACACTTAGCTGAAAACATTTAAGTCAAAGCAAGAATGAGCATTCAATTGCTCAGCAAGTAATAACAATTATAATAATGCGTTGAAGAAGTAAATGTTTTCTTTGAGGACTACTTCCACCACGAATCAATAGTGGTGAAGTCATTTAAACCCATTCTTAACAACAGATCAAATCATTTTAAGATTTTTGAAACAACTGAGTGACTTTTGAATACTAAGTGGTCAAAAGACCATGAACTGTTATTTTTCATTTTTGAAAAGGTTTAAACAGAAATTCATCTGTAAACCGTCTGGTCTTACGGACACAGAGTATGATCAGTCCCGTTGTGCCCTGTATTGATCAACACTATATAATACATCACCGCCATTGGCGCATAAAATTTTCATCACCGCTTTTAGCGCATAAAATTTCCCATTTAGGGTTGTTCATACTCAGTCTGGAGTCCTAACTAAAACAATTAAGTTAGACGACTTTATCATAACCAATAACATTCGACAAATACTTTTCAAATCGTGTCTAGCTGGGACAAATAGCTTAGACAATCTTTAAACTAGGTATACATACTGAACTTTAATAGTATGTATCAGAACTTATCAACGAATTTCGAATTCAAAGGTAATTGATAATGTATAATAGTTCATACAAGTGGGGACACTTGCATAACCAAACTTAGAATACAAATTTTCAATATGAGTCATAGCAATTCAGTAATAAGATACTTTTAACAATGACCGATTCGAATTTATAATAATTATAACAATTTGTACAAGTGAGGACACTTGCACAAAGAATAGAACAATTTTGATTATAAATACGTCACATGAGACAATATCGAGATATTTGAAATCAATAGATAGGTTGAATGAAGTTTAAGAGTACTTGCATAATATATGGATCCATTGCATAAAGTAAATGCAAGGGTTACGATAATTGCATAAACGAATAACAAAGACCATTATGGATATGAATAATTAACTATAATTATTCACGAGCATGCTTTGAAATTGATAACTCATGTTGAGTTAGGAACTAACAATAAATGTAAGAAGTTTAGCAATAATCAGGAATTTGCACAATATATACCTGTTTGCATGAAATAAAAATAGTGCATAAGGTTTAGATACTTGTATAGTAAAGAAAGAGTTCAGATACTGGCACAATAAAAGATTGAGTTAAGGAACTTGCTTATACAGATCTAATTCATAAAGTAAATGAAAAGGATGGGATACTTACATACATACACCTATTGCATAAAATAAATGCGTAGGTTCGGATACTTGCACAATAACGATTGAGTTAAGATACTTGCACAATAACGATTGAGTTAAGGAACTTGCACAATGTAAGAAGTTGTGTAAGTTAGAAACTTGCTTAGCAGAATAACAGTAAGATTTGAATACAACATGAACCATGTATAACATATACCTGTTTGCACAAAATAAAAGTAGTGCATAAGGTTTAGATACTTGCCTTGGTCATTGACTACTGCTACGCAATTTAATATGACTTCTTTTGAAAGACCTATCATTTATAAGATCGATCTCTCAATCAGCAAATCATATTATATCTTATAATATCACTTCTTTACAAGTAAATTATCTAACATTCAACCACATAATCAAATATTAGATAACACATAATACCATACGCATTCAATTCTAAAGTTAGCACACATCGAGTCTTTAACAATGTTCAATATAGTATGCTGAGTGATTTCCCACAAACAACCAACAAACTAGTTTCCGTCTCGTCTACACAGTTTTCACAGTGAGTTAGATCGGTTGCCAGTTCGTATATACCTCTGCTCCCTGAAGGAATTGTTTAGCCCAGATACTATACATCGACAATTAAAGAGTACGACTGTACCACTAGTTTATGAATTAACACTAAGTCTTTCCATATATAAGTCTTTCTTTATAGTCCTGTAGGTTAAATACCCAATCCAGCAAACTGGATTCCAAATCTAGCAAACTAGATGGCAATCCAGCAAACTGGATTCCAATCTAGCAAACTGGATTCCAACCTGGATTACAATCCATTAACCTGGATTTAAATTATTCAATTCAGCCAACTATTTTTGCAATCCAGCAACCTGGATTCAAACTATCCTACAATACAGTAAACTAGATTCACTAATTCAGTAAACTATTTTCCAATCCAGTAACCTGGATTCGAACTATTCTACAATACAGCAAACTAGATTCACTTTATTCAATTCAGCAAACTGAATTCACTAATTCAGCGAACTGGATTCACTAATTCAGCTAGCTGGATTCAAACTGTTTTCCATGTTATTAAATAATTCATTTAATCGATCTAAAATGCCATAAACATTATACCACCTTACAAATGACCAAAACCCATATCAAAAATCTGTATGAACCATATTTAAGGTTCTCAAGTAATAAAATCCCATTTTCCAAATTTTCAACTTCACATAATTAATTAAAATCATTTATACATAACTTCATCATTTACACGAAAAATAGCAAAACAACTTCAAAATCATTTATTTTCTGGAAAGAGACTATATATAGTCCCCTTATGAAAATATATTTTTTCCAGAATTTTTAAAATCTATTTACTATATTTAAGTAGTCTAAAATAGCCAAATATTTCTACCTTTTTCATAAATCTAAATTACATCCAAAAATTCTAAAATTTTTAGGGTATGATCCTGCTACATATATATACTCCCAATAATTATTTCATAATTTTTGGAGTTAACCACAAAGAGTTATTCAAGAATACTTTTGAAAATAGTCCTTCACGATAAAATCCATAACTTTTATTATACAATGTCAAAAAATCTTCAAATTTTTACAGGACTCACATAACTTCCCATATTATCATCCCAAATTTTTCTAGAATTTTTAGAACATAAACAGTAGATGAAACTGCCCCTGGAATCAAATAGTCAGCAGGGTTTATCACCCTTTTTGTCCACTACCTGGGCTGTTTTGACTAAAACAGTCCATACGAATTTTATACCAACTATTTTTGAGTTCTACTACTTGGGTTTTATAGTTAACTTATATATCTAGCACCACTCTTTGACGGATCATAAAAAGAGTTTACGGATCTCAAGTTATAAACTTACAAAGTGATGAAAAGTTAGGGTTTTCTAACCCTTTAGAAAATAGTTTTGCTTTTCTTTCTTTTGATCCAACTTTTGGCATTCAAAAGGGTTAGATCTAAACATAAAACACTTATTAACATATATATCTAAGGCTTTAGACCTCAAGATCATAAACTTCATATCACACAAATCACACCAAAACAAATGAAAATAGACTAGGTTAAGGTTAGAAAAATTATACATTTGCTTGAATTTCCTTCTCCTTCTTCCTAAGGTTTGTTTATGGGACTTGAAGCTTTGGAAAATTTCTCCCCCTACTAGCCGTGGTCTCTCCCTCTTCTCTCTCAAAATATTATTTTGGAGAGAAGGATGGATGAAAGAGAAAGAGGTAGATTTTTCTCTCTCTCTAAACTAGGAAATGAAATGAACAAAGCTACTTTGGTTTATTAAATCTAATTAACTAGTTGCTTACAAAATCAATAGATATAGGTATTATATCTATATATTTGGCCATCATTAGCAAGCATACATTCTTACACATTTTTGACAACTTGATGATGGGTCATGATTTCAATTTGTACTAGTTGTTCACTCATACAAGCAAACTAGCTAATTTTTTTTGACAACTCACCCATTTTTTTTACACCATGCCGGCAGCCCACTTCATTCATTGTCCACTTTTTGCCTTTTCTTTTTATTGCTTTATTATATTAATCAAGTTGGTAAAAACCTTTTCCAAGTGGGCTAACATTTGGGCTTTAATAAAATTCCTTTTGGGGCTCATTTTGTTTAGTTAGAGCTACTAGTTTTCTAATTTTATTATTCCATGTTTGGTTACTAATTTAATAAGTGTTGGGCCAATTTAATTAGTCCACACATTAATTATCCAAGTCTATGATTAATTAAATTAGTGGCTTGGTTAGTAAATTAATTAGGCTAGTACGTCCACTAGTTTTCCTTACTAATTGGACTATTAAAATAAGTTATACATATAACACATAATCCTCATTAATTAATACCCATATTAATTAATGTACAAAATTTATTCACTAACTGTATTCACTTTAATTGAATATTTAATTAACTAATTATCTTATTAATTGTTTAATATTAATATTCTTAGGTTAGTCCACTAATTTAAATAACTATTAGTGGGCTCTATATTAACTAACAATTAATCACACACATTTTTCACATAAATCATAACGTATTTATCATCATTGATAAATAATTATCATACACATTGAACCACATGTTGTACCTACATGCATTCAAGTATAATCAATACTTATTTTTAGTATTCAAATTTCCTTAAGAAAATAAATTCTTATTATCCATATATCCATTATACACACATACATCTATTTAAATACAATTATAACAATAATTGTATTAATCATTAAAATTCATAATCATAGATCAAATTAGGTTTTGACCATCTCTTTATCTTTGCCTCATTTACCATACTTAGTCAATTTAAAATAAATTGACTAGTCTTACGAGTTCATATCATAAAGAAATAATCATAGTAATAATAATAATATTAATAATCATTTCTTAAAATATACATTTATCATTTAAATAATATAGTAATCATATTTTTATAAATAATCATATATAAAAATTAACTTATGAACAGAATATAATTTATTATTATCAATTATTTCTTTAATAAGAAATTTACTTGAAACCATATATGAAATAAATATATATGTACATATTACATATTCACATTTCTTTCCTTGCACACATTCCCATACTTGCTTTAATATATAATAAAAATAATTTTATTAAAAAACAATTCATACGTAAAATTTCTTATTTTAATTATATCAAAAATTTTGGGTTATTACAAATGGGACGGAACCCTCGACATCGTTTTAAGGTCCAAAATTACATATACAACAAGACTGCATCTCAATATTACATTACGTCAAGAGACAATAGAAGCGAGATCTAGGGTCTTGACTCCATTCCTAGGCTCACATATTTAAAATTCCGACATTAAAATATATATATAGTTGATGGCGATAATCTTGAGAAAAGGGCTCCCGAAGACCCTAATCCTTTATTTTACCAATTGACACCAACTAATCGAGGGACAACTATACATCATCGGTATTTAGCCAAAAGGATCCAAGATCTATGGAGATGAGATTCATAGACTTAGATCCCTACAAATCCTTTGATAACATAGACGAGGAATTTATCTAGAATATATATATATATATATATATATATATATATATATATATATATATATATATATCCCAAACTGGCTATGAGGTGATTCAATTAATTTAGAATCCCTTGACGGCGGGTAGGTGGGACCCCCTCACCACTAGATATGAATCTAGGGTTTTGCGGGGTAAGCCATAATTAAAATAATCGACCCCAAATAAAACAATCGAAAACGAGGAGTTGATCTCGAAATAAACCCAATAAATTACAAAGGGACATCATCAGGTGGCTAGGGGGAAATTACATCTAGGAAATCCCCTCTAGTCACCCTAGTCCATAAATCTAGCTACAAGGGACTACATGAGACACCCCCAAATCCGGGTACTTAATTCCCACTGATTTGGGTATTCACTATCTCAATCATTCACAACTATTTACCCATAATAAGAACAATAAAAAAAATAAACTTAAAGAAATATCTTTCCCTCAAATGGGGTTACAACATCAATCTCTAAATGAAATAAATCCCAGGTTATCTTAACCTTAATACATCAATGCGGAATAAAACTTAATATTAAACAAGTCTTTGATACATATAAACATCAAGTGGGTAATAAATCTCTTGCTACTTTGGCATCTTGCCCTTGCCTTTACTTGTGGACGGCTCGTCCTGCTTTTCTGGCATAGCTGCAATATTTAGTGCAAGAGTGAGCAAACAATTGCCCACAAGTATGATAACAATAATATTTAAATGAAATGGATTTCAACTGAGGAATAATAGTCAATAAGTGATCAAAGTCTAAAAGCTCGTTAGACTGCTCGATTCAAGGAAAAACAGATTTCAAGATTTAGAAATTATATCTGAGGGTCACAAGACCTCGAACTATGTCCTAGGTTAACAAGTATTTCTACTGTAACCTTTAACAGTCATATAGACTATGAACCTTCATCTCGTACTCAGGGGGATCAACCCTTTGTACAATGTATTGTGCACAAACATTTTAACGATGTCGCGTAAGTAATCCCCTATATTAGGGTTGTAGACACCCAAATTTTGCGTTTCCTTCTACTAACCATGACAGGAGGGCGAAATCGACAATTGAACCGGCTTGCGGAAGCAAAGGAGCGGGCACAAGGGCGAGCGCCCGGCAACGCCGCAATGATTTGGGCAGCCCAAGTCGACATGACAGCTTGACCGTGACCGTCCGAGGCAGGCATTTCCGAATGAGGTGGCACGTCTCCCGGAAGTTCCCGGACTGCGGAATACGAGCCTGTCAACGAAAACCGACGTTGCGGTACGAAAATCGAGGCGTGGCACGAAAATCGAGAAAGTCAAGCCCGCCAGCCGCGGATAGATCTGCGGCCAAGTGGGTGCGCCAGCACGAAAACCGGGAAATCAGCACTACCAGCTGAGTGCGATGGGAGGCGTGCCAGCTGGCCAGCCGCAGATCTATCTGCGGCCAGCCGCAGATAGATCTGCGGCTGGCTCTGGCCAGCCTATTTAAGCCGCTTCGGGCAGCATACAGGGGGTTCAGCGAATTTTGGGAAAGAGGAAGAATTCCAGCGGAAAACAGCAGCAAAAGATCGGAAATTGAGAGGAAAAAGAGGGAAATTTTGCAATCAAATAGGAAGAAAAGAGAGAAAAAAGGAGAGAGTTCAATTCTTTTGATTTTGATTGTATCAATACACTCCTTATTCAATTCAAATACATCAAGTTTACATCCATTTGGATATCAATTGCAAGGTGAAATCTCTTTTGTGATATCAATTTCTATCATATCATTTGATCAAATTAGATGTAATTTTTTCATGTAATTTATTGATTGAACAATGAATTAGGGATTGTGAGTGAAGTTTCCATCGGAATGAAACTCTTCCTAATAACCCGATGATATTCGTTCATTAATTTCTTTGTTTGTTTTAAGGTGTTATGTTTGGTATCAATTCCTTTAAATCGTTGTTTTAGGATGCCTTGGTATTGTTAGATTATCCGGGTTGGTTTATTTTCTTGTAATATCCGATTGTTTGTGGATACTTGGTTGTGAGCCTAGGAAAGCGACCCCGGGGTCCCAATCCGATGATGGACATATCTTGGTGTAAGAAGTAGAGATGACGTAGTTCTCATTGTAAATATGTAATCGTTGGGCCTTTAAAACGACGCTAAGGCGAGAATCGTGCTTAAGGCCCCGAAATAGTGAAATTTGTGATTGTTGGCGTTCGGGGATATTTTGATGGCTTACATGCCCATGAATAGCCCGACGCGTGTTTATGTTCGATTTGAATTATGACACGAAATTGATTTCAAAGCTAAATGATAAGATTTTCATAAAATCAATCAAAGTAGGATATTAGAATCACGAGGTTAAAATTTGAGAAATGTTAATGAAATGTTCGATTCATATCTAACGAGAAAGCTAAAGAAAAATCGTTTTCCAAAACAACACACGAAATGATTTTATAAATAATTGACGTTTTATTAAATCTTTGTGCATAGGGTGAAAGAGATCCTAGAAATTGCCCATCATTTTATGAAAGCAATGTATAGATCTCGATTCCTATTTTGACGAAGGTTTAAAACTCTTGTTTCGTTAAAACGACACTTAACGAAAATCTCATAGTTTTGATAATTAAAATCAAACCTTTCTCATAAAGAATAAAGCCTTCTCGGGTATACCGAAAAGACATTCCGAAGCATACTCAAATTAAAACACGATTTTCCCTAAAATCCAAATGACTCTTTCATACAAACTCACCACAACATTCACATAGGCACACACACACACACGCGCGCACCTACATACACATATTCATGAATTAAAGGATAGGAAAGCATTAAGATTGCGGTAACCGTATTTCACGGAAGTCGAGGGATGCCTAACACCTTCCCCTCACTTAAACAAGCCCCCGAACTCCATGAATCTCGATTCGCAGACCAATTAATTCGGAGTCATACATGAGCCAGCGATTTATAAAATACGAAAACTCGGATGAGTTGGTACATCCATTTCAAATATACCAACTGGCGACTCTGGTTAATTGGCTCATCATAAAAAACGATCTTTCAAAACCCCGTCGACATTAATGCCGACCTTTTCCAAACGTCATCTAAATCAAAAGGCTAAAATTGGAAAAGACTAAGGAGACGAGAAAGCGAGAACCCGGCGTCGACAGCTGGCGACTCTGCTGGGGACATTAGAGGGCTTAAGCCGCATTAAAATCTTGATGCTATTCTATCCTTTAAAAAATTCATGAATATGTGTGTGCAATGCGATATTTTGATCTTTTGTGTTTTTGTTGTTTTAATTCGTGTTTTGTCCAATGAATGAATGATTGAATGGAATTGCTTTACTTTAAAGAAATCATTTGCATACGGTGAGGACGATGAATGTGAATGTATGTTGAGAGAGTACCTCCTCCTGAGGCGAACCTGTCGGTTGCTTATTACTGGACTCCGATGGGGCTGCTCCCCGGAGATGGCTCAGGAAACGCACCACTCAAATCCGCTCCAATCGAAAGGGCTCAAACGAGTAGATTGCGAAGATTTGGGAACCTTCATGCCGAAAAGCCCGTGAGAGTAACCCTAGGATAGGTCATCCTCAGAATAACCCAACGCAGGAAAAGTCTCTTCATGCCTTTTTACGTTTATATGTCTAAATGTCATGATCTCATTCAATATTCATACATCCCTTTTCTGTGTCGAAAGAGATTACTAACCGCTGTGAATTGCAGGGAATAGTTGGGGGAGCATAATAAAGCATGTTTTAGCATTGGTTATGGCACTAAAGGACTACTAACTTTTCTCTTTTGCAGGGAAAGATTAAAGAACCCCAAAACACAAAAAATTTATAGCTTTAGCATGCATCCATGTTTTCATTTCCCCAGGACTAAACTTCGAACCATTTGTCTCTGTAGGATTGCTCCTCAAACTCGTTCGCAAGTCTAAGAAAGCCCAGGTCTCTACATCTGAAATGGCTGATCTTCCTAACCATAATTCCATATCTCGGGAGGAGTTTGATGATTTTAAAAGACAGATGATGGAAATGGCCACAATGTTAAAGGAAACAGTTCTTAATCAGACAGGATCCGGTAAACCAGGGATCGCATAATACTCCACCACCAGGGGATGATCAGAATCCTCCTAAAAATGGTACAAACTTGCTTAAAGAGGACCAACCCCGACTCAAGGACGAGCCAGTCATCCCAAAGGCCGTTCCATACCTGGCAGGACAGTGATTACTATCCCAGAGGAAGGGGACCATGACGACCTTCGGAGAAAAATGAAATACATGGAGGAAAACCATCCAATCTCTAAAGGGCATAGGCTCCCTGGGCAGGGTTAATTACTCGGATTTATGTGTTTTCCCCGGAGCCAGATATCCAGAAAAGTTCAAAGTTCCCGAGTTTGAAAAGTACAATGGAAAGGGAGACCCCTATACACACTTGAAAATATACATTGGAGAACTCGGGACTTATGCCGAAGACGAGGGGTTAAGAATGCAGCTATTTCAGAAAAGCTTAACAGGGGAGGCAAGAATCTGGTATGCCCGCCTCGACAACGCCCGAATCCACAACTGGGAGGAATTGGCCCATACTTTCTTAACCCAATACAGCTTTCAGGCCCAGATGGCTCTTGACAGGTACCAAATGACAAAGGTTAAAAAAACAGCCTAGGGAATCCTTTAGGGAATATGCGCAAAGATGGAGGGGCATGGCTGCCCAGGTAACTCCCCCGATGAGCGAATCAGAGATGGTAATGACCTTTGTAGACATTCAGGAGGCACCGTATTATGAGAGGGTCATCTCAGGGATTGGAAGACCTTTTGCGGAAATGATTAAACATGGAGAGATGGTTGACATGGGGTTGAAATCGGGTAAAATCCGGGATCTTACTGCTTTAGAAACTGCTGCTGCCGAGCAAATACAGAATGGAAACTATGGTAGCACTTCCCGGAGAGTCCAAAAGAGGAAGGAAGAGGATGTCTCCCTCATCCTACAAGGGTCGTCCAGTAAAGCAGAAAACCATCTTCCGGTACAGGCACAGAGGGGAGGGCCACCCCGCCAGCCCAATTTCTCAGATCAAAGAGCAGAGGGGCGAAGAAGATATGAGGCCTCGCAAAACCGAGTATTCACCCCGCTCGGGGAGCCGCTTGAACGAGTATTAGCGGTATTAGTAGCCCAAAAGAAGATTGTTGGTTTGGCACCCCCGAGTGACCCAAAGGGTAGAAGGTTTGACCCGAGCAAGCGGTGTGCATACCACTCCAGTTCCCCTGGCCATGATACACAGGATTGCTGGACGTTAAAGCATCGAATCCAAAACCTGATTGACAGTGGAGAGATTGTGGTGGAACAGCCGGATTCCCCGAATGTTAAGGCAAATCCCCTGCCAAGACATGATGGAGGGGGAGTCAATGCGACGGAGGCAAGTGAGGCTGGGGGGCCGCCAAGGTTGAACTATGTGCAGAAAGTTGAGGAGATGATAAATATGATACATGACCATGGGAGTGCGAGGGTAACGCCCATCAAGTTGATAGGGGTAAGTACGAATAACATAGAGGGACCTATCAAGTTGACAGCTCCGAGGCCCATCATTTTTGCTGCAAGGCCACAACTCCCTATCAGTAGTCTGAAGACTGTACCCTGGAATTACGGGGGAATACCCGAGGAAGCGGCCAGTTGTGCTTCCGTGACGACCAAGGGGAACCCCCTATATCTTCCCGGGCGAGTCCTTGAGAGCCAAAAGAGAAAAAATGAAGAGGTTTCCGAGGAAAGGGCCATAGAGTTTTTGAAAAGGATGGATCACCCCGGAAATGAGGGGGATCCAGATTTTAAATGAGGAATCAACCCTAACATCAGTCATGGACTTGGTGTTGTCATCCAATGGAGCACTGCAAAACCATGATGAAGGTTCTGGAAGGAGGCATTTGTGTCCAAAGAAATTAGTGAGGAGGGTTTCGGGCCGGCTGGTAGGCCACTTATTGGAAACCGATGCAATATCCTTTACGGATGAGGACATTCCCAAAGAGGGAAGGGGGCACCGAAAACCGCTACACATTGCAGTAATCTCCTCAGGATATGTCATGAATGGGGTACTGATCGACGGGGGATCGGCATTGAATATATGTCCTCCTCAGCACGCTGAAGAAAATGAACATCAGTCCCAAGCGCCTACGGGCCAGTCATGTGGTGGTTCGGGCTTTTGACGGATCCCGGAGGGACACCATCGGGGAGATAGAATTGCCAGTGGAGATAGGACCCTGTACTTTTGATATCTCCTTCCAAGTCCTGGATATTACGGCAAGCTACAACCTGCTGTTAGGGAGGCCGTGGATACACATGGCCGGGGCAGTTCCCTCCACGCTCCACCAACAAATCAAGTTGATCATCGATGGGAATCTGGTAACAATCTCGGCCGAATGTGATGACCCTTCTCCTCCCAGGGGTGGCCTACCAGTAATCAATGTGGATGAGTCAGCGGCGCCTGCCAGCTTTCAAGCACTAGAGATTAGCACTCCCCATTATAGATGCCTGGGGGCTCCAGCTGTGAAACCGAGGGTCTCTCCGGAACTCACCTTTGTGGCAAAGGAAATGATTAAAATGAACTTCCAACCTGGACAGGGACTAGGGAAAAGCAGTCAGGGAATCACCGAGCCCATCCACCTACCACAGCAGATAGGCAAAGCAGGATTGGGATACCATGTGGGCGCAGTGCGGGGACACCGTCAGGGTGCGATTCCGATTCGACTAGTTGGCAGTCCAGCGACCAAGGCCGACAATGAGCAGGGGATCAGCGGACCTGTGATTGGGGCAGGGAATGAAGAGTTAACCCCCACACATAGTGAGTCGGCCCGGAGGGAAAGTTTCCTGCAGGAGGTCGCAAAAGAGTTTGAAACCAAATGCTATATCCCCGGACAATCAACAAGCAGTAAGGAGGGGACGAATATTATCATACCACCGGGAGCCCAACAAGTTGTGCCTGTCATCGATTGGGCAGGACTGATTATTCCTGGAAAGGGTATGGAGGAGAACTCAGGCGACGTATCCGTAATCATCGGGGAGGTGTCCGATGTGAGGACCTCTTTCATCCAGCGCATTTCAGCTGACCTGACCATCGACAATTGGACCCAGAAACCAGTGATATCCAAACAGGGGTAAAGCTCGACGGCAGGGTGGTTGACCCCAGATGAGGGGGAATGAAGAAGTTTATTTTTGTTGTTGTTTTATTTCTGCATCATTATGTCGTTTCTTCTTGTTATTTGAAAATGCGATCATCGTGAAAAAATGATTTATATATGACAAGTATTTTGTTTCATGTCAGGTGTACCAATTTGAGTAATCCTTGCCTAACAAACGGTCTTTCAAATTTGAATGATGATTATGATTTTGACATTGAGCTGGATTTCGATTTAATGGGCATTGAACAAGATGAGACAGATTACGACGACGCACCTGACGAGATCAAGGGATGGGTCGAGGATAAACCCAAACCCAACTTGGACCAAACCATCACCATTGATATTGGAACCCCTGACCAGCCAAAGGAACTCAAGATAGGGACAGACCTTATCCCCAGCCAAAAAGCCGAAATAATTGAGTTACTAAGCCAATATGAGGATGTCTTTGCGTGGTCGCACGAGGATATGATCGGATTGTCCACCGACATTGTGGTGCACCGGTTACCCATCAAGGAGGGTTTCAGGCCTGTCAAGCAGAAACTAAGGAAGTTGAAACCTGAGTGGAGCTTAAAAGTGAAGGAAGAGATCATCAAACAGTTCAGGGCGGGAATCATTATGGTGTCCACTTACCCGGAATGGCTATCCAATGTGGTCCCAGTGGCTAAACCTAGAGGAAAGGTGAGGGTATGCGTAGACTACAGGGATCTAAACAAGGCCAGTCTCAAGGATAACTTCCCGGTGCCTTTCATACACATCCTGGTAGATAACACAGCCCAGTACGAAATGTATTCTTTTGTGGATTGCTTCGCGGGATATCATCAGATAATGGTGGCGGAGGAGGATCGGGAAAAAACCGCATTCATCACCCCCTGGGGCACTTTCTGCTATAGACGACTGGCTTTCGGTCTCACAAATGCAGGGGCTACTTATCAGAGGGCCATGATGGCCTTGTTCCACGATATGATGCACAAGGAGATAGAGGTCTACGTGGATGACATTATTGTGAAATCAAAGGTAGAGTCCGATCATATAACTCATCTCAAAAAGCTATTCGATCGGACTCAGAAAGTATAATTTGAAACTCAATCCAGCCAAGTGTTGCTTTCGGAGTGCAGTCAGGTAAGCTCTTGGGATTCCTGGTTAGTGATCGGGGCATTGAGTTGGATCCAGCAAAGATTAAGGCCATTGTGGATATGCCAGCACCTCGCACAGAGAAGGAGATAAGAGGATTCCTGGGGAGAATAAACTTCATCAGCCGTTTTATATCTCACTTGACGACTACATGTGAGCCGATTTTTAAATTGTTAAGAAAGGGTGCTTCCCAAGAATGGAATGAGCAGTGTGTCAGAGGGCTTTTCAGATCATTAAGAAAAAACAACTGACGGAGGCACCAGTGCTGGTACCCCCGAAGGATGGGATCCCTTTGTTTATGTACATATCGGTCAACACCATCGCGATGGGAATGTATGTTGGGACAGAAAAATGAGGCGGGTAAAGAGCAGGCCATCTATTACCTCAGCAAAAGATTTAGCCAATGTGAGCAGAATTACACTCCCATCGAGAAGACTTGTTGTGCTCTGGCCTGGGCTGCAGGGGGAGATTACAGCACTACCTCCATGGGCATACAACGTACCTGATATCAAGAATGGATCCCCTAAAATATATTTTTGAAAGGCCCATGCTGAATTGTCGATTATCCAGATGGCAGTTAATCTTACAACAGTTTGACATGGTGTACGTGACCCAGAAGGCCATGAAAGGGCAGGGAATTGCAGATCAGTTGGGCAGAAACCCCGTCAGGAGGGACGGAGCCTTTAGAAACTCCTCTTCCGGGCGAGGATATATTTTGGGTATCGCACGAAAAATGTGATGACGAGGGACAATTTTGGAAGCTGTATTTTTGATGGTGCCATGAATGCCGAGGGGGCAGGAGCCGGAGCGGTCCTAGTCTCTATCACCGGAGAACAATACCCCGTGGCCACTAAACTTCGTTTCAAGCAATTCAAACAACACCGCTGAATACGAGGGGTGTATCTTGGGACTCCGATTGGCCCGTGATATGGGAGTAAAAAGACTAGCGGTGTTCGGGGATTCAGAATTGGTAATCAGACAAGCAATCGGGGTATACAACACTAAGGAGCTTCGGTTACTTCCATACCATCGTTGTGTCACCCAGCTTATGCAAGAGTTCGAAGATATCGCCTTCCGCCATATTCCTCGGGGACGAAATGATTTTGCCGATGCATTGGCGACTTTGGCTTCCTTAATCCACGTGATCCAAGAGTAGGGACAGTCCACAGATTGAGATCACCGTACAGAATGCCCCGGCATATGAGGAAAATGTGGCTTATAGTGTTATCAAACGAGGTGGTGTTGACGAGGCAAGCCCTGGTATCACGACATAAGGGAATATCTGAGAGACAGATCCCTTCCCGATCAGGCAAAATCGGACTGAAAGGATGAGAATTCACAAGCTGGCGATGAAGATATACCTGCGTGGCGATACACTGTACCAAAGGGAGTCCGGGTTGGGACTGTTGCAGTGCATAGATGAAACACAGGCCCGAAAGATTATGAATGAAATACATGGTGGAGTGTGTGGGCCCCATATGAGTGGGACCGATGCTTGCCAAAAAGATTTTGAGGGACAGGGCATTATTGGTTGACGCTGAGGGCCGATTGCGAAGATCATGTCAAACGGTGTTATCAATGTCAGGCGCACGGTAATGGTGATCCATACGCTTCCTCCCCATGAACTGCACTGTATGACCTCCCCGTGGCCATATTCGATGTGGGGAATGGATGTAATCGGACCCATAGAGCCCAAAGCAAGCAACGGGCACCGGTTCATTTTCGTCATGATCGATTATTTCACCAAATGGGTAGAGGCAGCTTTCTTTCCCTAAAGTAACTCAGGAGGTCATGCGTCAGCTTCATCAGGAATAATGTCATTTGCCGATATGGGCAACCTGAGGTTGTGGTCTCCGACAATGCCAAGAATTTAAACAACGCCCTCATGAAGGGACTGTGTGGACCAGTTCAGGATTAAGCACCTCAATTCCGTCATTTACCGTCCCAAAATGAATGGGGCAGTGGAGGAGGCGGCCAAATAGAACATCAAGAAGATCATGGCGAAAATGTCTGCTAATCATCGGGGATGGCCGGATCTGTTACCCCTCACCCTGCTGGCATACCGAACATCCACGCGTACTTCTACGGGAGCAAACCCCTTACGCCTTGGTATAATGGAATGGAGGCTGTTCTGCCAGTTGAAGTTGAGATGGCGTCCCTCAGAATAATGATCGATGCTCAGATAAGCGAGGAGGATTGGATGCAAAGTCGATACGACCAATTGGCCCTAATTGATGAAAGGAGGGTTGGCTGCTGTTTGGCGACGGCCAGCTATATCAACAGAGGATCTCCCGATCATATGGACAAAAGGATCAGACCTCGGAAATTCAAGGAGAATGACCTGGTTGCTAAAGAGAATCATGTCTTGTCAGGACGAAGCCAGGGGGAAGTTTGCCCCCGAATTGGGAAGGACCATTCGTGATTAAGAAAGTGCTGTCCGGAGGAGCCCTCATAATTGCAAGAAATGGATGGTGAGGTATTTCCACAACCCCTCAATGCTGACTTCGGTGAAGCGGTTCTACGCTTAAATTATCAGTTCTTTTTTCCTTTGAGAGCGAACTACGTAGGACCTGATCTCCCCAACTTGTGGGGGACGTAGGCAGCCATCATGGCGCGGTCCGATCCTTTAAAAATAATTCCTTTCCCCAACCCAAAACCAATTTTCGATAGCCAGATAAAACCTTCTTACACCCTCAAAACCTTCCCGAAACCAACTGCCTAACCAGTTTCATCCCAGAATACATACCCTGATCCAACCCAAACAGTTGTCCCAAAATCTGAGATTCAAATCCGACGAAATCAAAAGGTGTGCGGCAATATCTGTCAAATCTCCATCAAGTCTTGAGGAAAGAAAGAAGGCGAAATGTCAAAATCATGGTCAGTTGGATAAAATGATGATCCGATGGAGGGCAATGATACCGACAAAAGGGGGGAAAATGGACTAAAATTTAAATGCATGTCTATATATATATATATAAGTCGTTTTATTACAAGATTTATCTTTCAATAACTGATGAAACCAACATAGTCTATGTAGGAAATAAAATAATCTACAAATCTGAAACTAGCCGAAGCAGGATGGACAGGGTGGTGGATAGATCTGAAGCATCAGCATCTCCTGCAATCTGCTGCCCCCATCATATCAATACGATCCAGTAAAGCAGTTAGCTCGGCTGACAGTCCCAAAATGAGCATTTCTACCACTGCCCTGGTCTGAAATACAATGGCCTCTCTATCAGCAATGGCAGCATCTCTAGCCCGAATGGCCTCATCTCTCTCGGCACGGGCGGGCATCCCTCTCGGCTTCAGTAGTAATCAGGGCCAGGAGGAGTCGGGAATCCTCAGCGACCCGAGTCGGGGCAGAATCGACTGAAATGGAGTGGTCTGTGGTATCTTCTGTGAAAATCACTCCAGAGTCATCAAAGGCCCCAGTCCGACTCAAACTAGCCGAATCCAGGTCTCCACGCAACCACTGTACGTAGGCAAATGTCTGGATGTGACAGCTCGCACTATATTCAGCAAAGATCCTGCGATCCCAAAGCTCGTATACCTGCAATAGATCCCTCTCTGTAATAGGATGATATAAGGAATCGGTATGGCGGCTGCACCCGCAAAGGGGTGTAAATCCTGTGTCTGATCAAACTGCCCCATAACCGCCAGGGGATGATTAGGTCGTCACGCCCCTTAACCCCAGCAATGGGAATGAAATCCATGCCAGGCACATGAGTCAAGAAAGCTCATGAAGGAGCAATAGCCCGAGTAAACCAATAGATGAAAGGGGTCCTCAATGATAGACAAAAATAATGTCCAGGAGGCCACACACCAGTGCAACGCGCAGGACGAAGCGAAAACTGCGTGGTTATGTCATGGCTGAAGCAAAACCCTTGGCGACGGAAAATGGCCGATGGGGACTAAGATGACTCATGAACCACATGTACAATAAGGTCGAACTCCCTCTGAAGAATCTCCCTCGGTAAGGACTGGCAGTATGTGGCCGACATATAGGTATCCGCCAATATCATGGGGAGAATGGGTGTGATCCTCCTGAAGGGCCCGAACGGCCCGCAACAATCCGCATGTCCAAATGATCGGATCCTGCAGGCAAATACAAAACTGAGATGACACAGGCCATCCAGAACGCCCACTCTCAAGGCATCCCAGCGCTCCTCGGACACGGAAAAATCAACCGAGGAAAAGACGGAAACTGTCAGTGAGCCGAATCGGTCAATCAAGAATTGAAGAGGAACCATATGGTCTGATGTGGTTACCGGTAATAAGACAGCCCTCCGCAAACCGGTAAAAGTCAAGAATTGACGGCGCATGGAACCAACAGTAACCCTAGCACAGGGACCATCCAAGGGCAAGCCGGTGAAGCGAGCATACTCCTCAAGGGTGGGGGTCAGCTCTACTGTCCCAAACCTAAACACCTGACGGGCAGGGGCCCAATGGCTCAGAAGACCATCCACAAAGCCCGCTGGCACCTGGAAGGTTAATAAGGACCAAGAATGTCCCAAAAGACCATCTGCGATAATCCTGTCTGCCGGCAGTAAACTGTCCAACCAGCGGAAGAGGCTGCCGACCAACCCTGTGGGAGGAATGGAATCCAAACGAGTCACGACATCCGAGGACGACATCTGAAAAAATAGTATCAAAAAGACTGTACAGGGGTCATTCTCTACCCATAAATAAAAAGCATGCATCATACAGTTAATAATAAAGCAGGTGAATCCCATAAAAAATGAAAAAAAACTGTGCATAAATAAATAAATGAGTTCAGTACGTAGTGCATAAATGAAAAAGAAATCTAAGCAGGTGCCGATACAAAAGGCCCTATCCTATCCTGGTCTAAATAAAATCAGTATCATCTATGAAAGCAGGATCCTCGAACTGATCCCCTGGAGTCGTCGAGCTCGGAGGACCAAAGTTCATATCAGGGATGTAGGGATGCGCTGTGGCATCAGATGAACTCGGGCCTGCATCATAACCTGCACCGTCAGGATCGTAGGTGTAAGCCCTCCTCCGGGGCCCGGCCCAATCCTCGAATAAACAGCGACAACTGATCTACCTGACGGGTCAATGAGGCGATCTGCTCAAGCGTGGGTAGGGGTCCGAACACAGGCAGCCCAATCGGTCATCGTCACCGAGCCTGGAACCATGTCTCCAAGGAAGAAAGTGGCCCGAGTCTGAGGACCGATGGTACGGGGCACCCCACCATGTACGGAATGCATCACTCGTAGTGGGACCCGTGGAAAGCATCCGACCATCCCTCCCCGGCGAGCATGATCTCCGAGGGCTGAGAATCCAGGCGGCCAGAAAGTAGTGAAAGAAAGGGAGTGCGGGATGCGGATCTCTCCAGTGACGCATCTGAATGCGCGCTCTCCCAGATAACATCACCCAGCCTCCAACACTCTGCAAAGTGAGGCGACGGGTGGAAAGCCGAACTACTCCACTTTCCTTTCTTCATCCTACCTCCCCCCCCCCCTACCTATCACCTTCTCTTACTTTACACCCTCCCTCCTTACTTCCTCCTTCATAACCCCTCCTCATCACCTCCCCCATATCCCTCATCCCCCTCCTTTTCCACCACCATCTACCATATCAATCCCACTCCTCCCCATCTTACATATACTTTCCCCCTTCACCCTCATATACGATCACTTCCCACCTCCAATATTCCTCTCAATACTACCTCCCCTCCCATTATCCACTCCACCCTCCCTTTCCTTCTACACACACCCCCCCACCCTCCCCTCTCATCCCTTCCCCTCCAACCCTAACTCTCTATTCTTCTTTTCACCCCCCCTCCCCATTACTCCTTCTCCCTTCCCACCTACATACCATATCTCTACTTCCATCTATTTCTTCCCACCTTTCCCCTTATCCATACCCCTACCACCAACCCTCATCTTACCCCCCTCATACTCACCAACTACTCATCCATATCCATCCATTATATCTTCTAATAACCCCCTTTCCTCCCCCCCCACACAATATTAATTTCCCCTTATCTACTACTCCTCCATACCCATTATCCCATCAATATTCACTTCCTCTCCAACTTATCCCCCCCTCATCCATTCCATCCCCTTCCCCCTCACTTCACATCTTTAAACCATCCCATTACCACCCCCTCTCACTCCCATCCCCCCTCACTCCCCCACCCCCTTGTCTATCCCACCTCACCCATTTTTCTCTTTCCCCTTACCCACCCCCCATCCCTACCAATACCCCACCCTACCCATTTTACCCCCCT